>JAODAL010000305.1:0-342016 GCA_025379985.1 Phyllomedusa bahiana | reverse complement strand
GGAATGAATTATGCTGCAAAATTTCTTCTGTCGGTGAAAAAGAAATTTTTTTTACTGGGGGAAACTGCAAAAAAATACTTAGTTAACCCGGGATAAAAATTTGCCCAAAGAATTGACCCCCACAAACACTAGTTTTTGTACGTGTTACAACCGTGTTTTTTATGCTACCAAAAGATTAAATTGTAATTAAACCTTTGTTTTGAATTGGTACAAAAAAAATGTATATATTTGGCGGGGAAAATGGGGTTTTTTGGACCCACACAAAAAAAACGCTTAAATTTAACCCCGGGGATTTAAATTCCCAAAAATTAACCACCCAAACTCAAGCTTTTGTTTTAAAAATTCCGTTTTTTTACCTACAAAACAGAGAAAAATTGTAAAAACCTTTTTTGTTAATTAGGCTACGGGAAAAAAAATTTTATTTTTTGGCGGTGAAAATGCGGTTTTTCTTGGGAGTACCACAGCGAAAAACAACGCTTAATTAACCCGGGAGAAAAATTACATAGTTAATGTTAGTTAATAGTTAGTACGTTTGAAAGAAACATTTTCCATAAACCCAAACCCAAAGGGGAAAATTTGGGGGTGAAGGGGAAGAGACGGGGACATTATCCCCCTCACCACGGGTTAATTACTTAACCCAAAAGGCAAAACAATCTTCCAGGGGAGACCGATCTTGCCCCAGACCCCCCACCACCAGGACCAAATTTTTACAGGGCTACATACCTTTAAATTTTCTTTATTTCCAGGTGGGTACTAAGCTTTCTTGAAACTCTCTACTTTCCGCCTGACCACTCCTCAGGTAGGCTATTCCACAGTTTCCAGTTCTCAGGAAGAACCCTTTTCCTCTGGAGATAATCCTTTTTTTCTTAGTCGAAGGGAAGTCCCTTTGTCTTTTGAGGGGCTTCACTTTAAATAATTTCTCCCCCCAACTGTTTGTGGGGCCTTTAAAATTTATTTAAAAAAATTAATCTTTCCCCCCTAAGCCGTCTTTTCAAAACTAAAAAAGTTAAATTTCTAAAAACCCTCCTCATAACAAAGCTCCTTCCCCCTTTTAAATTTTGGTTGGGGTTTTTTGTATTCTCTCTAACCCATTACAACTTATAAACGGGGCCCCCAAACTGACAAAATTCTATTGAGGACGCACCAAATGCTTTGTACAGGGAGAATTACTCCTTGTCCCGAGAGTGTATGCTCTTTAATACACCCCAATATCTACTTGCCCTGGGGCAGCGTTGACATTGCATCTATTCGTAGTCTAGTCACAAGAACCCCAGATCTTTCTCAAAAAGCATTCCCAATTTTTCTCCCCTGGGACAATGATCCTGTAGATTTTTCCCCCAACAGAACCTAATTTTCCACTTTGAACCCCATTTGCCAAGCCTCATTGTGTCCGGGTCTGCTTGCAATTTATGACTTTTCCCATAGATTCACTCCCCTGATAGCTGTTTCATCTGCAAAAACGAAACCGTGCAATTGACCCCCTTCACTATATCATTAAAAATACATTAAATAATAAGGACCTAATACGACCCTGCGGCACACCACTCAAAACCCGGTGACCACTCAGAGTAGGATCATTTTCCACACTCTGGGGGTACGATCCACACCATTTTTGACCCAAATTTCACATTTTATCTCTAACCCAATGGATTCTAATTTCCCCAACAAAATGTTATGGGGGGGACAGTGCAAATCCCTTTTGCAAAGTCTAAAAAACACAATATCCACACTCCCCCGCTATCCAACTTCTACTCCCCTCTTCAAAAAAAGAAACAAAATTGGTCTGACAGCTTCTGCCTTTTAAATCCATGCTGGCAATCACTAAAATTTATTGTGTTTGTCAACAAATTTTTATAACCCCTTTAGAGCCCCCCAAAACTTTTCCCACAAAATTTTAAACTACTGGCTAAAATTTACCTGGCAACTTTAAACCTTTTGAAGGGGAACTACATTTGCCTTGCCCCAGCTTCGGGTACTATACCATCCCCGGGGAATCTTAAATATATGTACGGGGCAGAATTAACCGAGTGGTTTCTTAAGAATTTTGGGGTAAAAATGCCTGGGGGGCCGGGACCTTGTTCACTTCAGTTTAACTGGCTTTGATTTTTTCTCCTAGCGAATTAATTATAGAAAATGATGTATTAACGTCTCCACCACCTACTTCTGCACTTGGCCCCCCCCATCAACACTTTTCTTTACATATATCTGAGCTGAAGAACCTATTTTAGTTCCCTGCCTTTCTTGGTCACCATGACCACCCCCCCCATCCATTTTTTTAAAGGGGTCCTATTGCTCTGGATTTGGGGCTTTTTGGAATTTATATGCTAAAAAATTTCTTGGGGTTAGTCTTGCAGTTTTGGCCCCTGCCTTTCTTTTTAAATTTTTAGCGCTTTTTCATTTTTTTACAATTTTATTAAACTCTCTTAAAATTTTTAAAGGGTGACCCACCCCTCTACATATTTTTTAAAAACCCTTTTTTTTTTGTTTATTGCCCTCTTAACAGAAGGTAAACCATGTTGTTTTAGTTTTTAGTCGCCTAACTTGTTACCCAAGGAATATATTTTTCAATAAATTTTCCGAAATATATTTAAAGCTCCCCCCCTTGGCTTCTATATCACCATTTGCTAATAGCGCCCCAGTCTACCTGTTTGATCCCCAAAGGAAAATTTGGGCCCTTTTTTAAAAATTAAATTTTTTTGCCTTCCCCCTTGTTTTTTTTTTTTCCAGTTTTCATAAGTGAATTTTTTATGGTCACTTTACCAAGAAAATTTTTAGAAAAAGTGACCGTTCCGACTAGTTCGCTTTGTTAAAATGAACCCAACCAACGAGCACATTCTATGGGTTCCCCCACAAACTGCCCCCTAAAAAATTATCCTCTAACAATTTAGAACTTCCTTCCCTTTTCTTGACCCGAACCCTGACCCCATCAAAGCCTGGGGAAATTTAAAATCTTTTTTTATATCACTGACCTACCTGTGCTCCTGCACCATTTGATTAAACATCTGTTCTTCTATCCCTCAGGATTCTGGCTCTATAGATTAAACTAAAAATAATATTTTCTGTTTATTCCCCCCTTTGTTTTTTTCCACCCACAAGTTTTTCCACATCATTAGCTACCCCCCCTGTAAATTTCCCTTTCACATTTGCCTTTATATTTCCTTACATACAGACACCTCCCCCTCCCCTCCTGTTTCGCTCTGTCTTTCCAAATAGATTTAAAACCTTGAATTTTGATCCCCTCATGCGTGGGGTCCAGCCAGTTTCACAATACCCACACAATACCCCCTGCAACAAGCACCTCAAGTTTCCTCATTTTGTTTGCAAGACTTCTACATTTGGAATAGGGCATTTTTTAAAATCCCTTTTCCCTTTTACACTTTCCGTCAACGGTTTGGGTTGTATCTAACATTTTTATTAGATGGTGGGATCAAACATTACCCTTTCAGTAGACAGCAGGTTTTAAAAATTACCTGTTTTATAGACAGCGGATTAAACTTACCTTTTTCATAGACAGAGGGATTAAAAATTACCTATTCAAAGGGCGGCATTCAATTTAAACCCCCCTTTGTAATGGATGGGATTAACATTACCCTTTTAGATGATGGCATGGGATTTTACAAAAACCTTTTTTGGACGCATGTGATTATTTTTACCAATTAGTAGATGGGATAGATAAAATGAAATATTTTGGTACTATATCTTCAATCTGGTTTCAACACATGGGTCTCCCTTTTCCCTGGTCTACTCCACCCCCCCATTCCGTTCTCCACCCACTGAGCAGTCTCCCCCTCTCTAACCTATCTACCCTTCATTTTCTATATTGCCCCCCTCCCATCCCTAGTTTAAATACTCCGCCCCCTTCTAGAATTCTTTTCCCCCCCGCACAGCAACCCCCTTCCATTTTAGGGGCAATTTACTGTGAAAACAGATTGTACCCCCAAAGAAAAGCAGCCCTTTCCTAAAACCCAAACCCCCCTGTCCACACCAAACTTCAGCCATGCTTTTTAAATCCCTGGCTCCCCTTCTTTCCGATACGCAGGGGACCGGGCAGTATTTGGAGACAAAACCTTCGAGTCCTTCCCTTCACTTTGAGCCTAGTTTTTAAAATTATCTTTAGGGGTCCCCCACCCACCGTGTATTCTGTCATTTGTTCCCAAAAGACCACAACACTGGTCACGCCACCCCCCAGTAATTTATCCACCCGGTCCACCCATCCCCACCCTGGCCCAGGGAACGCAAACCATTTTGGTTGAGGCGTCCTGGCGACAAAAAATTCAATGTCTTCTGATTTTAAAAATCCCCTACAACTACTAACTGTCTTTTCTTACCCGCTTCCCATCCCCCCTACTCGTTTGGGCGCTCTTCCGGCTCTAAAGCATGTCCCTAGGGGTGCCTTTTGAAAACGTTTCCCCCGCAATATCACCCAACTTGGCAATTTTTTGCTGGAATTCAGGAGGAGAAAGGGGCTTCTTTTCTGGTACCCCTAGAACCCCCCTGCTACATTAACCCAACTACACAGCTCCTGCTGCTGATCCAAACTCCACCCTCACTTTTGCCCACTAAAATGTTTGCTCCAAAGAGCAAACTCTTCTTTCATTGTCAACGCCCTATTCGCATTTTCCCTCTAGGTCAAAAAAGCGGCTACCAGGTGCAACATGTAATTTCCCACAGCGGTATTCACCCCGAATCTCTTGCTCCCGTATGCATACATTGGCAGATTTTGCCTGCGGAAGTTGCCTTGGGGAACGCCCCCTACCTGGGCAAAAGCAAGAAGAGTGAAAAAAAAAAAATTTAAGAATTGAGGTTTAAATAAAAAAGGTTTTTTTACTTACCTTTTTTCTCTCCGTTTTTTAACTCCGTTTGTTTTCCCCTCATCGTTTTTCCCCAACAAACACTCATTTGAACCAACCAAACAAGGGCACCAAAATTTCGCCCAAAGAATTTAGCCACCACAAACTACTAGCTTTTGTAGCGTGTTACAATGCCGTTTTTTACCTACCAACAAGAGATATAATTGTAATTAACCTTTGCTTGTGAATTAGGCTACAGGAAAAATGTATATATTTTGGCGGTGAAAATGACGGTTTCTTGGAGTCACCACAGCTGAAAAACAACGCTTAATTAACCCCTGGATGTAAATTGCGCCAAAGAATTGAGCCACCACAAACTACTAGCTTTGTAGCGTGTTACAATGCCGTGTTTTTTACGCTACACAACAAGAGATAAAATTGTAATTAACCTTTGCTTGTGAATTAGGCTACAGGAAAAATGTATAGATTTTGGCGGTGAAAATGACGGTTTCTTGGAGTCACCACAGCTGAAAAACAACGCTTAATTGACCCCTGTATGTAAATTGCACCAAAGAATTGAGCCACCACAAACTACTAGCTTTGTAGCGTGTTACAATGCTGTGTTTTTTACGCTACACAACAAGAGATAAAATTGTAATTAACCTTTGCTTGTGAATTAGGCTAGGAGGAAAAATGTATATATTTTGGCGGTGAAAATGACGGTTTCTTGGAGTCACCACAGCTGAAAAACAATGCTTAATTAACCCCTGGATGTAAATTGCGCCAAAGAATTGAGCCACCACAAACTACTAGCTTTGTAGCGTGTTACAATGCCGTGTTTTTTACGCTACACAACAAGAGATAAAATTGTAATTAACCTTTGCTTGTGAATTAGGCAACAGGAAAAATGTATAGATTTTGGCGGTGAAAATGACGGTTTCTTGGAGTCACCACAGCTGAAAAACACTGCTTAATTAACCCCTGGATATAAATTGCAGCAAAGAATTGAGCCACCACAAACTACTAGCTTTGTAGCGTGTTACAATGCCGTGTTTTTTTACGCTACACAACAAGAGATAAAATTGTAATTAACCTTTGCTTGTGAATTAGGCTACAGGAAAAATGTATATATTTTGGCGGTGAAAATGACGGTTTCTTGGAGTCACCACAGCTGAAAAACAAAGCTTAATTAACCCCTGGATGTAAATTGCGCCAAAGAATTGAGCAGCCAAAAATGAAGTGGTATTTGTTTTGTAAAAACGCTGTTTCTTTAAATGAATACAACAGGAACCGGCTTAGATCCCCCTTGGATATTCAATGTGCTGTTAGCAGATAGGATTTAAATGTATATGCAGCTGCAGTGGACGAACACTGGATTTCAGATCCAATACCCAAAAAAATCAGAAATAGAACGTTAAGAGAAGCAGTCTCTGAGACAAGCTGAGACACCCCCCAAAAATCGGTGTATGTAAATCAGTTCTTCAGTAAGAGCTATCAGCCGCAGCAGCACCTTCCCTGATCAGTATAGTGAGAGCGGTATGAGCTCCCGGCGTCGCGCCCGGACTTATATAGTGCGGTGACGTCACAGAATCCCGCCGGTCTCTGATTGGCTTCATCTCTGCACATGTCATGCAGGCTATGCCCTTCTTCCTCCCAGAGTTCTTTGCCCCATGTAATGCCATGTGCTCGCAGCCATTTTATCAATGAAAAGCACACTTCGTTCACCCGAAGTACCCCAAACTTCGACTTCATTCAGAACCGAAGTTTTCCTGAAATTCTAAACGAAATCCACTTCGTTAGAATCAATTCGCCCATCTCTAGTGCTAATACATAAGACTCTGTGTCAGTATGACACAGGCTGCAGTCAGTGCAGCACACAGTGTGACCTGACCACAGTTTTGCTATACAGACACAGCTACTCTAGGTCCCAAGGCACTTTGAGTCCTGATAACTAGTGTTGAGCGATTGCTTTGGCTATCGAGATCGATCGATAGTCGATAGTCTGCCGCTATCGATAAGGTTTTTCGATAGTGAGCATCGATTATGAGCGACGACCATTAAAGTCTATGGGAGAGCAACAACACCTTCATTCTTACACCCAAACAAGGCTGGAGAAGCTGAAATTAACATCCACAACAGTCAAAAGGATATGTGCTACATCTTAGGCAACACACTTAGGTTATAAATAGTCCACAGATAAAAAGTCCACAGACCATTAACTATCCCGTGTCTTGTACCACAGCCTGACCCATAGAGGCCCTCGTTCACCGCTTAATCAGAACGTAATACAAACGGATTGCCGATCGTAAATACTTCTAGAAGAGTCAGTTGAAAATCAATGCAAATAATTGTCACTAGTGGTGGCACTTATTTGTCACTGAATTCCCGACGGATTCACCATCTCCAATCGAATTGTAGTGGTGAATCCGTCCGAAATAATTGACATGTGAATTGATTTCCGTCCGGAATGCCGTCGTCAATCCGCGCGGCAATCCGGAACCGGAACTTCGCGTCGTGGTGAACGACGAGCCGTATTTTTCTATTATTTTGAAATCCAATCAGAAAATAGCTGTGACTTATTTCGCGGACGGATTTGCCGACGGATTGACGAATCGACAATCCGTCGGCAAATACCGCGAAATAAGCCGAGAGAACAGGCCTTAAACTGCATCACCCACAAATTAAAAAGTGCCAGAAGCAGTATTGATTTGAAACCATCATGTTACTTGAATCTGGACATGTGAAATAACCCGTCCTGGAACGCAGTCATGGACCCCCAAACCTCATGACCCTCCACATTTAAAAAGTGCCGGAAAAAGGAGTCTTTCAACCACCATATTAGTTACAATGGAACATTGACTATACCTGTCCCTTGCCACAGCATGAGCCCCAAACCTGCTCAAGACCCCCACATTTACAAAGTGCCTGGAGGAAAGTAGTTCTTTCACCACCCAATTTAGTTTCAACTTGTACATTGACAATACCTGTCCTGGGCCACAGCATGAGCCCCAAACCTGCATGACTCCCCACATTTAAAAAGTGGCCGGAAAAAGGAGCTCTTTCAACACCATTTTAGTCGTTGAACTGGACAATGAACTATACCTGTCCTGGGCCACAGCAGAGCCCCAAACCTGCATGACCCCCACAATATACAAAAGTGCCGGAAAAAGGAGTCATTCACACAACCACCATTTTAGTTGACTGGACCTGTGGACTATACCTGTCCTGGGCCACAGCAATGAGCCCCATACCTGCAATGACCCCCACATTTAACAAAGTGCCGAAAAAGTAGTCTTTCAAAACCACCATTTTAGTTCACTTGAACAATGACTATACCTGTCCCTGGGCCACAGCATTAGCCCCAAACCTGCATGACACCCCACATTTAAAAATTCCGCCGGAAAAAGGAGTCTTCAACCACCATTTTAGTTTCACTGACGATTGACTATACTTCCTGGCCACATCAGACCCAGGGCCGGAGTTACACAGTGGTGCGGTGAAAGCCCAGGGCTGGCGTCCGTCATGCATTAACACTCAGGTTAAAATGCCCTGATGACGACGCAGCAACAAAACTGTCGTGCTGAAGCAAGTGCGGAAGCGGAAGTGAGAGAACTCCACCTTCCTCTTACACCGTCCAATACCTGGGTACGCTTGCCCCTCCGTATAGAGTGTGGATCAATTGAGCTACACTATGGAAATACTGGTGGTTAACGCTCCTGTTTACAACCCCAGTGCCCTATATCTTGAGCATTCACTTTTTCTCATTTTACTCAACGGCTGGAGAAAGTGGGTCTCTGTACTTTTGTTTCTCTGTCCTGCTCCCATACTCGCATGTCCTCTGAAATAACCTACATCTTGTCAAGTTTCCCTGACCCTCCCTTGTACAATTCAGAGAATTTTTTTTTTAACAGCTATTTTTGTACATGCAAGTTTTTTAGTACTTTAATTCTAGAAAACACATTTTAAAATAGGATGGAATCCCACCATGTCTTTGTTTCTCATTTTTTTCATTGTAATAAATGTTTGTCTCTATACAGGGTTGATACTATGTTAAAGATCTGGCCAAAAACAAGTCATTTTGCCAAATATTGTTCCATTAACAGTGTCCCTACCTATTCCTGTTTCTGACACACCATCACACTTGACACTCTTGACAATTGTGAATAACAAATTGTCATGTTAGAAACAACATTTTTTTAGAATAGACTTAGTATAGCTGGCAAGTCACAGCAAAATGCCCCAAAAATTCAAAGATGACACCATGAGATCCACTTTGGTCAATTGTGAAGAACAAATGTCAGATAGAAACAACATTTTTTAGAATAGGACCTGTAGTTTAAGCGGCAATGTCACAGCCAAATGCCCCCAAAAATTCAAAGCATGGACCCTTGAAGCCACTTTGGTCAATTGTGAAAAACAAATGTCCTGTTAGAAACAACAATTATTTTATCAATAGGACCTGTAGTATTGCTTGTCATTTTCAAAGCCTCATGAACCCAAAAAATTATAAAAAGACTTCTCAGCCGACTGTTTAAAAATTGTGAGGGAGAAAAGCCACTTAAAAGAAGTGAGTAAATGAATAACGGTGGTTTCATGCAACCTAGCTGTCTTTTACAGTCTCCACACAGCAAAACGCAGCAAAATAGAACTGTTGAGAAAAGAAATAAAAATTGGCAGTAAGAAATATCATTTTAAAAAAAAGTTTTCAAGAGGACATTTTCTGTTTGAAAAAAGGAATGTGAAGTAAGACTGGCAACAATCGTGTACCTCGGCAATTGGGGCCACAACATCATCAGAGATCCATGCCAGATTCATCTTGATGAAAATATCAAAACGATCCACCATTAGCTGTTGGAAAAGCTGTATGCGATTGTCTGTAAATACACCATCCACAGTGCTGAAGGTCCGCTCAGATATGACGCAGTCTGCTGTGCAGGACAACAACCTCAAAGGCTTGACGAGCCGAGCTCGGGCCATTCGACCATTTTGATACCCAGAAGTCTATTGGGTCCGAACACATGCAAAAACATCGGTGTTGAGACGCAGAAGTTCGGCACTCTTGATCTAATCTGATCTCTGGGTGTTGGATGTGGTGCCCTGCATTGCATATGCTTTTGGTGAGGTGGTTAAACAAAGATTGCCAGTAGGTTCACCCATTAGGCTTCTGCCACCAGTTGCCGCTGCTGCCTCACGCGCCTACTTGGCACTTCTACTGCGTCCACGTCGCTGATGTTGTTCCAGAGTTCCACCGTGACATTTGGGAACGAGAAGCAGGACCGCAACAGATGTCTCCAGTTTGATGCAATCAGCAAGGTCTCCATTTCCTGCATTTTACTCGCAATTGGGTGGGTGGAAAGGAAAGTGCTGATTATTTGTTTTGGGTACCTGGGGATCCAGGAGGGTGGCCACCCAGTAACTGTTGTTACATTTTGATGGCCATAATGCGAGGATCAAGTAGGAGGAAATGGAGCATCCAAGCACTCCTGTGAGAGAATGGAGCCTTGATTTCCCAAGCCTTCTGGGTCGAGGGGCCACTAGCAAAACTGATCTTCCACTTCCTCATCTTCCTCCTCCGCCTCAAATTCGCGCCAACTCTCCATTTCCAAGGCAGGGACTCGGTACCATCGGTGGTCTAGGAATACCTCCTCCTCCTCCTCCCTCCGCTGCTCCCGGCACAGCTATTACAACAACAGGCCCTGACTTGCCTGAGATAATGCACCCATGAGAGCTGATGCGCCACCTTGCACTAGCTTTGGACCCCGACCACTGCCTAATGAAGACCGATGAAATTGTGAAACTGTCGGCCTTGAGGATTTTGACAGAGAGAAAGGCTCCGAGTTTTCCCGCATCTGTGTCCGTCTCCTCCTCCGTCGCTCTGGCGTGGACCGTTTTTCAGAGAGTCCAACGAACGTACCAGAAACTAAAGATCACCACAATATGCTCATGCTGAACAAGGGCATTGTCCGCACTGACCCATTTTTGGTGGCTGTCTACAAAACGAGCAAGGAAGATGCAGAGCTCTTCACCTACTCCACATCTCCATGGTTCAACAACACCCCGAGTCCGTACCGCAGCTTGTCAGGCATGCGTCACTTCCGTACTGGCTAATGGCCTTGAGCGCTGCGCCACACGCTGGAGCATTGGAGGGTGGAAATCCAGCGTGATTGCCACGTCAACAATGAGACGGTGACGGGGAGGCCCGAGCAGACGCTGGCAACGCAGCCAGGCGGGACGAAGCAGGGTGCGAACGGCGGAAGTGCAACTCAGACCTCGAGCCTTCGTACAGCAGGCAGTCCAGACCTGGGTAGCTCTTTAGAAAATTCTGAACGACAAGGTTCAACAGTGCCCGAGGCAATGGAAGGTGGTTTTCCAGCCTACCGATCTTAAGTGCGCCAGCAGATTTCGCCCGTTAAAACGCACACAACCTTGCCTAGGCACAAGGTTCTTGTCCCCAGCCAGCGTCTCGTCTCGTGCTTAGACCGTCCACAGCTCCTGACCTGTGTGGGGACGGTCGCCAAGGTAGATTAAATTTTCCAACACGCCTCTGGTGTACTCTGGGCACGTGAATTTGCCACCAGAAGTACCTTGGGGGAAAGAGCCCCCCCCTAGGGCCACCATCCCTGCGGTTTTGCAAGAGCGTGCGCCGAGCCTGAGAGCCACCGTCACCCCCAGAGACATCCACCCAACTCACCCAGTGAGCTGTCACAGAGATATCGCTGGCTTGTCCGTGCTTACTAGTCCATGTGTCGGTGGTGAGATGGAACATTCCGGACCCAGAAGCAGACAACGACTCTTGAAATTTTAAATGACACGTGCCTTGGCCAGGGGGGCAGGTACGGCTTTTATTCTGGCAAAGAAATCCGGCTTCGCATCTGAATTGGGGGCAGGCGAGGGCCATGACGTGGCGGAAACCCATCTGTGTCCACCAGACGGAAAGGCAACATTTCAAGGCCAAAAGCCTGGCAAAGGGTGCCGCCTACAGCTTTTGGCTTTGGGAAGGTTTGGTTTTTAAGTGTTTCTTCCTGCACCCAAACTGGAAAGACAAAAGCTGCTGCTAGACTGGCCGCTGTAACGGCGTGCAGGTCGTCAAAACTGGCGGAATGAGAAAGGGTAGGAATGGGTCTTCTGGTGGTGCTGTGGAAATTCGAGAGCGAACGGTGGAGGCTGAAGCGGTAGGCTATTCCCTGATCGAAGAACTCTGGAGAGACATTGGCAGCTGGGGAACATCTTGGGTTGTGGCGGAGGAGGAGGAGGTCGGAGACAAGGGTGTACATGGTTGAAAGGCCCGGCGTCGTGTCTGGCCTTTTTTGGCCAAGTGTTCCCCTTTCCCCCATTTTTTTGTTTTTTCAACAACTCCTATTCGCTTGCATGTACAAGACCATGATTGTTGGTGGTTAACCACTGTAAGGTTCTTTCTTCCTCTACTTATGCGTTTACAGGCCAAGGCGGCATATGACATCTCGCTGGGTGAAATCCGAGCATGCTCAACAGAAGGCCAGGCTTGAGAAGATCCAGGACACTTTTGACGGCGATAAGCGAGGAGCGGGTTTGCGCTGACACGTGGCTCGGAATTCATATCAGCGGACTTGCTGCGAACCGGCCCTCTCCCTTTTTGTTGGCGGGACGCCGTATTGACACTACCCATCCGCTTCCTCCTCGTCACTGATGAAGCGCTTGAAAGCAAATTCTGCGGAAAAGACCTGGAAGGATCCGCAATGTCGTCATATCATCATCATCAACAACAACCAGGTGACTTGGTCGTCCCTTGGACATCTGCATCCAGAGCTGCGGCCTACAAGCAAGAGTGCAACTGTCAAGGCTTGCCGACCGCCCGTGAATTTTTGCCGATTGACCGCTTCCTTCAACCTCCTCTGTGGCATCAGTAACTGGCACAGAGGCAGACAAAATCATCCTCGTTGATCTTTAACATGCCTTCCTGACCCCAAAACCGCATTTTGTCATCAAAGAGGTCTTCAGACAATGGATTTATCCACAGTGGTGGGTAACAACGATTGACATTTGGGGCTGCTTCATGTTGGACGGATGCTGATGATGCCTGAATGACGACCATTAGTTGGCCGTGACTGCGAGGACGAGGAGGTAAGACTGCAAGATGCAGAGAGCATAACCACTGAAGGACAGATTGGCGACGATGTTCGTTATTAATTCACAGGGCCTGAACACCGTGATGACAGGCTGACGGTCCTCGCAACTGACGTCCGCTGGCATGTGTGTTGTTCGCCATCACTGGGCAGATGCACCTTCTCTCGTTTAAAACCTCTACACTCCATGTGCTACCCCCTCTTTGCCTTCGCGTTACCACCTGCATTCGCTCCATGTTCAGAAATATAAAAATTTGGAGAAGGTATGGAATAGTTTTGGAAAAGTCTCTATAATTAAAAGACGGCCAAATCACAGCTATTTCAATCCTCCCTCTAATCAAAACCAAATTGCTGGAAGTTCAAATTTAACTGCAAGGTGTCTATCAAACAAATCTGGACTGGGCAAAATGTCCAAAAACACGATATCGTTATTTTTTTGTATAATAAGACGGATTTGTTTTGTTGCCCCTTTCAATTCAAACCTGTGGGAATATAGAATTGCTGTAGTTAAGATTACGTACAAGCTGCGTCATATGAACAGAGCTGGGTGTAGGCAAAAGTTTCAAAAAAATCACTTAACTGTTTATGTTTATTGATATAATAAACGGTAATTTTTGCACCTTTCAAGTCACCGGTGGGAGAAAATAGAATTGCCTGTATTTATAGATATTACTAGATTCTGCGTCAAGAAACCGTGCTGGGTGTGCATAAGGTCCAAAAAGCACGTAACTGTTATGTTTTTGAAATAATAAACTGTAATTTCTTTTGCACCTTTCAATTCACCTGTGGTGAAAATAAATTGCTGTATAAAGATTTATGTAGAAAAGCTTGCGTCAATGACAGTGCTGGGTGCGCAAAAGTCAAAAAACACGTAACTTTTATTTTTAGATATAATAAACGTATTATTTGCCCCACCACTCTTAATTCACCTGTGGGTTGAATAAAGAATTGCTGTTTTAAGATTTACTAAGAAAGCTATCGTCAATGTAACAGTTGCTGGGTTGTGCAAAAGTCAAAAAACACGTAACTGGTAGTTTTTGAAATAATAAACGTATTTTTTTGCACCGTTTCAATCACCTGGGTGAATATAGAATTGCTGTTTTAAAGATTAACGTAGATGCTGCGTCAATGAACAGTATGCTGGGTGCGACATGGGCAACAGTCAAAAAACACGAAACTGTATATGTTTTGATATATAATAAAAACCCCCCGGTATTTATTTGCACCCTTTCAATTCACCTGTGGTGAATATAGAAATTGGCTGTTTTAAAGATTACGTAAATATACATTGCTCAATGGAGACAGTGCAGGTGTGCAAAGTAAAAAACACGTAACTGTTACATGTTTTATGATATAATAAACGGTATTTTTTGCGCACCTTCAATTCACCCTGTGGTGAATATATAATTTGCTGTTTATAAGATTTACGTAGATGCTCGCGTCAATGAACATGGCTGGTGCGCAAAAAGTCAAAAACACGTAACTGTGATGTTTTCGTACGATACCCGGTAATTATTTGCAACAACACAACCTGTGCTGACTACAAGATTGCTGGATTGTCATTTAATGCAAGGGTGGATAAATCCAACAGTCACAGAGTAATGGGGTTAAAATTGAAACACCTATCTGTAAATGTATACTGATAATACAAGTGGAAGTTTTTTCAGCTAACAAGAGAGACCTGCAGTATACAAGAAAGATGTTATATCCAATATACGTTCAGGCGCGCCAGTATCCGGGAAATATTTCAATAGCAAACTGTTAATAAAAAGTATTCCACTACAAGCTACACTAAGTCTTGGTAAACTTTACCAGTGTTCTTTATAGATAAAGCTTTCTTTTTTCCCCGGCCCCCCCCCCCCCCGCCCCCAAACCGCTGTGAATTACAGCAGTAGACGCTTTTAAAATTCTCTAGTAACTACAAAAATTTTTAAAATCTCTAATCAAACTAAATTGGAAGGACAAGCAATAGTAAGGTTTTCGTGAGAAATAACTAATTTCCTGGCGTTTGCCACAGGCAGAGCGCGGCCTTCCCTTAAACGCGAAGGGACACTGAGGTGAAACAGGAAAACCTTTTCAGTAAAACGACCATTGATTTTTCCACCCAATCGCAACCATACACACCCCATCAGACGTCGCAACACCCATTCCCCTGCTCTATTCGTAATTGATTTGTGGCCCCCAAAATTACGGGAAGCGCCGAAAAAGGCCGATCAAATAGAGATGCACAATTTTAAACCCTTAATTATGGGCATGTTTCGGGGAAATTTCGATCACCAAAAAAACCTTCCCGCTTTAAAACTAAAAACGTCAACACTATGATAACCCCTGTAGGAGCAGAAAAATCGCCTTTGATTATGCACAGTCCCAGGTTACTACGGGGATCAGAGGTTTCCCATTTGGTTTACAGAGACTTTTTTTGGGAACAGAGCTTTTTTATACAGCTCACCCTAGCACAGTTACAGCAGTAGAGACAAACACCCTCTTTGCAGTGATTTCTTTTGCGCACTGCAGCAGACAACCTGCACCCACTATCCACAAAAAGCCATGGTAATTAAGGATTTTAAACAAAGGCTGCCCATGTGTTAAAAGGGGCCCAAAAAAGCCCAACCAAAACCCCCTTTGGAAATCTGTGCATGAGTTTGCTCAAAAACTTTTGTCAACAATCTGACAAAGCTAACTATTTGAAAAGAGAATCAGAAAAAACTCACCCTTAATTTAAAGTGGTAAAAAACATCCCCAACAATTGCAGCAAAGGGGGTCAACAAAGTAGGCTTTTTTGGGACTGAATACATATGCTGCTATTCTTTTCATTTTTTTAAATTTTGAAAAAAATTTGGGAAAAGCAGAAATCTACACTTCACAAATACGTTCTACTTTGTGTTGCTCTATGACATAAAATATGAATAAAATACATTAAAGTTTGTGACTGTAACTTTTAAAAATGAGGAACAGTTCAAGGGATAGAAAGACTTTTGAAACCCAGTGTATCTGAAAGGGAATATAACTAAAATCTACAAAAATGTTATTACTGACTTTAAAAAAGATACCATACAAAAACTCATAAAGCTTTAAAAAAGTGTGATTCAAATAACAAAAATAAGAAGCTGAAGGAATGGTTTTAGAATATTTGCCGTAAGAGCTGTGAATAATTAATTTCACTAAATTACTGTAAATAAAAGGTAACTACATCAAGCTGCAGTAATTTCATTCAGCCACGAGAGGGCAAAAAGGGACACTAAAATAATAAAGTATTACTATTCATTTTTCTCTCCAGAGCTGATGTTAAACAAGGTTAATGACAATTCATTATCCTGTAAAACCAAACATAACATAGCAAGAAAAATCTAGCCATGGAAAAAGTATAATTCTTAAGAAGAATCATAATGGCTTAACATTAAACAAAATGAAAATGATCTCTTCATTTTAGAGAAAGCTATTGCATTAGTAATTCTAATTTTATTTAAAACGTGTTGTGGAACAAAGATAAGGGGATATACTCCACAAAAAAAAGAAATCTAACTATTGAGTGGAGGCTTAATGAAAAAAAATTAATTATGATAATATTAAAATGATATTATTTTGATCCTTGTACCATGCGTGGGTTACCGTGCATGCAAGCGTGTGAAAATGTGAGTGTGGGTCTTTGTATATTTATGGTGAAATTCAAAATAATTTTATGTCTTTTTTTTTAATATTATGGAATTTGGGGTGCAAAATAATTTGCGTTCATTTTTACCTAATTTATTTTTAATAATGTAATATGTGATTAATAAAGGGTTTATTGAATAATGTTGCTTCCATTTTATTTGGCTTAAGACATTCCCTACACACTGATTTTTGGTAACAGATTTTCCATTTTTTTTACCTGTCCTCCAAAAGTCATAACTTTTTACTTTTATGTCAACATGGGCATATTATTTGTGAGGTACAATGGGAACCAAATACAACAAAATAACGATTTGTGACCAAGGACCGTTACTAAAAACAGGCTCCAATCCACAATGAACAATACAAAAATATAAGAAGGAAATAAAAAACTTAACTTTTAATAAAAAGGACACAATAAAAAAATAATAAAAATACCTGAGTCCCAAACACCTGAAACCTTAAAAGGGTTTTGCCACATGTAATGTTGACGTGGGATCCCCCAAAAAAGGGGATTTAAACATTTTTTAAATATATTATTACAAAAGTGAATCTCTGAAGCTCAGCCTTCCTTTCATCCCTTTGGTTTTTAAAATTTAATTAGACACAAACCGCGCTTTCATTGTCTGCATTTTTATCTGGGGGAAAATGAAAAAGTGGGAAGGGACTGGGAGAAAAAACGTGAAAACGCCCTGTGGTTTTTTTTTAAATACTGTTGTAATGGAATTTTTCAGTGAACATTCACACGTTGTTTCCCTTTTGTTTTTTCAGCCCCCCCTCCTTCTCCTGTGAGGCTTTGGCTTTGTTTATAGTCTCTTTTTGAGCAAAAAAAAGGTAAGGAAGTCACTTTTTGGGAAAACTCCTTTAAAGCACAACAAACTGTAAGATGACACAAAACCATCCAGAAATATGGTTCCTTTTTTAAATAAAGCAGTGATGCAAAAAAATACAGGGGGGATCTGACCCTATAAACCCCCCGCACCAAGGGCCTGCAAAAAACCTATAGTCTAACCTCGAAGAACCCCCCAAAAAGGGCGACCTGACTTAGAAATGGAAGGTTTTTTTCAATGCCTGGTGTGAGGGGGGTTAAGGGGCAATGCCCCAAATTCGTCTTGCATCGCTGACTTTTTGGCACAAGGAACCATAATTTTTTTAGGTTGTTTTTTGGTGGTTTCAATGTATAACAGTTGAAACCCAAAATTTATTAAACCTATATAAAAAAAACACATATGCATGTTTTTCTATTTTTGACTGAAATCAGAATAAACCCTTTCCCCTTTTGGGTCAATTTTGGGGGTTTCCAAAAATTATTTTTATTTGCCAAATCCAGAATAATGAGAGAAAATTTTTTAACATTTTGATATATTGGTATGTAAAAAAAAAAATTTTATTTTTTTTTATATGACTTTTTTTGTATGTTTTGCTTTTTTATCACTTTATACTCCATTTTTCAGGAAAATGAGGTGACCGATACATTTTAGAATGATCACCATACTGGTTAAATAGGGTTATATTTCTATACAGATTAAAAATTATGGGTAAAGGAACCAAACAGTTTATTTTTTTATGTTTTTTTATAGATGATAAATGGGAAAAAATAAAAGTTTTCATCTATTATATTTTTCAAACTTTTTTAAAAAAAATTGTTTGCCTTGGCTATCTGACAGCTAAGTTGTCTGTTCACTTGTACATTTTACTGCAATACTAATGTACTGTAATACTACTCTTTAGTAGAAGGAGTGCCATACAAACCAAGCAACACTTCTAGCAGCTTAGATGTAGTTACTAAATGGCCAGGATCAGAGTTATTTCCGATCTCAGTAACTGACAGTGGGTGTCAGCTGTAACATACAGCTGGCTTGCAATGGGTATGAAGAAGGTTCAGCTCTTGTACCCACTCTATATTTTCCATCCAACATAGTGACATAATGTACGTCACTTGCCGGGGAGTGAATTTTTTTTTATGCTGTCTTAATAATATATGTATTTGTGTATCTATAGGCTGAGCTCTTTTTTTTACTGGTTTTGGGGTTTTAAAATATTTTATATGTCATTTTCTATGTTATATAGACTAAACAATGTTAAAACCCGATTTAGGTGACAGGTTTTCAAACTTTTAGTTATTCAAATTTAGTTTATTCATTGGTTATTTACAACAAGCACCTGCCTTTGGGGGCTGGGAAAAGAGATAGCTCCAATCCCAGCTGTTTAACCCCTTAAGGACCCTGCGGTTTTTTTTTTTTGACAAGTTCGTTTTACCCTCCTCGCCTTTCCAGAGCCATAACCTTTTTATTTTTCCACCTTCATAGACATATGAGTGCTTTTATTTTGCGGGACAAGATGTACTTTCTACTGGTGTCATTTACTGTACTATATAATATACTGGGAAACCACAAAAAAATTCCAAGTGGGACAAATTGTGAAAAAAAAATATTTTCGCCATGTTTCCGAGTGTTTTGCTTTTACGGCGTTCAATCTTTGGTAAATATAATGTGTTATCTGTATTCTACAGGTTGATACGCATCCGGCAATCCGGCATTTTGTGCGACCAATTACTTTTTTGTACTAACACCTACGGACGTCAGTGAGGGTGCATTTTTTGCGGTCTGAAGGGTACTTTTTATTGCTAGCAGTTTGGAATGCATGCAACTTTTTTGATCACTTTTATTCAATTTTTTGAGTGACATAAAATGACCAAAAAACGCAATTTTGACGTTTGGATTTTTTTTCTTCTACGGTGTTCAGTGTACGGGATAAATGATGTTATATTTTTAGAGATCTGACTTTTTCGGACGCGGCGATACCAAATAACTTTTTTATTATTTTAATGATTTTATTTGTAAAATTGGGAAAGGGGGGTGATTCGAACTTTTAATACTAATTTTTGTACTTTAAAACTTTATTTATTTATTTTTTTCACTGTAACATTGAGTCCCCCTATGGTGCTTGACCACTAGGGGGCGCGATTGTTCATACAGTCTACGGCCGGAAGTGGGGCAAACCGGGACATGGCAGTGACAGGAGCCTCCACAGGGCTCCCCACTGCTTTGTCCGGGTGTCGGATCGCTGCAGCTATGCTGCATTCTGACGGGTTAAACAGCACCAGCGGGCGATGACACCAACCGGCGCTGTTACTGCCGGGTTTTAGGGGCAATCAGCCGCTTACACACGGCTGCTGTGCGGCGAGTTCGCGGAGCGATCCCCCTGCAAAACCCCTTAGCGGCCCTGGGACGTACTCATACATCCAGGGTCATTAAGGGGTTAAAGCAGTTGTCCAGTGGAAAAAACATTTTTTTCTAAATAATATCTCTCCCATTGGTATATTTGCACTGAACCTGCATTCCTTTAATTATTGCTATTTATGATGCTTTTTTACTTTTCAGTTATTACGAGTTGACTCCAATGAATTATAGTAACACAACTTATACAAAGCTTAACTGTTTTCAAACTAGAAGTGCTGTTGCTTGGGAGGCTACATTGCAGGGAAAAAATCTCATATTGTTTGTCTCAGTCATTACTTATCTCCCTGTAATGTTTGCTATGATAATTTGTGATTTTCCTGTGCT
Organism: Phyllomedusa bahiana; assembly: GCA_025379985.1. Lineage (NCBI taxonomy): Eukaryota > Metazoa > Chordata > Amphibia > Anura > Hylidae > Phyllomedusa > Phyllomedusa bahiana. The sequence goes on along the minus strand of JAODAL010000305.1, from coordinate 321,910 downwards.
GTATATAACCTCCCTTCACTGCCTCTACAGAGCAGCATTTCCTTTTTGATAGCTATCTCTTTTGCCCTGTAACTGCTAGTCCTAACATGCTTTTTTGCTATTTTTCATATTTCTCCCTAAGCTAATTTGATACCATCTTCTTGTTACCAGGGTTGGACTGGCCCACCACAGTCCCAGAGGACCCTTGGGTAAGCCCTAGCTCTGTCATAGTAATGTACACCAAATATTTGAGGAACCCAATGTTCTAGCAGAAGACCAACTCACTTAGACTTCAGTTTAGTATCATTTACCAGATAACCTATTACATCCTGTAACTGCACAGATTACTGAAAAGTGACCATACACGTGTCTTGCCCTTAGAATAATTTTCTCTGCTAGGCCCAAGGAACTTCAGTCCAACACTGTTTGTAGCAGAAAATAAATTACAGTTGAATTGTTAACTCGTTAAAGACCAAGCTTGTTTTGGACGTAGGGGCCAAGCCCGATTTGTTTGATTCTGACCAAAGTCACTTTATGTGCAAATAACTCCAGATTAGTTATTAAAGTGTATCTAGAAATACTTTTTTTGGGACACAATATCCTTGGTGTTAGTCATAAATTTTGGTTTATCTTTTTTGCATTTTAATTAATTTATAATAAAATCTGAAATGTTTCTGAAAATTTGGAAAAAAGTTTTAATTTTCAAACTATGAATGTCTCTAATTGTAAAATAGATAATCATTTCACATAGGTCTACTTTATGTTGGCAACATGCATTATTTTTTTCTTAAGGACATTAGAAAGTCTTAAGCAGCAATTTTTAAAATTGATAGAAAATTTCAAAAATTTTTAGGGAACAATTCAGTTCTAACATGGCTTTGGAGGACCTGCATGTTAGACACGCCCTCATAAATTGCCCCACTATAAAAACTGTACATCTTAAAGTATTCAAAAATGAATTTAGGAAGTTTGTTAACCCTCTAGCTGTTTCACTTGAATTAAAGCAAAGTGGGGGTGGAATCTCAAAATGTCATTGTTTTTTTTTATTAGAGCACAGTAGATGTTAACAAAGAAATGCTTTTACAGTTTTTAGAAACATCCCATACTGTATGCAGATAATGCAGAACGGAAGTATGTCTGTTATATGGTTGCAACCTATACATTTTTTAGAAAGAAAGCTACAGTGTTTAGAAAATAATAAACATACAATTCCTTTGCTATTTACCTAAATACTTGGCTTAATGAAATTAAGTACTCTACTGTACAGTACATTACATTTTACTTCTATAATACATATTCTTGAACTCCTACCACAATGTCACACTGTTTTTTTATTATAGCAATATAAAAACTGTATTTACAGTAATCTGCCTTGTCTCTACAGTACTGTTCCTGATTAAGTGAAAATGCAAAACGATTCATACATTTTATTAGCTTCAATGCACAAGCACAAGGTTTGCTTTTCTTCACTTAGAAATAAACAGGTCTGGATTCAGTTCCATGGAGACCCATAGGCCAAAAATCAGGGGGAAACTTCAATATTTTATTTATTTATTTTAAAGCAACTTTCTCACACAAATGTGAAATAACAGAATGAGGAATGTACATATTCTATTGTTATGCTACAATGTCTGCGTGTGGTGGCAGTGTATACCATATCCGTTGCTGCCACCCTTCTCCAACACCTACCTGTTTCACAATAATTCTCTGTCTGACTTAGAAACCAGTGCCAGCAACTATGGTTTGCCCCATGATTATTACTTTATTCATTTACATAGCGCTGTTATATAGCACAGCACAGTAGTTGTCATTATTTACATTCTTATTCCCTGTCCCCATTGGGGCTCAAAATCTAAATTCCAGATTAACCGATCAGTATTTTTTGGGGATGTGGGGGAAACTATGCAAACACAGGGAAGACATACAAACTCCTGGCAGTTGTTGTCTATGGTGAGATTTGAACCCTGAGTCGCTGAGCTGCAAGGCAGAAGTGCTAACCACTGAGGCACCATGCTGCCCTAATTCTATTTCAACAAATAAGATGTTTAGGCTGGGCAAGAAAGACATGGGTATAGAACGCCAAAGCCAACTGAACTCATTCTGTCTAGGCACAATCCCTCTCTGTGTTAGTATGCTTCCACCAATATGTCAGTAGTAGAAATAGATCTATGTTACTTAATACGGGCATTGAGAACAAGAGGAGACATGAATTAAAGGATACATTTCAGATCATAGGCACGTATGATGACTTTTTCCCTGAGGCTAGGAATATCGTTGTAAAATACTGGAACATCTTGACAGGTGATGAAAATCTACAAACTGTTCTCTCTCAGAAGCCTCTAGTTACTTTTTGAAGAGGGAGATAAATGAGAGACAAACTTATTAAAAGCCATTATAGTGCTCCCACCCTGATGGGGACTTGGTTAAGCCATAAACCTCTTGGAATGTTTAGGTGAAGTGGTTGTGTGGCTTGCCCTTTTATTTGCCAGACGAAGAGGTTCTCCAGTAATACCAGTCGAAGAGACTTTGATATGAAGGGGTTTTTACAATTACCTGTAAGAAGGTGTGGTCTACCTATGTACCTGTGAGTGTGGTTTACAGTGTGTAGGTAAGATCAAAAGGCAATTAAGTCACAGAATAGGAGACCACATAGGAGATGTACAACACGATAGGGATTCATCCCTAGCAAGATATGTTTGGGATCGGCACAATGGTGTCTCCTCCAGTTTGAAATTTGTAGTAGATGAACAAGTAAGGATAACATCGAGGAACAGAGACATCGACAATAAGCTGTTGAGAAAGGAGACAGAGTGGATTTATCGTTTGTGTACTATACAGTCCAAGGTCCTGAATGAATCCATGTATTTTGGTTGCTTTATCTGAACAACTGTGCCATCTATATTCTGACTGTCTCTTAGGGATTGATGCTTAGGTATACCCATAGAGAGTTATCTGGAATTGAATTTTTCAAACTCATTATTAAAGTAAAATCGGTTTTATTCATCTTTTCTTTCACAAATATTGTTAAGTTGCATCTAGCGATTTTTCTTTTTATTTGAGGTGTCATTCACTCATTCCTATGTGAGGAATGATTTGGTAATTATACTTATATATATAATATCCATTCATTCTCCCTTAATTGGGATGTTTATGAATTTTATTTTAATATGGGGATTTTGCACTCACCCTGATTTATGAGCATTGCCTGAGTAAATACCTTTATTATAGACACTTGTGTTGGTTCCCCATGCACCATAGTATAATAGGCACGCCAAGACACATGTGGTGTTGTCTGCAAGTCTAAGTAAGCGGCGCAGTAGGACACCAAGAATGCCATATGTATAGTGGCGCCCAGATGTTACCAAGCGCATAGTATGTACTTTGCAAGGGGGTATTGTGTGGACCTACTGGCAGGTATGATATGTATGGCTGTTGGGTCACTTCCTTTATTGCAGTTACCAGGGGCATATCTATAAATAGGACGTTCGGTCTGATCACCTCATGGACAACATCATCCAGGTGAGCCCATTGAGGCAAATAGTCTGGCCTGTATTTACGTACCTTTTTGTACATGTGGGTGATTGTTTCCACATTAGTTTCTCTTTTTCTCCCCTGAGGAACCCTCTGAGAACATGGGGGTGGAAACACGTCAGAAGTGGGAGTTTGTAATATTTTGACATATATGATTTATTGATTTAATTTATTATATTCCACGTGGGTGCCCTGTTCACAGAGTTGGTGTAGGGTGTACTAGGGTTAGTATACCCAGAACGGGGCCGCCCTTTTTGGGGCAATAACTCTGCAACTTCTACGAAGAGTTAGATCCAGTGGACTAGTAGGGAGAGGTTTTTCATCATTTGTTGCCCTTCTTTTCAGCTATTGGACATGCCAAAAGCATTACCTGAACAAATAGAACACATGGACCTTAGTGATTGAAACAACGGAATCGTGAGTCTTTGCATACCACGATAGCTTATATTAATCATCTTTTCAAGTGTAAATGTTTGGAGTGTTCCTGACTGCTGTTTAGTAGTAGTTTGAGATTATTTAGCTTTTAGGTATTTAAATTAAAAGTTATATTTTAAACCACATGAAAGTACTACACATTTTGATAAACCCACAGGAGCCTATCCACCAGCGACAAGGTAACCTAATTTCAGATAGGACCCTTTTTACACTGGTCACCAGCAACTAGTGCCTTGCTTAGTCATCCTCCCTGCACAGCAACATTTTCCCATAATTAGGGAAAATTATTGCAGTGAACCCTGATTAGGGAATATTTGTTTTTTCTGTGAAATTCTGCACAGCAACATAGAGCAAGAAGAAGTGCTTGCCTGTGTTGTGCAAGGATGGGTGTGGAGGCTTTACATTGACTGCAAAATTACTCATAAAGATATATACATCCTCTCTCTCGTAGAGATGTCCACGGCACACCACTAACTTGAGAATAGCATGATTTATTTACAAAGTATATTATACAAGGGGTACTAGATAGAGATCTACAATACTGCACAATGATAACATCAGGTATACAAGTGTCAAATGCAAGATGTCAGGATGCGTTGACGCCGCCGGACGCTCCACTTGCTTCTAGTATTCTCCTGTTCCACCGCAGAAGCGGCATCACCAATCTTCCCACTATTCCTCCCTACCTACGTATGTGCCGGCTCTCTCTTGTTGTGTTGCTACTGCACTACATTGGTTCTTATATACAACGCTACTTACAGATGTCGTTTTGACAAAGGCATTAGCCAAAACGTCGAAGCATCCTGACATCTTGTATTTGACACTTGTATACCTGATGTTATCATTGTGCAGTATTGTGGATCTCTATCCAGTATCCCTTGTATAATATACTTTGTAAATAAATCATGCTATTCTCAAGTTAGTGGTGTGCTGTGGACATCTCTACTATTGAACGAATGGTCATCTGACCTTTCCATGCATAGCACCCACGTCCCCCGATGTGCATAACCATATATTTTCTGTATACATCCTCTCTGACCACGTCCAGTAGAGGTCTATACTTCTTCTTTAGTGCTGAAGATCCCAGAGCTCATGCCGAGGTGTCCTCTCTTTAATCCAGTCCTGGAAATCAGATATACTCTACAGTCGTTTCAATTAATAGGTACTTTGCAACAATGATACTGGGAGGAAAGAACAGTATCCATACATTTCCATAACTGCCCAAGTTAGCCTTTATTTAAAAAGGAGGACGTCTGCCAAGAATGTCAATAAAGGATGTTTGCCAAGAATAGAAGAACAAATTAAGATCTCATGTAATTCCTTTAGAAAAATGCACAGCTGTCTACATCTTATTAACCCCTTAAGGACCCAGACAGTTTTGGCCTTCCTGACACAGCCCTATTTTTGAAATCTGACATGTGTCACTTTATGTGAGAATAACTTTTTACACTTTTATCTATCAATGTGATTATGATATTGTTTTCTCGTGACACATTGCGCTTTAAGATAGTAAGAAAATTTTATCCATACAATCCTTGTTTTTTTGTGAAAAATATTAAAATTTCATGAAAATTTTGAAAAATTTGTGATTTTGAAAGTTCCAAAATTTCTGCGTGCAAGACAGATAATTATTCATCACAAATTAGTTTATAACTAGCATCTACCATATATCTACTATAGGTTGGCATCATTTTTTAAATGTCCTTTTTTTATGACATTAGGGGGCTTAGAAATTTAGTAGTAATTTCTCACATTTTCAAGAAAATTTGCAATATAAATTTTTTTAGGGACCAGTCCTGTTCTGACGTGGCTTTGAGGGGCCTGTATGTTAGATATCCCCATAAATGACGCCTTCTAAGAAACTAGACCCCTTAAAGTATTTACAACAGTGTTTAGGAAGTTTTATAACCCTTTAGATATTTCACAGAAATTAAAGCAAAGTGGAGGTAAAATTTCAAAATTTTCAATATTTATCCATTATTCACTGGAATACGGTAAATGTGACTAGGTAAATGCAATGTAATATCAATTCTCCCAGGTCTGCCGTTTTTAGAGATATCCCATATGTGGCCCTAGTGCATTATTTGGCTCAACCATAAGCCCCAGAATAGGAAGAGCACCTATTGGACTCTGGGGTTTCATTTTCAATATGATTTTATTTAGGCGCCGTTTCAGGTTTGAGGACGCCCTAAGGTGCTAAAACTTAATAAACACCCCTAAAAAGACCCCATATTGGAAACTACACCCCTTAGGGTATATATACAGGTGTGTAGTGAGTATATCGACCCCACAGGTGATTCAAATTTTTTTTTAGCATTAGGCTGTGAAAATTAAAAAAAATAATAATCTGCAATTTTAGCTTAAAATGTTTCATATTTACAAGGAATCCTGGAAAAAAGAACCCCAAAACTTTGTTAAGCAATTTCTTCCAAGTTAGGCAATACCTTACATTTGGGTGTAAACTGCTGTTTGGGCGCATTTTAGATTCAACCAGGGCAGTTCCTAGGCTAAATTTCACTCAGGGCGAGGTGAAAAAATGTCGCCACCCCCCCCGTAACATATGGCGCCACATTGCATCACCATAAACCAAAATACACAAAAAGCTTTACCACAATCTGCTACATATAAAACTACCAAATAATAGTCATACAGTTACCAAATAACACTGCTGCACGAAACCAGAATTCCAAGACCACAAAGACCACATATCACCAGAACACAGTGACTGAATAATACAACCACACCATGACCACATATCACCACCATATAGTGACCGGATAATACAAACTGACCATTACTGAATACAAACCATTATACTACAACCAATATTCCCGGCATACAGTGACCATACAGTGCTAGATACCAGTGTACACAGGCTCTGCTGACATATAAATGATTACAGTAAAGTTATATTTAGTGAGCTGTGTACAGGCTTGTTTTTTGCGGGATGAGTTGACATTTTTATTGGTATCATTTTTGGGGGGACAAGACTTTTTTATCAATTTTAAATCCGTTTTTTGGAAGGCAGAGTGAAGAAAATACTGCAATCCTAGTAGTGTTTTTTATTTTTATTTTTAACAGCGCTCACTGTGCAGTATCTGTAATAATTTAGCTTTACTCTGTGGGTCGATACGATTATGGCGATACCCAATTTATATAGTTTTTTTATGTTGAAGCACTTTTTTTTAAAAAAAAGTGTTTTTAGTGTGTAAAAGAAGATTTATGCATCGCTATATTCTGAGAGCCATAACTTTTTTATTTTTCCGTATACAGAGCTGTGTTAGGACTTTTTTTTTTGCTGGATGAACTGACGTTTTAATTGGTAAAACATTGGCGTTTATAGGAGTTTTTGATCATTTTTATTGCATTTTATGTGCTGCGGGATGAACAAAAATCTTAATTATGTGATTGTTTTTTTTATTTTATTTTTTACGGCTTCCACCGTACGGGTAGATTAACATGACAGATTTATAGGGCAGGTCGTTAGGCACGCGGCGATACCAAATATGGGTACTTTATTTATTTTTGATCTTTTTTGGGGCGATTGGTGTTTGTAAAGGGGAAAAGGGCGGTGTACGTGTTTCTTATTTTATTTTTCGTGTTTGTGTTTTACTTGTTTTTCACTTTTTTTTTACTTTTTTGTACTTTTTCACATTTATTTTTTATTTTTCCCCATAGGGGATTTGAATGAGAGATCTTAGGATCCCTCATTCAATAGGAATCAGTACATAGCCTGTGGCTGTGAATTGGTTCCTATGACAACTGTCAGTCACGATGCTGGGCCATGCCCACAGGGCACGACCGGGCATCGTGACGTCACAGACAACCGGAAGGCATTCTATGATCGTGCGCTGCTGTCGCCAACAGAGACGCAGGAGGATTGATCTCCTCCTGCGTCTTCCTTAGTTATTGCGACCCGATGGTCGCGATAATTAAAGGGTTAACCCCCCCTCCCACCCCACCGGAGCAGATCTCGGGTTGGGGCCGACGCAGCGGGATGTCAGCTGTAATATACAGCTGACACCCCGCGCCGATCGCGCGAACTCTGCTTTAGAGTTTGCGCGATCCTCAGGACGTATGCATACGTCCAGGGGCGTGAACCCCCAAACGACCTGGAAGTATGCATACGTCTAAGGTCGTTAAGGGGTTAAGGCCTCCTTCCCACATTTTTTTCTATTGTTTTAAACTACATTTAAAAACATGCAAAAATTGCAGTGTTTTTGTTTTACATTAGAGCATGCTGCATTTTAAAAGAACTCACAAAAAACATAAAAAGCACCACAACAATGCCACAAACCAAAATACTTTGGGAGACATGTATGAAGGAAGGTGCTTCGAAGTGAATTGCCAAGTCTCGTTTTCAGTGTATAATGCGCCTGAATGTATGAAAGTGGTTTTTGTCTGATTATAAAAGGAGTCTAAAGTTCAACGCGCCTCGTCTGTGTGTTAGGTGTATTACGAAACGTAGGCGCATTAGTAATGCGCCTAACACATATAAAGGCTATAGATAGGTTGAAAATAAAAGAAGTCATTAGAATAGCATGTCAGTGAATAGAAACTATGGTAGTGATCTTGCTTGGTGGACCACAAGTCCCAACCAGACATGTGGTGTGCTGGCATTTGCTGTATGTCGAATAAAGGGTGAGAGCAGCAAAAATAAATTTCAAATTTAATGTAGTAAAAATTAAAAAAATCTGAACAACAACATCAGTGGATTGTTTAATGTAAAGGTAGTTTTAGATTCTATTAAATTTAAATGCATTTTATATGAGTTATTTTTATATTTTTGGGATATTATGTATTTTTATATTTATTTTATATGATAACATTTTTTATTAAATTTAAATAATTTTAATTTTATATAGTTTGATAATTATCATAAATTACTTTTTATTATTGTACTGTACCCTAATGGCAAGTCTAACTCCACTTCAACTACTCTGGCTCACATTCATATACGTGTCTAATATAACGGTAGCAAGTAAGATCGTTCTAAATTATTGCCATATCTGCTGTTTGCTGTGTTCTATGGAAAACTTTTAAAAAGGAATGTGAATAAAGTATTGATGTTTTAAGGAAATTTAAAGACATTCGTTTGTGAAATATATGCTTGAAGATTTAAAGACATTTGTCTGTGAAACATATGCTTGGTGGTGTCATTTTGATATTTTGGATGTATACACGAGGAGGGACCCTCGGATGCATTAATAGCGCAGCAATTTAAATAATAGTGCTTATATACAAAGTTGTTGAATACATGTGCGTGTTTACCACACCACCAGACAACTGAGGCATCAGTAATGAAACTTATACACCAAGGAACCCACATAGTAGTGCTAGATAACAGAAAGCCTTCATTCCCTACAAAAAGGTAGTATAAGTTATTGCACCTAAGTGGGTCTCCTCAAACTCTGAGCCCCATAACAACTGCAATGGCTATAGTTACACCCATGAAGACATGGAAGGTTATAATGTGGGCTTTGCTCTCTCTCAGGATTCCTCTTCACAAGAAGACAGTTATATAGAAAAAAGTAAAGAGGGGTCAACAAGAAAATTCATAAAAAAGTGGAGAAAATTCTTGGAATATGTCTTCTCAGAATGAGAGTTGACCAAAATAATGAATCTTTGAATTTACATCTTTTTATTTGAAGGAAAAACTAGCAGGTAATCTAGGTAAACTAGAAATAAGGGAAAAAGGGGGGGGGGGGGGTTAGTTTGAGACAAGACTATCTGGAGCAGGCCCACCATTAGGGGGGGTACAGGCAGTACTCCCGTATGGGGCCCGGGCAGTCTGAGAAGCAAGGGGGACCGCCGCCACCGGCAGGTACCGCCCCCTTGCTTCTTAGTAATAGTTACAGAGAACAGGCCTTATGGCTGTTCTCTGTACCATGATGAGTGCGGCGCTGCGCCGCTGTGTATGTCTGGGGCCCGGCGACGTGAGGGGGGCCCGCGCTGCGTGTCGATCAAAAGCTGATGACATGCACGCACTGCGCGCTGTGACCGGAGCAGTTGGGCCCTCCTCTTTCTCTGTGTGAGGAGGGCCCGCGCGGCTCTGCGTCTGTGAAGGGGCCGGCGCTTTTTACTTACAGCTACAGCAGCCTCTGTAAACCTCCTTCCCAGTGTCTCCTGTGATTAGAGTCGGCCCGCCCCTTCTGCCTGTGGGCGGGGCTTCAAGGGACTCCTGCCGGCAGAGGGGAGGGGGCCGACTGCGATCACACAAGACGCTGGAGAACAAGAAGGAAGTGATAGAGCGAAGTGTGTGTGGGGTGAGAGGCTGCGGAAGGCTTGTGTGTTGTGTGAGAGGCTGGGGGAGGCTGTGGGTGTGTGTGTGTGAGGGTGGGGGAGGCTGTGTGTGTGTGAGAGGCTTGGGAGGCTGTGTGTGTGTTAGAGGCTGGGGGAGGCTGTGTGTGTGTGAGAGAGGCTGGGGGAGGTTTGTGTGGTGTGTGAGAGGCTGGGGGAGGCTGTGTGTGTGAGAGAGGTGGGGGTGGGAGGTTGTGTGTGAGAGAGGCTGGGGGGAGGCTGTGTGTGAGAGAGAGGCTGGGGGAGGCTGTGTGTGTGAGAGGCTGGGGGAGGCTGTGTGTGTGAGAGAGGCTGGGGGTGGGGAGGCTGTGTGTGTGTGAGAGGCTGGGGGAGGCTGTGTGTGAAAGGCTGGGGGAGGGGAGGCTGTGTGTGTGAGGCTGTGGGTGTGTGAGAGGCTGGGGGAGGGGAGGCTGTGTGTGTGTGAGAGAGGCTGGGGGAGGCTGTGTGTGTGTGAGAGGCTGGGGAGGCTTGTGTGGTGTGTGAGAGGGGCTGGGGGGAGGCAGTGTGTGTGTGAGAGGCGGGGGGGTGTGTGTGTGTGTGAGAGGCTGGGGGAGGCTGGGGTGTGTGTGAGAGAGGCTGGGGGAGGCTGTGTGTGTGAAAGAGGCTGGGCGTGGGGGCTGTGTGTGTGAGGGGCTGGGGGAGGCTGTGTGTGTGTGAGAGGCTGGGGAGGCTGTGTGTGTGAGGCTGGGGGGAGGCTGTGTGTGTGTGAGGCTGGGGGAGGCTGTGTGTGTGTGAGAGGCTGGGGGAGGCTGTGTGTGTGAGAGGCTGGGGGTGGGGAGGCTGTGTGTGTGAGAGAGGCGCGGGGGGGGGAGCTGTGTGTGTGTGAGAGGCTGGGGGAGGGGAGGCTGTGTGTGAAAGGCTGGGGAGGGGAGGTGTGTGTTGAGGCTGTGGGTGTGTGAGAGGCTGGGGGAGGGGGGCTGTGTGTGTGTGGTGAGAGAGGCTGGGGGAGGCTGTGTGTGTGAGCGAGGCTGGGGAGGCTGTGTGTGTGTGAGAGAGGCTGGGGGAGGCTGTGTGTGTGTGAGAGAGAGGCTGGGGATGGGGAGGCTGTGTGTGTGTGAGAGAGGCTGGGGGAGGCTGTGTGTGTGTGAGAGAGGCTGGGGGAGGCTGTGTGTGTGTGAGAGAGAGGCTGGGGGTGGGGAGGCTGTGTGTGTGTGAGAGAGGCTGGCTAGGCTGTGTGTGTGTGAGAGGCTGGGGGTGGGGAGGCTGTCTGTGTGTGAGGGTGGGGGGGGGTGTGTGTGTGAGAGAGGCTGGCTAGGCTGTGTGTGTGTGAGAGGCTGGGGGTGGGGAGGCTGTGTGTGTGAGAGAGGCTGGGGGTGGGGAGGCTGTGTGTGTGTGAGAGGCTGGGGGAGGCTGTGTGTGTGAGGCTGGGGGAGGCTGTGTGTGTGAGGCTGGGGGAGGCTGTGTGTGTGTGAGGCTGGGGGAGGCTGTGTGTGTGAGAGAGGCTGGGGGAGGCTGTGTGTGTGTGAGAGGCTGGGGTGGGGAGGCTGTGTGTGTGAGAGAGGCTGGGAGTGGGGAGGCTGTGTGTGTGTGAGAGGCTGGGGGGGGCTGTGTGTGTGAGGCTGGGGGGGGGGTGTGTGTGTAGGCTGGGGGAGGCTGTGTGTGTGTGAGGCTGGGGGAGGTTGTGTTGTGTTTGTGTGTGTGTGGGGTTGTGTGTGGTGTGTGGGAGAGGCTGGGGGAGGCTGTGTATGTGTGAGAGGCTGGGGGGTGGGGAGGCTGTGTGTGTGAGAGAGGCTGGGGGTGGGCAGGCTGTGTGTGTGAGAGGCTGTGGGAGTCTGTGTGTGTGTGAGAGGCTGGGGGAGGCTGTGTGTGTGTGAGAGGCTGGGGGTGGGGAGGCTGTGTGTGTGAGAGAGGCTGGGGTGGGGAGGCTGTGTGTGTGTGAGAGGCTGGGGGAGGGGAGGCTGTGTGTGAGAGGCTGGGTGAGGAGAGGCTGTGTGTTTGAGGCTGTGGGTGTGTGAGAGGCTGGGGGAGGGGAGGCTGTGTGTGAGAGGCTGGGGGAGGGGAGGCTGTGTGTGTGAGGCTGTGGGTGTGTGAGAGGCTGGGGGAGGGGAGGCTGTGTGTGTGTGAGAGGCTGGGGGAGGCTGTGTGTGTGTTAGAGGCTGGGGGGGGCTGTGTGTGTGTGAGAGGCTGGGGGAGGCTGTGTGTGAGGCGGGGGGGGACTGTGTGTGCGTGGGGGCGGGGCGATGGGATTGACAGAGGCTGGGGTTGACATGGGGGCGGGGTGATGGGGTTGGCAGAGGGTGGGGTTGACCCCGGGGGGGGCGACGGGGTGGGCAGAGGGTGGGGTTGACACGGGGGGGGGGGGGGGCAGATGCTTCACCTGTATGGGGCCCTGAAATTTCTGATGGCGACCCTGATCTGGAGAGTTGAGACGGAGGCTGTCTTAAAGGGATGGTAACGGCTTTAATGGTTTTGGTAGCTCTCCGCCATTACCAGACTGAAAGCACTGCAAAAGAGCTTTTGTCCGAGGAAGCCTAATGAATCATGTGAAGCCAATAAAACACAGCTACACATTAACATTTTTGGTTTTAACAAACTTTATTTTACAGGTAATCTTGTATTCATATTTTTTTAGCGTTTTTTGTGCCAAAAAACTGTTGTAGCCCTATTCTGTATGTGTATGAACAGTCGTACACCAAAACTTGCCGCAGTTTGCGCCAGGCACAACACATTTGAATGCGTCTAAGATATGCAATGCGCCTAAGATATGCTATGTGCCTGAGTTATGTGCCTAAAATATGCTATGCTATGCAAGGTATACCACATGACAGATTAATTACAGGTTCATACATTTGGGCGCACTATACACTTATTTAATGCACTTACATGTTGCCCATACTGTTTAAATTGAGTTTTGTATCTAATGTTAAATGTGACAATCTTTTGTAAATTCAACTTGCTTAAACATTTTTTTTATAAAGAAGACAGTTGTAGAATAATGTTATGTGAAGCAAATAGGTTGTTCACACAAGGAGGCACAGCAAACCAAATGGTTACAGTTCTCAACTTGGGCAAAATGTCTACCGGTTACATTTACACTAGAGGTGCTGTTATGTACATGTTTCTGGAAATACATTCCTAATAGAAGCATCACAATATTTGACAGTATAGAATTAGATTTAGGCCTGTGTCCTCTCCACAAGAGCCTCTCCCTGCCAGGTCCACGCCAGTTTATTATGAATGTCGAAGAGGCACAACTTTTTATTTTTCCATCAACAAAGAGTTATGATGTTTATTGTTGCAGGATGATTTCTAGTTTTTATTGCCACCATTTGGGAATATATAAAATTTGTTGTTTAACCTTCAGCAATTTCTTAGCAATATTTGTAGCATTTGACTTACACCATGGCCCTTTCAGCCTTAAAAACACATTTCATTTATTTTATGGGCAGTTATGAGTACAGTGATTCCAAATTTAAATAATCTTCTCATATGTCTTAGTATTTCTGCTAAGTAACATAGAGGAAAAAATATTTCTCTACTTTCTTACAAAGCACATATGACACAAATGAAGAATTTCTCCACACTGCAAGCTGATAGGAAAGGTGGCAATTTTAATTGACACCTAAACACTACATAAGGTGTATCAAACCCTGCCAGTTTTGTGTTTTTTCTGTTCTACCAGTGGTAGCACAGGTGTATGAGCAGAGCACCCGACATCTTTCTTTTCTTTTAGTGACCTTCACAGAATTTTCTACACACTGTTTAAAATATATATATATATATAATATATATATATATATATTATATATATATATATATATATATATATATATATATTATATATATATATTATATAAATAATATATATATATATATATGTATATATATATATATATACAGTGTGTATTTTATATATATATAAAATATATATATATATATTATATTATTTTTTATTTCTTAATATATACATTTTTCTTTTTTTCCTTTTTTTTTTTTAGATAGGCCCAAATACCACAGCCTCTTATGTGGTAAAAATGTATGTATGTATATGTAGATATGTAGTACATGTATACTTTAGCTCAGTGTTTTAGCTTTGCTCCTATGTTTTCTAGTATTGGAGACTGTTAATTCCTTGTATGGTTACCACCTTGTGGCCAGTTGTCTAACTGCAGCTGTAATTTTTGAAAGGTGAATGATGTTTTGTATAACTATTTCTCAGCAAATGTTCAGCATATATTTGGATCCCAGAAAAATATACTTAGAATAGTTGCCACTTTAGAACATGAAATCTGTGGGTTTTACATTTCTTTAAGGTTATGATTCAAAGTTTTCCACATTCAGAGGACCAGTAGCCACTAATTTAACATACAAGCATTGTGATGCCCCACTACTGGATGGCTAAGACCAATTATTTCTCTGGAAACCCTGACGCAATAATTAACTTCTGAGACACGATAATTCACTTCGAAGCACCTTCCTTCATACATGTCTCCCTAAGTGGTTTTAAAAAGCAAAAACGGTTTGTCATTGTGCAAAAGTGGTAAAACAAAATGAGTCAATACAAGTTAACAAGTTATAAGTGCCCTTAAATAGCGTTATTGAAGAGTAGAAATCATCCTACAAAAGACAAAAGCTACTTGGACAGAAAAAAAGTGCATTGGGGACATTTATTATGGAAATTATACCAGAGTTCTTCTATAATTTGTGCCAAAATACTGGTCTTACACCACATTTATTATGCATTGTAAACAGTTTTAGACACTTTTGTGATGTGACCAGCAAAAGGGTGGTTTGTCTTTGTGGAAAGAGATATGCTTCCCTAAAAGAGCTTGACTTTGACTTGCAAAATAGTGTACCAAAATGTGTCAAGATTCTGCCACAACTATTGGTGCAAGCTAAGTCAACTAGTAAGCCCTGGTTCACTTCAGCAATTGGGAATAATGGAAAAAAATGCAGCAAGTTGTGCTTTTTTTTCTATCAAAGCAAGGCACATCGCTGTGAAAAATGAGGACCCTTGTAGGGGAATGAGGACCCAAATTTACTATTTTGGTGTCAATTGTGAAATGAGACACACAATGCTTGATTCCAGCTCACCCATGTGCGAATGTAGAGCATACGGATCACGGGGACCATCACAGACATAAATAGGAAAAACAAAGATCCAGCGTCTTCAAAAAAAATAAAATCTTCAATTTATTTAGAAATCCACAGGTAAAAGCCAACATACAGGAACCACTTCTTATACCTTTCAGCACATAAAGTCAAGGCCTTAGTCGTAGGCTACTACTAAGGGCCTTCAATGTATGACCTGAATCACGCAAGAAGTTGTTCCTGTATGTTTGCTTTCACCTGTGGATTTCTAAATAAATTGAAGATTTTATTTTTTGAAGATGTTGGATCTTTGTTTTTCATATCAATTGTGAGATGGGTCCATTGGCACATCTGCAGCGGAGGTTTCTAATGGAACTTATGATGATGATGTGAACCAGACCTAAGTGGTATAAGGTTAGATAAAACTTTCTAAACCTGTGTCAGAGTTATCATTCATCATGATCCACTGTGATAAATCTGGAGCATTCATAGACTGTCTTGTCCAAGTCTATACTGTCTATGAATTAGTAAATGTGTCCCATTGTGTCTTGGCTCCCTTTCCCCGCAGCATTCTGCACTACTGTCTGACAATTTTTCCATTTCACACTCTGCAGTCATTCTGGCCTCTGCTATTTTTATGTGATCATTGTAAACACGGGCTCTGTAAACTAATTAGCTGCTCACTTACGGGCCCTTTTTAAGGATCACTAACAACTTAACCTTAGCTTTGTAGGGGGAAATTTTATATGCAATTTTTCAAGCTAAATCCAATGTAGACTCTACGGAAGAAATCTGAGGTGATAACTTTAAATTTGAATTTGGGTTTTACACCACTACATGAGATGCCACACCAAACATGTACTTTCAATGCATGCTTTGAGTGTGGTCTTATGGATATTAGGTCATGTTTTCTGAATGTCACCAAAAAAACTTCAAATTTTAAAAGAATTTTTTTTCTGTAAAAATTACATCTTTAAACTTTTCCATACTATCAATTATGCTTGTTCCATTCTTATTGCCTTCTTTATATCCCTTATAATGGGATGCAACTGGCAAGGCAATTGTAATTTATTTAATGAATGGCCACTGTTAAGACTGTGACCACTCTAAAGAAACATACACAACAGAAGACAGACATAACAAAGAAATTCCTGCCAGCCTAATAAGTAGGAAAACACAAAATGGCATGAGAGTTCCATTTATAAAACTACTATAGTTAATTTTTTTTCTTAGAAATTCTGTGGATGGTTAATTTTTTTAACAGAATTTTATAAAGATCCCCCATGTATATCACTTCCTGGTATTTCTCTCTGGCATGCTCTCAGTCTGCACTAGGCACAACACTGTCTAGCTCAGACAGTAAGGGGTGGTGACTCAGAGGACCATATCTTCACCATTAATACTGTCTATGTATGCTCTTCAGCATTTGGGGGTTGCTGGAAAAAAATGTCCCCAATATTCGGTCCCGTTACACTCCCCGTTGGGGGGCTTTTGGAGGGTATAGAGGTGCATTGCATGAAACTACAATCTATTTATATGTGTTGCCATAGTAGAATTCCAATTCATTATTCCCCTTCTTGGTGCTGTTCACTCTGTGACAATTAATATGAAAGGAAGGGGCCACCAGCTGTATTACTGAAGTTATCTGTCTGAATTGTAGTAATTTATCTGGCAGGGGTTATGTTAAGGGACACAACTGGATGGACAGATGTTGTATGTTATTAACAGCAGAACCTGAGAGAGCTGGAAACCTCCTCCTGAGTGCAGAGGAAGTTAGGGTTTAATTCAAATGAGGGGGAAATCTGATGCGGGTTTTCGCATTTAAAATCTGCAGGAAAAAATTTCACAGTTTTTTGGCTGAAAATTCTGTATGTAAAAAAATCCCCCAGTTATTGGGAAATTTATCTTGGATTTTTATGCAGTTTTTTTTCTTTCTCCTTCAAAAGATAAAATTCACACTAAAATGCACAGATAAACCTTTTCTGTCAATTTTATTGTAGATTTTGCCCTGAACATTATGTTACTGCTGGGGGACCCTGGGGCTCCGGTGGCGCTGAAATGCCAAACACAGTAAATATCAATATTTTTATTTTACCTCAGGCCACTTTTGGGACATAACTATTTTTTTAAGTTACAGAAAGATTACCCAAAAATTAGATTTCTTTTTAATTTTTTAGAAAAAAGATGACTTGGGGTTTAAAACGAATAAAATCTTTTTAAAAATATATTAAAGAGATCTCTCCCAAGATCTATTTATACCCAGGGCTGTATCTAGAACATAGGACATCATCTACAGGACATAAGGTTTCTACATAATCATAGATGGAGATTGTGTGAGTATAGCATGTACGCTCACACTATCCACTGTGCTTGACTGGCAATTTGCAGGAAGGCACCATAAAAACATATGTACATGATAACAGGATCAGTATTTACATAACGACTATGTGTTCTTCAGTAACAGTGAGTCACCTCACTGCCACACTGACTGCACATATAAGAACTGTAAGTGAATTCTTGTATAGTGGCTCATATAGCAATACTTTGGGGGAGTTATTGCTATCTAGTAAAGAGAGTGACACAGATTACCACTCTGCAAATGCTACCAGCTGAACATTCCCCATGTGGTGCACAGAACGCCTCCTGGACCAAGGCAGAAAAACTGAATTTAGCAGAGGAGATTCTTATCCAGAGCTCACAGACTCAAAAACTTAAAATCCATACTTAATTCCAGGTTAAAAGACTGACTGCCTGATTTCTCCTGACGCTTTTCAAACTCAATGAGACTCTTAGGCCGTGTGAACATATCCTTAGTCGCTTTACCTACCCAAAACCTAGAATAAAAGTAATCAAAAAGTTGTAGGCATAACAAAATGGCACCAATAAATACACTTCTGGTCACAAAAAATGAGCCGTAAAGGGGTTTTGCCATGAAGTAAAATTGACGTGGGAAGCTTGCAAATGAAATAACAAACATTTTCACCATTCATTATTAATTAAAAAATTTTTGCCCCGTTTTTTTTTGTTTTAGCCCTTAGTGATCCATTGTTTACAGCTCGTCTCCAGGGGATACGACCAGGGCTCAGTCCTGGTTGCACATGCTCAGACATCGCTTCTCCTCTCAGGCAGCTACTGAGTGTTCAAACCCCAGGTGCTGTCATTCTACTCCTGTCCTCTGTGCTTCTTAGTAATTAGTCAAACAGTGCAAATACATGAAAAAGAAACCTCAATGAGGTCTGTGCATTGATAAAAAGAAAAAAAAACCACAGGTTTGGTTCCTGGAGAGATTTTAACCTAGGACCTTTGTGCCTGGAGGCAAAAACTTTACCTCTCAGCTACTCACAATGCTTTACATAAACAGACCTTTCTTTGACTACAGAGAGGAAAGGCCTGGTGATGTCATCCTGCTGGGTCACATGATATGAAATTCAAACAAATCACACACGCCCACTTCGAAGCACACAGAGCTGAATAGCTGGATGCAGGAGGTATGAAATGAGATCGTGGCAAAACCCCTTTAACTAAGCTTCATAGGCGGGAAGATAATAATGTTACTGGTTTTAGAAAATGTCAATGCAAAGCAAATTTAAAACTTATTTTATTTGTTTTTAAAACATAATAATTAATAGGTAAGTTTGGTATCGCTTGAATCGTGTCGACCTGCAGAGTAAAGATAACGTCATTTATATTGCACAGTGCATTGCACTGGTGGTGCAGTTGAGAGCTTTTTCCATTCCATCCCACAATATTTTTTTTTAGTATATTAGTTTCTTATATGTAATGTAATTACAGGAAATGGTGCCATAAAAAGTGCAACTTGCCCTGCCTAAAACAAGTCCTCATATGTCTTTATATAACAAAAAATAAAACAGTTGTGGCCCTTGGAATGCATGGAGGCAAAAGACATACGACATCAACAAAAATAACTCCCTTACGATGTGGATACACACTATACAGTTTGAATGGTCAGCTGATCATCACTTTCTATGTATGGATAAGACTTTCATGGATGTCATGTACCATCATGTTTTTTTTATTTATTTGGTAAAAGCAAAATTTTTATTTTTTTTATTTTTAATTTTTTTAAAATTTTAAAAAGTTTTTTTTGTTTTTTTACTTGTATTTTTTAGAATTATCATACTATATAAAATTAAATTATTTTAATTTAATAAAAAAAGTTATCATTAAAATAAAAAATATATATAAAATCCCAAAAATATAAAACTATCTCCTATAAAATGTATTTAAAATTAATAGAATCTTAAGGGGTTTTATCATTACTCGCTTTCACAGACTTGAGCTGCTTCTGTTTCAGTTTCAAATCCAGGGGCGAGTTTCTTCCCGTAGGCTTTTTTTCTCTGCCCGGGGCGTGTCTCCCCCCATGAAGAGCTTGAATCATCATTTTGTGTTAGCAGGGGAAAGGAGAGGATGTCTGGAGATGACAGCTCTGCAGCCTCCTGCATGCTTCTCATGTCTGCAGAGCTGTCATCTCCAGGTGCACAAGCTCCCTTGTAAAAAAACCCCCCATTGCTGTAACCAGAACACCTATATTGCTGTAAGCAGTTATATGTACAGCCTGAACTGATGAAACAAGTGTGAGAAAGGCACGCTGCCCCCCGTTACCAGGCAGGAGGTAGAGCAGACTGTATAAGGCTGTGTTATATAGGGGGAGAGCAGTGTAAAGGGCTGTCTTAAGGGGGGGAGGGAAATGTAAGGGCTTGTATATGGGGGGAGCAAGGTAAAAGTCTGTGTTATATGAGGGGAGAGTGAATTTAATTGCTAGGCCAGAAATTGCCAGATCCTTTTCATAGAGTGAGTAGGGGCATGAAAAGGAGGCACCTAGTTTCATTTAATTTTTCCGCTCAGGGGGGGGGAAAGCCAAGAGTGCAGGCAGCGTTTCCCATTCAGGGGGCTTGTCTGAACAGACTGAATGAAATACCAGTCAGCCAATCACAGAAAAAGGGGGCTTTGCCCCATAGTAGAGAAATTTTAGATGACATATTAGTTTATATTGCTATCTAAGTGACTTGGTAAAGAAAAACCATTGCAAAAAGTGCTTATTTTTATTTTCCCCATCATTTGAGATATGATTTTGTAGGAAAAAAACCCCTTCAAACTATTTTTTCATTAAAAAAAAAACCCACTGATGTTGTTCGATTTTAAAATTTTTTCTACATTAAAAATTTAAATTTTTGTGCTCTCACCTTTATCTACATGCGCAAGAGCTACAGGACAGGTATTGTGGGACTGTGGTTCACCAAGCAAGATCAAATACCATAGTTTTTATTCATGACATGTATTCTATGATTTTCTTTTATTTCCAGCCTATTAAGCCTTATAAATTTTTTTTGCAATTTCTTTTCGCCTAATTTTCCCAAAAGCGGAAAAAACCAGGGAGGGCAATTAACTTTTGACTCCTTTTAAATCACCAAAAACTCTTTCATACATTCAGGTGCATTATACACTGAAAAATTGGTGCGAAAAATGTACCTTGATGCACCTAGTTCTATACATGTCTCCCCAGGTGACATGTTTCCAGAATAATGTTCAATTATGGCAGGGCATAATAGAAACAGTAAGATAACAGGCTTATGGGTCTTCATTAGGCCCTTTGCTGTCATGACAACTATTCGGCACCCCTTGATCACTTGATCAGGAGGTGTAAGGGGGTGGCCCCCTTCTCTATAAGTGCCTGGATGTCGCAATTGCGTTGGCCATAACATTGAATTAGTTAGAAGGCTAGGATTGGTGTTAACTATGGACCTGGCCGATAAACCACCACCCATTACGTGTGGAGCAGGGTCAGTGAGTGAGCCTGCTTCTTACTTCCTTACTGAAATCCTGACGTAACTGTATATCATAATTCAGGAAGGGGTTAAACTGAAAATCTACCGTATCTCTTGCAGTAACCTTACATTTCAGTCTTTCTTTCTTCTTTATGGTATCAATACCTGTAAATTTGATACATGTCAGATTACCATTATGTTGTGCGTTGACATGTAGAGACACCAATGTTTCAGCCTTGTATATGATTGCAGATGATTCAGCCAAAATCTCATGTAGTTTTACCCACCTATGTACTTCAATACACGTGACCTTGTAAATCGCACCTTTTGACCGATCGTAAACATACAATGTTATTTTTTTCCATCAAATGTTATTGCATCTATTCTGCTGATTCCATCATTTCATATATTGCAATTCTTGGATTTTATTGTTTTTCTGTTCAGTATAGATAACATTGTATCTGAATTCTGCAGGTCATTACAATCTGGCGATGCAATATTTCTAGAGTTTGCATCATGTTTTAGTACTGTTAAAAAAAAATTACATTTTTTCTAGTTTTTAAGTTTTTGCCACAACGCCATTTTTTATTACCAGTAATTTTTTGTTTTTTCAATATATGGACAAGACTGAGTGCTCGGTTCTTTCAGGCAGAAGTGTAGTTTTATGGTGCCACATTGGATGCTTATGTGACTTTTTGATCACTTTTTATTTACATTTTTTAGGGACGTAAAATGACCAAAAAATTCAATTTTAGCATAGTAAATTTTTTGGCTTCTATTGTATTCAACATATAGGATAAATGTAGATCATATATATGCAATAAGTAATGAACGCATCACCAATTTTCTAGGTAAATATATTTCTAAAGGTGCTATTGACATGAAATTCTCACCAGATATTAGTAACAACCCATCCAATCCATAAAGAGATCAAACCATAGATGTCCATACATTAAGTTATGTGTAATAATGGAAAATGACACAGGGAAAGAGTATTGAACTCATGAAGAAAGGGATGTGCCAAAAGCCATGGAAAGTCATGGCACCAATAATATCAGTAATTAGAAAGCAAACCTGCCACTTAGTGAAAAATAACATCAGCTGGTTAAACTGATGGCGCACAAAAAGGTTTTTTATTACTAAGGTGTAACACAAGAAACATCTCATGATGGGTAAAACCAGTGAGCTCATGAACTTCACAACCTTATTGTTGCAAAACATACTAATGTCCTTGGTGACAGAAGAATTTCTAAACCACTGAAGGTTCCAGACCGGGAATCAGTAGGTACCATTGTTCCAGAGAAAAAAAAAATGCACTCACCCTCCATGGCCTATATGCAAGACTCCATTGCTGAACAAAAAGCATGTTCAAACACATTTAACGTTTACTCTACAACATTTAGACAAGCCTGTGAAATACTGAGAGAACATAGTTGTCACGGGTTTGGTGGATTCGCTGGACCACCGCAAGCGTTGGTGTAAGCAACACCAGGGAACGGAGTCTAAGTAGCCCCCGGTATTCACCAGAGCCCGCCGCAAAGCGGGATGGACTTGCTGTGGCGTGAGGCTACCAGGTCGTTACCCCTGACGTGACTTGCTTGCGATGGCGGCCGGGGAAGTGCATGGTACAGAAACGTAATCCGGAGGCATAGTCGGGGACAGGCAGAAGGTCGGGGCAGGCGGCAGAGGATCGTGGTCAGAGATAGGCAGACGGTCAGGGCAGGCGGCAAACAGGCAAGGTCAGGAAACATAGCGGAACGGACTGGTACACGGATAATCAGACAGGACTAGAGCACTCTCAAGACTTGCTAATCACACACCAACGAACTGGCAAGGTGTGTTGGGGGCGTGTTCCTTAAATAGGACCAGCGTCCAGCAATAACCAATTACTGGGGCGCTGGCCCTTTAAATCCAGACCTGCCGCCGCGCGCACGCCTTAGGAAACGGGTACGCACGCGGCGGCTGGAACAGACAGGGGTAGCGCAAACCGGAGCGTGGATGGTAAGTGCCGGTGCCCAGGCAGCAGGGGAATGGTCGCGGGCAGCTGCGGCACCCGCGCTGGAACCCCTGCGGGCAGGGGGGCGGCCGTGGGGCGCTGCGGTGCCCGCGACCCCCATGACAATAGTCTAGTCAAATGAGACCAAAATTGAACTCTTTGGATGCCATGATACACACCATGTTTGGAGGCCAAAAGGTACTGCATATCACCCCAAAACACCAGCCACAGTGAAGTTTGGAAGTGGGAATATCATGGTATGGGGCTGTTTTATGGCACATGGCATTGGCAAACTTCATATAATTGAATGAAGGATGAATGGACAAATATATCAAGACATTCGTGATAAAAATCTGCTGTCAACTACCAGGATGATGAAGATGAAACGAGGGTGGATATTTCAGACAATGATCCCAACACAGAGCCAGAGAAAGAAAATAAAGCTTCTAGAATGGCCCAGCCAACCTGACCTGAATCCAATAGAAAATCTATGGAAGGAACTAAAGCTCAGAGTTCATAGAAAGAGCCCATGGAACCTTCAGGATTGGTAGAGTGTTTGTATGGAAGAATGGGCCAAAATCCCACATAAGCATTGCATGCGACCAGTTTCTCCATGCAAGAAGCGTCTTGAAACTGTCATCACCAACAAAGGCTTCTGTTCTAAATATTAAATACATTTCATTAAGCATGTTCAATACTTTTCCCGCGGTTATTTTTCATCATCATGCATAACCTTATTTATGGACATCTATGGTTTGATTTTTTGCATTGGATGGCTTGTTACGAACATCTGATGAGAATTTCATGTCAATACACACTTTTAGATACAGTATATATGAGTTACTTCACCCGCTGTGCGTGTATATATTAGTGACATGTTTTAAACTTATTTTATCCGCTGTATATATACAGTGCCTTGAGAAAGTATTCGTGGGACACAATTGTGAAGTGGAACGAAATGTATTGGATATTTTAAACTTTTGTAAGAAATAAAAATCTGAAAAGGGGGGCGTGCAAAATTATTTGCACCCCTTAACTTAGTACTATTGCTGCGATTACAGCTGCAAGTCGCTTGGGTATGTTTTGCACATCGAGAGACTGAAATTCTTGCCTATTCTTCCTTGGAAAACATCTGGAGCTCAGTGAGGTTGGATGGAGAGCGTTCGTGAACAGCAGTTTTCAGCTCTTTCCACAGATTCTCGATTGGATCAGGTCTGGACTTTGACTTGGCCATTCTAACCCCTGGATACGTTTATTTGTGAACCATTCCATTGTAGATTTTGCTTTGCGTTGGGATCATTGTCTTGTTGGAAGATAAATCTTCGTCCCAGTCTCAGGTCTTTTGCAGACTCCAACAGGTTTTCTTCCAGACTGGTCCTGTATTTGGCTCCATCCATCTTCCCATCAATTTTGACCATCTTCCCTGTCCCTGTTGAAGAAAAGCCGGCCCGAACCATGATGCTGCCACCACCATGTGTGACAGTGGGGATGGTGTGTTCAGGGGGATGAGCTGTGTTGCTTTTACGCCAAACATATCGTTTTGCATTGTGGCCAAAAAGTTTGATTTTGGTTTCATCTGAGAGAAGCCCCTTCTTCCACATGTTTGGTGTCTCCCAGGTGGCTTGTGGCAAACTTTAAATAAGACTTTTTATGGATATCTTTGAGAAAAGGCTTTCTTCTTGCCACTCTTCCATCAAGGCCAGATTTGTGCAGTGTACGACTGATTGTTGTCCTATGGACAGACTCTCCCACCTCAGCTGTAGATCTCAGCAGTTCATCCAGAGTGATCATGGGCCTCTTGGCTGCATCTCTAATCAATATTCTCCTTGTTTGAGATGAAAGTTTAGAGGGACGGACGGGTCTTGGTAGATTTGCAGTGGTCTGATACTCCTTCCATTTCAGTATGATCACTTGCACAGTGCTCCTTGGGATGTTTAAAGTTCGGGAAATCTTTTTGTATCCAAATCCGGATTCTCCACAACAGTATCATGGAACTGCCTGGTGTGTTCCTTGGTCTTCATGATGCTCTCTGCGCTTTAAACAGAATCCTGAGACTATCACAGAGCAGGTGCATTTATTCGGAGACTTGATTACACACAGGTGGTGTGATGATCATGCCTGACAGAACCTCAGCTTTGGGCTCTGTTCGCCGGCCGCGGCCGTTGCGACGGAAGCCCTGGTTTCTTACTTGATGTTTTGGAATTGTATTCACTAAGTGTGAACTGTGTTCTCCTCGCTCTTTGCTTGATTGATTCCTGGCCACCGCCCTGGCCAGGAATCCCCAGCACTCTTGGAGTTATTGAGTTTCTCCTTTTGATTGACAACCTTCGGTTCCTATCCAGCCTTGTGTTTCTTTCCACCTATGACCTCAATCCTGCCTTCCTTGGTTCCCTATTTAAAGGTTCGTTTCACCTTCATCATTGCCTACTATAGAGGTCTTCTGCCTGTAGCTAGCGTTGCCTTTATTCTGTCCTTTCTGTTACCTGACCCTGCTGCGCTACTGACCATTCTTTCTCCTTGTGATTTTGTACTTCTGCACCCGACCGTTATTGACCTTTGGCTTGTCTTACGTTTTTCTCTCTGTCTCCCGATTTGGTACTGCGCTGCCCGCTTGCTGCCAACCTTGCTTGCCTGACATTCCCTTATTGTGTTTTGTATTTGTTTATCTGTGTCTTGTGTCCCCACGTATTCAGTGTAGTCTTCAGTCTTCTGGTTGGGGCCGACCTTTTAAGGAGTCGGGTACCCCCAAAAGGCAGGGACAGGGGTTGGGACCAGCGTCAGGGCCTCACTCTGTCTGTGTCTTCTCGTGTGTCCCTGACTGGTCCCTGACATTATAGCAGGCCCTTACCCTAATCAACTCCCCCGGCGGTTTAATATGAGTACCGACTTGTCAGTCACCGACCGCCTGGAAGAGTTGACAACTCAGTGTCAGGGCATGGCGGGGCTTTTTAACCAAATCTCGCAACGTCTGGATGCCATAGCTACCCCGCACCCAGTCTTGCCGCCCTCTACTGTGTCCATACCTGCCCTGTGTTTGTGAATCCTAGCGTCCGTTAACAAAATCCAAGATTGCTTTTGCCGGATCGCTTTGATGGAATCCAGACAGGTTCCGAACTTTCAGGGAATCCTGTCACCTGTTTTTCCGCTTCAATTTTTTTCCCACTGAAGCCGAAAAGGTAGCGGTTGTGGTGTCTCTCCTCCAGGGCCCACCTCAGGATTGGGCACTAGCTATGCCCCCTGAAGCCCCAGAATGGAGTTCAATTGAAAGATTTTTTCAGGCTTTAGGCCATGTCTATGACAATCCCAATCGTGTGGCATGGGCAGAAACTCACCTGCTATCTATTCAGCAGGGCCGCCGCTCGGCTGAAGACTATTGTTCTGAGTTTCGCCAATGGTGTACCATGAGCGGGTGGTCTGACCAACCCCTTAAAACCCTCTTCAGACAAGGTCTATCTGATGCGGTAAAGGATGCTATGGTCAGCCATCCAACCCCTGAGACATTAAATGACTTTATGACTCTAGCCGTGACTATTGACAGAAGACTAAGGGAGAGACGCAGGGAAAAACAAGGGGGGTCGACTGTTCCGTTCAAGTCAAATTTTTCTGTAAAACCTCCTGTTGCCTTCTCTGAAAATTCTCCTCTTCTATCCTCATCACCCACTCCTGAGGAAGAACCCATGGTGTTGGGTTTTACATCTGCTGCCACCAGGAGGAGACATCGGCTGGAGAATGCTTTGTGCTTGTATTGCGGAAAACCTGACCATTTTCTGAGAGACTGTCCGACTAGACCCAAGTCATCTCAAGGAAACGCCGAACACCTAAGAAGTTTCCAGGAAGGTAACTCAGGTATACAGGTACCTCCTAACTCTGGTAATAAGTTTTTTTTGCCTGTAACCTTGGTCGCTAATTCTAAGAATTTTGCTTGTCAAGCTATGATTGACTCAGGCGCTGCTGCTAGTTTTATTAGTATGTCTGTTGTCCAGGCCTTGGGTTTGGAACTACTTCCATTGAGTGCTCCCTTTTTGGTTTCAGGGGTAGATTCAACCTCCCTAATTGGGGGAAGAATCAAATTTCGGACTGCTGAGATCACCTTGAATGTTGGGAGTTCGCATACGGAAAAACTTTCGTTTTTTGTCATGGAGAAACTCGCTGCGGATATTATTCTTGGCTTGCCCTGGCTCCGCTGCCATAATCCTGTGTTTGACTGGAGAACCACAGAGCTGATCAAATGGGGTGACTCATGTGGTTCTCATTTGAAATCTGTTGATCCCTTGGTGTGTGCGGTAATTAATACTCACGATATTTCAGAATGTAAATCTGACGTCTTAGATAGAGATGTTGCGGATAATTTGCCTCCACACCAGCCTGATGATTGTACCATAGACCTTGCTCCGGGGGCAAAGCTTAACTTGTATGCCCCGAAGCAGGAATCTATGCATTTGTTTATTAAGGAACCTGAATATTTTCGTTCTCCGGAGGTAGTGCTCTCGACTACCGATTCACAGAATTCTGCTCTGTCTAAGCTGTCTCCCTTTTGCTATGAGGATTCCCATCTCATGTACTCTGCCACTACAGGTTGTGAAACCAAAATAGAATCCACCGTTTATCGACTGTGCACAGTCTGGGCTAGGAGTCATAAGACTCTTAAAAACGCTCAACTAAATAAAATCAATAAAAAACGCCGACCCAGACCTAAATACCTCAGTTTTCAAGTCCCGTTAACAAATTGTGCTCCCAAGCCTAAAAAGGGAAAAATTGGTCAGGCCCATCACACTAAACCAAGGGGGTCTGTTGAGGGTCCGGAGGCCCCTCCTAAAGGGGGGGGGGGGTACTGTCATGATCATGCCTGACAGAACCTCAGCTTGGGCTCTGTTCGCCGGCCGCGGGCCGTTGCGACGGAATCCCTGGTTTCTTACTTGATGTTTTGGTATTGTATTCACTAAGTGTGAACTGTGTTCTCCTCGCTCTTTGCTTGATTGATTCCTGGCCAACGCCCTGGCCAGGAATCCTCCAGCACTCTTGGAGTTAATGAGTTTCTCCTTTTGATTGACAACCTTCTGTTCCTATCCAGCCTTGTGTTTCTTTCCACCTATGACCTCAATCCTGCCTTCCTTGGTTCCCTATTTAAAAGTTCGTTTCACCTTCATCATTGCCTGCTATAGAGGTCTTCTGCCTGTAGCTAGCGTTGCCTTTATTCTGTCCTTTCTGTTGCCTGACCCTGCTGCGCTACTGACCATTCTTTCTCCTTGTGATTTTGTACTTCTGCACCCGACCGTTATTGACCTTTGGCTTGTCTTACGTTTTTCTCTCTGTCTCCCGATTTGGTACTGCGCTGCCCGCTTGCTGCCAACCTTGCTTGCCTGACATTCCCTTATTGTGTTTTGTATTTGTTTATCTGTGTCTTGTGTCCCCACGTATTCAGTGTAGTATTCAGTCTTCTGGTTGGGGCCGACCTTTTAAGGAGTCGGGTACCCCCAAAAGGCAGGGACAGGGGTTGGGACTCTGTCTGTGTCTTCTCGTGTGTCCCTGACTGGTCCCTGACAGGTGGATTATATTTATCATCAGTCATTTAGGACAACATTGGATCATTCAGAGATCCTCACTGAACTTCTGGAGTGAGTTTGCTGCACTGAAAGCAAAGGGGCCGAATAATATTGCACGCCCCACTTTTCAGTTCTTTTTTTTTTTTTTACAAAAGTTTAAAATATCCAATAAATTTTGTTCCACTTCACAATTGTGTCCCACTTGTTGATTCTTCACGAAAAATTTACAATTTTATATCTTTATGTTTGAAGCCTGAAATGTGGCAAAAGGTTGAAAAGTTCAGCGGGGCCGAATACTTTCGCAAGGCACTATATATATATATATATATATATATATAAAGAAAATCAGCCGCACTTACTCCACAAATTCTCAGCGGGGTGCCAGCAACAAATGGATTCCCGGCAAGGGAAGCCGACTTCAATATAAAACACGAAAAAAGTTGCAGCACTCAGGTAGTCAGGTGAAGAAACGTGTAAAACGTGTATTTATTGCCACATATTCCAAAGAACGACGTTTCGGCTCTCTCACAGAGCCATTTTCAAGTATACTTGAAAATGGCTCTGTGAGAGAGCCGAAACGTCGTTCTTTGGAATATGTGGCAATAAATACACGTTTCTTCACCTGACTACCTGAGTGCTGCAAAATTTTTTCGTGTTATATAATATATATATATAATATATATATATATAATATATATATATATATATATATATATATATATAGTACCTTTTACAAACTATTCCCATAGGATATAGTAAATATATATGTAAAGTAGTCAGTGTACAACTTGTGTAACAGTGTCAATTTGGTATGCCCTCAACACAGCCATCAATGTCTGAACCACTGACAAAAAAGTGAGTACACCCCAAAGTAAAAATGGACAAATTGTGCCCAATTTGCCATTTTCCCTCTACAGTACCATGTGATTTGTTAGTGTTTCAAGGTCTCAAGTGTGAATCGGGAGCAGGTGTGTTAAATTTCGTGCTATCGCTCTCACAGACTCTCATACTGGTCACTGAAAGTTCAACATGGCACCTCATGGCAAAGAAGTCTCTGAGGATTTGAAAAAAAATACTTGTTGATGGTGTCAAGCATATGTGGTGGCAACCAGGTGAGGATTATAAAGATAAGAAATACAAGTGTGTCTTGCCTACAGTCAAGCATGGTGGTGGGAGTGTCAGTGTTTGGGTCTGCATGAGTGCTGATGGCTGTGGGGAGCTACATTACATTGAAGGAACCATAAATGCCAACATGTACTGTGACATACTGAAGCAGATCATGATCCCCTCCCTTAAACATACCTCCAAGACAACCACTGCCTTCCTAAAGAAAATGAGGGTTAGGGGACGTTCACGCGGCTTATTTCGGCGCGGATTGGCGCCGTACTGCGCGCCGGATTTGCGATGCAGTATGACGCCAATCCGTCGCAGTAATTACGGTAATCCACCATTCACAGTGGATTCCGACGCTCCTCCCCGCTCGGAAAAGCCACCGGGCGGGGAGAAACTGACATGCACATTATCCAGGCGCAATACGCGCCGTGGATAATGGAAGTCTATGGTGCCGGCGGGCCGCGCCCCTGCCCCGCCCCCGCCCCTTATTCAAGCCGGAATTGCGAGCGAAATCCGGCTCGCAATTACGGCTTGAATAAGCCGTGTGAACCGGGGCTAAAGGTGCTGGACTGGCCAAGCATGTCTCCAAACCTAAACCCTATTGAGCATCTGTGGGGCCTCCTCAAACTGGAAAGTGGAGGCATGCAAGGTCTCTAACATCCACCAGCTTTGTGATGTCTTCATAGAGAAGTGGAAGAGGATTCCAGTGGCTGCAACATGTGAAGCTCTAGTAAACTCCACACCCAAAAGTGTTAAGCCAGTGCTGGAAAATAATGGTGGCCACACAAAATATTGACACTTTGGGCAAGATTTGTCCATCTTCACTTAGGGGTGTACTAACTCTCCTTGCCAGCGGTTTATACATTGATAACTTTACACTGTTCTCCAAGCTGTATACTGACTACTTTACATTGTATGTAAATGTTACAATTCTAGTGTTGTCCCATGAAAAGATAGAACACAATATTTACAAAAATGTGAGATATATATATATACACCTATACTATATATTGACAATACATACTAATGTGTGTATATGTATATAGAAATATTTATATATGTGCATATTCTAATATACTGCTGTATATAAGCTTCGCATTCATCACCTATTACAGCCTGCCTATTGTAAAGTGTAGGTGTACTAAAATGGCAGCTATATGAGGCTTCAGGCTGCCGTGACAACCAGACGGCAACCCACAATCGTATCACAGGGACGTCCACAATGGACCTCTGCCCCATTTGGTAATCATTTAGATGCTACGTTTGCTGCAGCGTCTAAATGGTTAAATGGCTGATATTGGACTTGCCCCGACCTCTGTCGCTGACAATCTGACAGCCAGCACCCACTGCATGCAAGTGAGCCTGCTCCATACACCCTGCATGCAGCCACAACCCAAAATTTACAGTGTAGGTCGTGAAGGGGTTGATTAAATCAGTAAAAATAGCTCCCATTTATTACCACTTTTTATGCCCACAACCAATGTGGGTCAGGCTAAACTTTCATGGTTTGATGCTGGACAGCCCAACTAGTGTGTTGGTAGTGTGGGATTCAAGTCCTAAAGCTAATTAACTCTTTGGAAACCCCAGTTACTTATTCAAATGAGTGAAGCATGTTGTATGCCCATTTAATGCCAGTTTTTATACCCAGAACCAATTTTGGCCAGGGTAAACTAAACTGAGACTTGATGTAGGGCATCTCTACGGATCTGTTGGCAGAGTGAGATGTGAGTCCTAAAGTAATTTAACCCTTTGAACAAACCACTTATTCAATGAGTAGAAAGCACCCATTGCCTGTTTAACGTAAGTTTTTATACCCATGACCCATTTGATCAAGGCTAAACTAAACTGACTTTGATGCAGATCATCCCTACTGGTGTGCTGCTAGTGTGAAGTTTGAGTTCTAAAGTCATTCGGCCCATTTTCCTGCCACTTTTTATGCCCAGAACCAATTTGGGCCAGGCTAATGTAAACTGATTTTGAAGTCCTTCCAGTGTGAAATCAGTGACCCTTTAACTCCTTAACGACGGCCAACCGACTTTTGACGTCGGCTGGTGCAGGTCGTTTGTCTGCAGACATCGGAGTTTGCGGCTCTGGGCGCCACAGCTGCGCTGAGATCGGGGCTGTACTACACAGCCCTGATCCCAGCGCACCTCCTGCGAGCACCGGGGAGCGAGGGAAACCTCCGCATCCCGGTGATTTAACCCTTTGATTACGGCGGATCGTCACCGCTGCGCAATCAAAGGGTTTCTCTGCTCTGTCGGGTGATCGGAACACCCGGTGACCCGAGAGGGCCCGGGGAACAGCTACACAATCAGCCCTGGGGACCTAGAGTAGCCCTAGGGCTGTCTGTGTAATAAGCCAGTGACCAGTACAGACTGTGTGCTGTCCTAATCACTGCCTGTGTCAGATTGACACAGATTATAATGTATTAGCATATATGAATATTTTAATACATTACTAAGTGTAAAAAAAAATGTAAACCAGTTCTCCCTTGAAGGGATTTAAAAAAAAAAAGTTAAAAAAACACACATAAAGTGTAAAGAAATGAATAAAAAAATAAATACTAAAATAAAAATAAATATTTAATAAAAAATAATTGTGCATATATTACACACAAAAAAACATATTAGGTATCCACACGACCGTATTAACCTATAGAATTTATCTAACACGTTATTAAGTGTGAAATGTGAATGGTGTAAAAAAAAAATGTAAAAAACACAACAAAAATTTAAAAAAATAAAATAAAATTCTGCAATTATTTATACGTGAACTTTCCCCCAATAAAGTACAACTTGTCTCAAATAAAACGAGGCCTCATCCAACTCCGTCATTGAAAAAATAAAAAAGTTACAACTGTTGAAACGCAAGGTGGCAAAAACGAAAAAAATGTTCTGGTCATTAACTACTTTTCAGGTGTTCGGCTTAAGGGGTTAAATCGCACTCTTGGGTGCTCCCTTTGATGCCCATTTTGAGCTAATTAGTTCTGTTTTTCAGGCTGCTTTTAACTGTACCTCAGGATCCCTCACTCTGATGTCATGTATTATTCAGATAATTCCTCATTAACAAACCATTAAACACACAATCATTTTTCTGGAGAATAAGAAACTAACTTCAGCCTTAAAGCAGAAACTAAAGGAATAAGAGCCCAACTTGAGCCTGGTGGGTGAGTGCCCCCTCCCACATGCCAGGAGCATGGCAGCTGCAGCATCTTCAGCCAGCAGGCTGCCCCTCCTCACTACATGGACCACGCTGGGGATGGCTGGGGGCCTGACTGCTTGTCGCTGACGGCTGGCAAGTGACTGGCAGCTCTGGGTGGGCACTGAGGATCAGCCAGGGGTGTGGAGCTGCTGCTGGCTGGGAGAAGGTGGAGCAGGAGGAGGAGGAGAAGCAGCTGCAGCGTGGGGCTGGGAGGAGGTGCAGAAGCAGTGACAAGCTGGCAGCCCAGACACTACTGCTGCTCTACGGGCTGCTCCTGCCTTCCTGCCCGGCAACTTTTACTCCGGGAGCCCCCGCTGACTGGAGAGCACCACTAGCAGCCTGCAGACAAGGATGGCTGTGAGGTCCAGGAGACCCTGGATGAGTGTGGTAGTGGGCTTAATCCTGGGCTTTACTGCAGCCTCCTGGCTCATCGCCCCTAAAGTAGCTGAGATGAGCGAGAAGAAAAGAAGGTCCAATGTCTGCTCCTTCTACAGCCGAGACAGGATCCAGACAGGGCAGCATGGGGGAATGCGGAGGGATGACCCCTGGCATGGGAAAGATGCGGTGCCACACAGCACCCCTGCTGCTGGACCTGAGGAAGAGGACCCCAAGAAGGAGAACACTAACAGTAGCAGCAGGCACAGGGTTAACCACAATGGAAGTGGGGACTGGGGTCCACCAGAGGAGAGCCAGAGACATTTCCTCTATGTGGGGGTTATGACTGCTAAGAAATACCTGGATACACGGGCAGTGGCAGCATTCAGGACCTGGGCTCCTTACATCCCAGGGAAAGTGGAGTTCTTCTCCAGTCAGGGCTCAGAGGAGATCCAGCTGCCCGAACCAGTCCCAGTTATCTCCCTACCTGGGGTGGACGACTCATACCCTCCTCAGAAGAAGTCCTTCATGATGATTAAGCACATGCATGACAAGTACCTGGAACAATATGAGTGGTTCATGAGGGCTGATGACGATGTGTACATCAAAGGCAAGTATCACCATTGTCCCTGTCACATCCCATAGGAGACCTGTGGGAAACCACACTTAGGTCAATGTCTATGTGCAGACACAATCAAACATGGTCTCCCTCTGCTCAGTGCACATTACCTGAGCAGGGAGCCCTGAAGTCAGGACTAGTTCAAGAGTTTGTGTCCAGTCTTGTCATAGATATCTATAATGTGCACCTTGTATAACTGCATGTGAGCATAGTGATACGAAGGCATACAGTACCAGCCAAACTGACTGTTGAATCAAAACCTATGAAGATGTGTAGAACATGTGTTAATACATTTTTATGTGGTCATTCATTCTAAGGCTGCATACACACATCATTTTAGACTGCATAAAAAAAACAAGCAACTAAAAAGCATGTTTCTTTTTATATTTTCAATTAACCCACCTGTGTTTTGAATTTAGAGTTAATTAGAAACCACCTGCATTCAAAAAACGCATGCAGTAACCCAGCCTAAGGCACAGTTAATACTTGGGTCAGACCTTCACAATGATGATAATCAATCCGATTGTGTTTGGTCAACTCCGAAATGCTGAAACTATTTTATACTGATGTTGAAATATGAGATTGTTACATCTAAATGAAGCTGCATAGTCACCGTCAGTAACCACATACATTGAATCTATTTGCTCCCACTTATAACAAGGATTTACCATCTATACATCATTAAAGACCCTTCATGTTCCATTGGGTATTACATAATCCTAAATATTTGACTCGTTGTGCAAGCTCTTACATTTTGGTGGAAATATGTAGAAAACGTCTCTGTAAAATAATCCAGGCATCAATTTACAAATATGCAGCTCCATCTATAACTGCCTTTTATAGGCCAAGCCATAGTTAAAAATGTATGAAGAAGGAATTTTCCAGCAGAAGG
The DNA here is from genome assembly GCA_025379985.1 of Phyllomedusa bahiana. NCBI lineage: Eukaryota > Metazoa > Chordata > Amphibia > Anura > Hylidae > Phyllomedusa > Phyllomedusa bahiana. Next base: position 287,109 of record JAODAL010000305.1, on the reverse strand, counting down.
AGTAATGTTAAAAGCAGAGTCTTTAGTTAGTGTCGCAGTGACAAGAACAAGTGATGCCTGAGGTCACAGCACAAAGAGTCTGTATGCTGAGAGAGGCTGAGTCAAGGGAAAGAAAGTCTTGATTCATTGTTTCTACCATCACTCAGAGCAGCGCTTCACTGCCACTTTTAATTGACCAACTATACCCTTTGTCTGGCAGGGTCATCAGTTCCAGAAATACTTTGCCAACCAGTATCCTATTTACAAACAGCTGGAATTGTTTACTAATACATTCTCATATTGTCAAAACAGTTTTTTTTAAGTAGTGATACATAATTAAGGGGCCGCACTTCTCAGGTGTTTAATGTTCATCTTCTTGATGGGACAATTGTAACATAATGATTGCTCACATACTGTACCACAATGTAGTACAGTGTACAAAAGTTGGGGCGTATAGTTTCCAATATCCAAAAGAACCATAAATGGACAACGTTGCTAGTAAAAATTTTTTCTTTGTATTGAATCCTTAAAAGAATCGCTTATTTCAAGGAGTTGTCCAGCAGAGAATTCATCTCAAACAAGGGGCCAGGTGAAGAAAAAAAATGATACTTGCCTAGCTGTAATCCAATTCTGTTTGGTTTTGGAGACCCGGGGCCCTGCACCCCGCACTATTGGGTTTCTCTTCTACAAAAGCAGAACTTAGGCTATGTTCACACGGCGTGTTGAGTCTGTGTGACATACTTTTTTTAAAACGTGTTTGATCCATCTGCAGCCCCCTAAAAGGCCCCAAACACTCGTCAAAAAATGAAATGTTTTTTACATTGTTTTTTTATATGAACACCCCTTGGCTTCACAGTGATCGCCGATACCTGTGTCACCGGTTTTTTGGGATTCATATTTTTTTTTCGATCCGTTCCAAAAGCATTTTATTTTTTGGCCAAAAAACGCACAAAAGCCCTTTTTAAAACTATAGGGTGGTCCTGCTGCTCCAAAAACGCATCCAAACACCAACTGCTGTTGGGAACTTTTGGGATCTGTTTGGATTGACCCGCAGCGTTTTTGGGATGCGATTTTTGGATCCAACACGGATCCAGAAACACTGTGTGAACGGCCCCTTACTCTCCATTGTAAGTGAATGGAGTGTGAGACTTCACTGTGTGTCAAAAAAAGAGCACAGAAGTGAAGAGGAGTGGGTCCCAGAGAGCTCCAGATTGACAGCGGTGGGAGACAGGTAGGTAATTATCATTTTATTCTTTTGTTTCCACCCTGGTTCCATTTAAGATTATCTTCCTCCACTGGACAACCCCTTTAAACCATGCATATAATGTGTTTGTCACAATAAACCTCCGCAGGTAAATACAACATACTGAGTTCACATTTAAAAATCCTGTTCTGAACAGATAGGTGGTTAAGGAAAAGGTGGGAGGATCCACAAATGAAGAGGGAACTACCAAAAAGCAGTACAGAAAGAATGGCATTCTTGACATTTTACATCAATCAAAAACGTGAAGAAATTCATACAAACATGTACAGAAAATATCATTCTGCGATTGAATTTCGACAATGTTAAAAAATAAAAAGTTTAACGACCCAGGTGAAGGGCTGAAGTCTTGTCTGCTGTTCCATAGCAAAAGAAGGGATAAGGGCTTTGAGGCAGTTGCTGTAAAACCTTTTATCCCAATAGAAGTCTCACTTGCGAAAAAAGATTAAAAAAGCTCATAACAAAGTTTCTATGTGCTCCTTAAACTTTGGAAAAAAAAATTGTATGACGATGTTATTCCTCAAATTAATAATAATGAAAAAAGCAACACAAACAGATTATTCAAAGAGAACTGCTTACATTACAATAACCTAAATAACCAGGAAAATGCCAAAACAACAATTCCTCTTTTAGGCATAATGAACTTGATTATAAGAACATAGAGCATATTTACCCAATAGTGATCTTGCATACAAGCATAAGTAATTATACAAAATGACGCTATGTACAGTCCCACATAAGCTTTGGATCTCAAAAATTAGATTAAGTTTTAATTTCTGAAATTCATGATAGTGTATAAGCAACAGAAAATGATTATTCAACGAGAATTACTGGCATAGTAATTCCCAAATAAAAAAAAATACTGAAACAGCAATTCCTCGATGGAGCATGCTAAAGAATGGCTAAAACACAGCAGCAAAGCCTTCACGAACAGATTAAATAGCTTTTTTGGGTTTAATCTAAAAGCAATCCCATAATATAGAAATACAAGATAATGGAATACTTGCTGAAAAGAAGTTCACATAAATATACACAGTCAAATCAGATTAGTATGACCAGCAACTAATATCCAGAATAACTGATGTGTGCTGCACCGAAAAAAACACTAATGGGGTGAGAGGGGCTCGATACGGTCCTGTAGTTGTCCAAGTATTGGAGCTATGCGAAAATTACCCACAGCTAATGGAGGGTGGATCGGGGAGGATCCATAGAGGGAACATGATGATCCAGGTAGTCCCACAGATGCTAAATTAGGTTCAAGTCTAGGGAATTAGAAGGCCAGAATAGTACTTGGAAGTCTTGGTCATGCTCTTCCAACCACTGTTAGACATTTCTAAATGTGTCACATGTGACATTGTCTTTCTGGAAGATTCTGTCCTTCCCGGAACAGACAATCAGCATGTATGTGTGGCTGTGCAAGGATTCATACCCAAATAAATTGAGAGTGCCTTCACATGGATGAGTGGGTCTAGAGAATGCCACAAAAGCAATCCCCAGACGATAACGGCAACAGCAGCATGTGTTCTTCCAGCACTTATTGCAGAGTGTTTGTTCTCATGTTTCCTATCTGACATGACAAATTCCATTCATTCAGTGAGGCAGAAAACGTTACTCATCAGAGCAGGCAACCCCTTTGCCAATCAGTAGATGTTCAATTCTGATATTGCTGTGAAAATTAAAACTTTTCCTGCCAAAGCAGCTTTGTTTGCAGAGGTGCAGTGACCATCTGTCTGGATCGGAGTCCCAAACGCTGTAGGGTGCACTCAACTTATATTAGACACATATTTGATAGCCGCTGGTTCATTTTGGTGGTGAGCTGCTCCACTTTAGTATTAGGCTATGTTCACACGGTTTAAAATTGGAAGTATTTCAGTCCGTAATTACGTGCTGTACTGCACGGATTACTTCTGGAATACGTCCCAGTCATTACGGTAATCCACAGTTCTCATAGAGAACTATGGATAACGTCTCCTCTCCCTGCTCGGCGAATCCGCCACGGGGGGAGATAAGTGACATGTGAATTACTAGCGGCATACACGCGCCGCTGGTAGTGAAAGTCTATGGGCCGGCGAGGTGCCGGCCCACAGCGTAATTGCGGGGCGTAATTACGCCCTGCAAATAAGCCGTGTGAACATAGCCTTACAGTCTACCCTTGTGCACCTTGTAGCCAAAGTTCACCTATAACATCAATAGTACAGGGTTCTGTGCAGCTTCCATGTTACTTATTCACAATGGTGCCATTTGTCTACTCACAATGCAGTTTCACCATAGCAACGCGAGAACAATTCACAAACTGTTCTCATAAATACTGCCATCCTTGGCCCGAAAGCCAATAATCATCGCTTTTTGCAACTCTGATAAATTGTTTTAGCCATGAAAAACAAGAGCATATGTGTGCAAAACAGCCTATCACACACCTTATATACCCACCAAGCCGGTTCACCACACTTCCTTCTTGAGCTACGTGCTGCCAACTTTGAGAGTAGGAAGTAGTCATGATGATGTGGCGGTGTAGAAATAAAAATAAGACATTTGGATGATCGTCTATTAACACATAAAATACTATTTTATATATATATAAAATATATATATATATAAAATTATATATATATATATATATATAGTATATATATATATATATATATCAATTGTGTAACAGTGTTTCATTAACATCCATTCTACCTCCTTATTAAGACCTCCCTGAGTAACCATACCCAATGTGTGTATTCAAAGCGTCTCTTTCTGCTTTAAAATCTTTACTCTATTGGATACATTCACTAGTAAATTGTTTATGGGTACTGTAGTAAATGTAAAAGGTCCTTATGGATCTTTTAAAACGAAGTGTCTGTCTAGGCTATGCTTCATAAAACATCACTGACATTAAACCTACGCAGGTTATCCACCTATCAAGTTATAACATGGTGTGATCACCACATTAAAGGTCGCAATGACATTGGATTAGATAGATAAGGTGGCTGGACTGGCACGTATAGCAGAGGTCTTGCCAGTTTTTGTTGAGGTAAACCTTTTACAACCATGGATAATCTGATCACTGTAAAGACATTTGTTCACGTTTATAATGATTTTAAATTGTTCTGTATGCGGTACTCTGTGTCACTGCATTATTGGACAAGATACCTGTTCATCTTCATTTGTCAATTTCCATATTCCTCCTTAATCACCTATCTGGTCAGAGCAGTCATTGTATCTTGTACAAAGAAGTAAACAGTGACCCAAAACGTGTTGTGCATGGTGCAAATAAACAGTTCTTTAGAAGATTCCACCAGGGCTGTGGAGTCGGTAAGCCAAAGCTCTGACTCCGAGTCCTCAATTTCCCTGACTCTGACACTCGACTCCAAATCCCGACTCCCTCATACATGGCACATGTTTAAGTGATAACTTTACTGTAGTAAAATGGTAACATCAGGCTGTTTATCACCTTATGATACAATAATCAAGCTATTTAGATAGAACAGACACTGACAAGCAAAATCGTAACAATGTTTTGAACTTGTGACTTTCAGGCTCCATATTTTACCATCCACTACACCTTTGTACATGAGACTCCCATCATTTTATACACACTCATCTTACCTATCTTATACATAAATTTGACTTGCAAGTATTTAGCATCTTAGTTCTGCAGATTCTTGTCCTGTAACTGCATTGTTACTGTTTTGCTCCTAAAAATCAAAATGTTAATTTTATTATTTTGTTAGTATTCGGTAAATCCACCTTTGGTTTTCAATACTGCCTGAATTCTTCTAGGCTGTGGATCAGATTCAAGCATATCCTGACCAAAATCTTATCCCCAGTCTCTTCTACGCATTCCCAATGTTGCTGCATACTGGACTTGGGTATGAATACAAATTTTTCTTCAACTCTACCCACAAGTGTTCAGTTGGGTTGAGGTCTGAGGACTATGGAGGCCAATACAGCAAATCTGTTTCATTGTCATTGAACCATTCCTTCTCCAACCTTGATGTTTGCTTCAGGTCGTTGTCCTGCTGAAACACTGTCATCCTTTTCATACCCATAGTACTCGAATGTATGAAGTAACCCATGTTGTAGGATATTCACATATAGCTCAGCATTGAGGTCACCATCAATCCTGGTCAAGTATCCAACATCTTTGACTGTGAAACAATCCCATATCATCAGGCTTCCTCCACTGAACCTGACAGTTTCTTCACTTTCTCAAATTATTAGTCTCTGTTTCCCTTGATTCTTTCAAACCCACTTGCACCCATCAGAGGCCGGTCTATTGACTTTCATCTCATCACTCCAAATCACCCGTTTTCAATCTTCCATTTTTTGTACTTTTTTGCAAACTCCAGACCCGTGTAACGGGTGTTGCATGGTGCTTGCATGGACATCTGTGATCTCTCTGTTCCAAAGCATACGAGGCTCCTCCACTGCTGTGTCTGTCACGTTAGAACTGATAGACCTTGTGATAATCCGACTTGTTGACACTGATATTTTGCCTGGACGTCCACCTCTTGGGTTTTGAATGGATGGGCTTCATTTCACATTTTTCCAGTTGCCATGGCCTCACATGATGCAGTTTGGCAATTTTCTTGGCTTAGAGACTGCTATTGATGAGCTGGATGATGCTGTTTATTTTCTTGGGAAATCTTCTTCATGGCTGCTTAACTAGTGACCTTTCACTTGGGAATCAACACAATAACACACTGAGCTATTACGGAATGTGAGAACAGGTTGTAATTTGTAGTATACAAGAAGAAAAGGATTGTTCCACCACCAGGAGCAAACAGTAACAATGCAGTTACATGACAAGAATCTGCAGAACTAAGCATATGCTAAATAGTTACAGGTCAAAGTTATTTATGAGATAGCCAAGATGATTGTCTATAAAATCATGGTAGACTTACTTTCAAAGCTGTAGTAGATGGTGAGATGAGGAGCCTGAAAGTCAGAATTTCAAAACATTGTTACCCTTTTGCTTGTTGGTGTAAAATATATTTATTGGATATGACTTTAGAACACAAAAAAAAACCCAGTTTTCAACAAAAAAGTCCTGAATAACATGTGTGGAGTCTATGAATTTGTTCTGAGACATAGTTTTGCCTCCATCAGACCCTGCATAGATGACCTCACATCTGATCTCATTATTTCAAAGCTAGAGAATGCCCTCTCTACACTTGGGTTGGTGGCAAAGCGGTGACCACAGGGGCAACATCTGTAACTTCCTTTTTTGAAGTATTTATTTTGGAGTTGTATGTCTATCCCAACAGTAACACTATAATTATTGGCCTTATTAGGGATTGTTAGGGATTTTTGCCAGGAGGTGTGCTGTAGGGTCGCCCTTGTCGGGGCGGATTCCCTATTTTCTGCAGGCAGTTTTTTGTAATAGGGTGTAATAGGGTTAGTTTTCTTGTATTTTATCCTATAGTCATTAAAGGTTAAGTTTTATTTGAATATTAGTGTGGCCCTATGCCTCTTAGTTTTACAGTGACTTATAAAAGAATTGCCTCATGCAATATGTTCTGATTAATGGTTGAACTTTTCTACTTCTTTGAAAGCAAGTGAAAAATGTTGCTGAAATACGGTCAATGGGCGACATGTTTGAATTCGAACTCGTACTTTTTTTTTACTTGGCGCCGACACTCCAGTTCTCCAGAGTGTAGAATACGACAGTATGAAGATTTTTGGTGCATTCCATAGAGCTTAGTGCGCCAAACTTTGCATGGGCATGGAGTGTAATGCGCCAAACTTGGCGCACTAAGCTCTATGTAATGCGCCAAAAATCTGTCATATTCTACAGTCTCAGAATCTCATAAACCGAGCACTGAAACATTATGAGGGCGACATGTATGAATTCGAATGCGTGCTTTTTTTTACTTGGTGCCAACCCCACAGTTCTAAATAGATATAGAAGAGTGTAGAATACGACAGATTTTTGGCGCATTACATAGAGCTTAGTGCGCCAAGTTTGGCGCATTACACTCTATGCCCATACAAAGTTTGGCGCATTAAGCTCTATGTAATGTGCCAAAAATCTTCATAATGTCATATTCTACACTCTGGAGAACTGGAGTGTCGGAGCCAAGTAAAAAAAAAGTACGCATTCGAATTCATACATGTCACCCAATATGTTTGCTATGAGAGCGGAATTTTTTCCCCTGTGGCAACGCTTTGCCTGCTCCAGGTCATCCAAATACTTTTCAAAATTAAACTCATCATCTAATGAGACTGAGATATGGGTGTAGTAGCACTGGCAAGACCCAATTCCTCTTGCTCCACTGGAAATTACAATATTTGCACCAGCTATCCGCTAACTATTGGTATAATATTCTCTGCTCTGGTACAGAGGTGAGGTGGTGTGTTGAGCAGCAACAGGACCCACAGAAAGTGCTTAATAGTATTGTACCTTTTATAACATAATAATGCTAGGTGAATGCATCAGCTATTAGCCTGTTACTTTTTTAGTGGTTAAGCCTAAGGCTATGTCTCCACTGCACAGGATTACGATCGTTCCTGAAGCCCCATTAGGCGGCAATAGAAAAGACGAGCTGTAGTCTTCACAGCTCGTCTTTTCTCTGCTCGTCTTCTGGCGCCCGCGTATTATACAACATGTATAATGTATATAATGTAACATGTATATAAGTCTCTCCTAGGAGACACTTATGTGTGCACTGGAAGCCTTCCTATCAGAGCTCCCTTTTCATTTTTCCAGAGAATTATATGAAATAAAATTGGAGCTGTGGTTGCTACGGGCAGTAAGGAAAGTCTCAGACCTAAACAGTTTTCATACATGAGGCCCTTTATGTTTTACTGACATCTGTAATCTCTTTGTATCCATTCTGTAAACATATCATCATTTTTCCTGCCCTGTCATTTCTTAAAACACTGGTATTAGAAAGTACTGGTGGCATTTAGGTGCCCACTTTTAATATAAGTAAACTAATTATTGGCATTTAATTAATGTTGCTGTAACTTATAAAGGACCAACCCTGGTGTCCTTTTCAAGATCTCATTAGCACCATGCTGACAATTCACTGAGGGGATTCAGGATGGTTCTTGTGTAAACAGTTGTGTGTGTAAATATAGAAGGGAATGTCATAGTTTAAGTTCTGCTTTCCCACTACTATTTACTGCAGGACAGTAAGAAAAGACTAAATACTCTGCAGACCTGGCAGAGCAGATAATAGTAATAATGTGGCTGCCACATGTGGACCTAACCACGTGTACATTCGGTGGCCGATGGCCTCACAAGCTTCCCAATTAAATTGCAATGCTACTGGCAGACTCATGGCTACTATTATTATCATTATTATTATGTATTTTAAAGCACCATTTATTCCAGGGTGCTGTGCATTCGAGGGGGGTTACATACATAACATAGGACCAAACAAAGTACAGTGGCAACACTAATAGGCCTCGTGTATGAAAACTGTCCAGGTGTAAGACTTTCTTTGTTGCCCACAGCAACCAATCACAGCGAAAGGGCCGTTTTTTTTCCGATGCAGGACCGCGGTTTTAGTCACGTTTTGTATAAAAACCGCGGTCGCTTCTCGTTTTTTTTTACGTCGCCCGTACAATTGTATTCTATGGGAAGACGCCAAGAAAACTAAAAGCGCTGCATATTATACAACATGTGGCGCCAGAAGACGAGCGGAGAAAAGACGAGCTGTGGAGACTGCAGCTTGTCTTTTCTATTGCCGCCTACGGGGCTGCAGGAACGATCGTATCTTTGGCGCTCTAAAAAAACTGAAAGCGCCGAAGATACAATTGTAAAGCTGTGCAGTGTAGACATAGCCTTACACCTAGACAGTTTTCATACATGTCCCCCTAAATGGCTGGTATAGTGGGAGAGATAAGCCTGTCTGCAAAGCCTTACAATCTAGTTTCATCTTGCTGCGGCAGTCAGAATGTGTGACCCCTGCCTTACAGTACAGCCCCAGATTGGGTTCTGATCAGATGTGATGCATCTGAAAACCATGGCGGACAACACGTCAGCACCGTTTACAACTGACTGATTGTTATGTGCTGTGCGGTTTTGTGGGTAAAACTACTGTTTATCCAAAATCATGAAGCTATTTAGAGTTATTTCATTAACGGACAAATTTAACCTGTAAAACCACACGGTTAATAACTATACAGTTGCACACCTTGCTCACGTGCTCCTTCAAATGGTTTTTAGCCAGAATCCGCTTCATTGGCCTTATCCTTAATAATTCGACTGAATATAACTACTGTAACAATAATCATATCATTAATAATAACATTACTGGAATGATCAATTCCAATCTATTTCACATTACATGGGTAAAACCATTACATTAATTAGCTTTAAGCATGTAAGTAAAGGTAAATACAGACTATTACCAAATACATTGCTGTCCTGATTTTGCTTCATTTTAGAGTTAGAGCAAACTTCTCTAGTTACCAACTACCTCTCTCTGCTAGCCCTCGCTGGAATGGTTACATCATCCCTACTGTGTCTTACCAGCAGGATGAAGCTCGCTTCTCACTCTTTGATCTTTAAACTCTGAGAAAGACTTTAACAATTAAAATTACTGACCAGGGAGAAGCCTTGTGTCTTTCTGTTTTGTCTGCAGAGCACATAGCTGTGTATCTACAAAAAAGATAACAGAGCAACTCACCAGCTAACAGTGTGGCTTGGCAGCATGTAAGTTCTTCTCTCTAGCTAGAAGCTTCCTCTCATGAGAAATACAGCTCTGCTAGCTCACAGACATGCTGCTTGGACAGGGTAATTGTTTTCACATCCCCTTCATCATCAATGTCCCTGTAACAGGTTCAGCTAGGAATAGGAGCTAGGAGAGTTAAAGGTCGTCACGCTGTTCCCCCAACCCCCCGTTGACCGGAAAGGGTGAGTTTTGAAGAGGCTGTGGAAAGAGCTAATAAAGTTTACTGGAGCATTGACCCTTTCTGGTTTTTTTCGTTTCACGTTAAAGTTTTTTATAGTACAGAGGGTTTTTGTGGGTAAATAAGGTTAATCATTCCTTTTATCATTAAAATATTTCAAAATTTTTTTTTGCTGTAAGTTTCTGTAAATCGGATAAATTAAAGAGGTTGTCTCACTATAGGTTTTCAGCCTACCTCAGTGTGTTTGGCAACTTTGGATTTTTGATTTTCGGGGGCGGTTTCCCTTTTTTCTCCTCATCTCTTCCCCCCCTTTCCCTCCTGCATTTGGGTTTTCCCCCTTTGGGGGCTCTCTCCTGATTCTAACTTTCGGGTCATTCAAAATTAGCATTGGAATGTGTTCTATTCAAACTAGATGAAAGTTTTTTGCCCTTTGTTTCCTGCGGGAAGTTGTACCTCTTCCACTAAAAACAGTGGATGAAAAAAGTAAAAAACCCTTTACTGTCCTGGGATCATGAAAACCCGAGTAACAGCCCGGGCACCAGACAGCTCTCCCCTCCGGACTGAAGTAACTTTTTAAAACAGCGGGGGGGGGGGTTTGTGCCGGGGGGTTAAACCCCCTTGGGGTTGCCTGCCTAGATTATGTTACGGCTAAATTTTGCTGCACTGTGCAGAGAAGTCTGTGGGCTTTGTTTTGTTTAATAGAAAAAAGGGTTTTACGCACTTTCTTGTTTAAAAGTAACCATTTCACGGGCTGTCCCCATCGTACTGACCACAGATCAGCCTCCCTTGTTTTTAAAAATCTCTTTTAGCGGGGCAGGAGGGGCGGGCCCCCACACGGGGTTTTAACCCAAGGCACCCCACCCTACACGGGGACACAGAACCCAAGGGCCCCCCCTCCCCCCCCCTTTCAGAAGCATCAAAAAGGGGCCCTATATTTGTGCGGGGGAGGGGGCTCTGGCTGGGGACCTGCTTTTAAAAAGGGTACTGACATCAAAGCACGGGCACCCATGGAGGGGGAAAAAATCAACAGGTCGGTGGTTTTAGTGATTTGAGGAGCTAATTTGGCTAACTATTTCCAGGGAAAAATTAAAATTTCAGTGGGAAATTTTGTAATGAAACTTATTTTTGCAAAGCTGCTTGTTTTTTAAAAGTTCTTTTTTTTAAAACCCAATCAATTTAGGAGAAAACCCCCTTTTAAAAAAGGGAAAAATGTTTTAGGGGAAAAAAAAAAGTCCTGTCCTCCAGATTTATGTAAAATGCAAAGGTAAAATTTTCCCCTTATAAATGTACATTTTGTGCTCAAAAGTTTACATACCCCAAAATTAATTTTTTGTTTTTTTGGGCCTTTTTTTCAGGAATATCAGTGTTTAAACCTCAAAAAATTTTTTTTTTTTACACTCAGGGGTTAGGGGTTTGGGCGGGGGGAAAGAAAATTTATTGTCAAACTACTGTTTTTCTCTTTTTAAAATCAAAAATGCAATGAAAAACTTCCAAATGACCCGGGATTAAAATTTCCCACATCCTTGGTTGTTTTTGGGCCCTTTGATAACGGGCTCAAAAGTTGACAAAAAGGGATTTAAAGGGGCTACAAAGGGTTTAACACCCTCCCCGTGACCTGTTTGCTTGAAAATTCAGTGTGTGTCCCCTAAATGTGAGGGAGTTTCTGGGATCCGGGACGGGGATTTCTTGAAATCTTTATCCACCCATTTGATTTTCGGGTTTTGGAAAAGTAATGGGGAAAGCAAAAAAAATTTGTAAAACGGGACCTAGGGGGGAAAAGGTAATTAAAATGTTTTTAAAACGGGAAAAAAGGGGTCCCAAAAAAATTTCAGCCACAACTCCCGGGAAAAAAATTTTTCCCGGGATGCAAAGAAAAACCACAAATAACGCAGGGGAAATCCCAGGACTCTCGGGGAAAACTAGCGGTTTTGGCTGTTTCAAGTTGCACAATAAGGGGGCATTTGGGAAGAAAATGGAATGTATGGTGAATCCCCAAAAAGGGAAACCCAATACTGCGCAAATGCCACAAAGTATCTCCCCTACAAACAGAAAAGGGGGACGCCTAAAAATTCTGGGAACAAGGTTTTTTGGGGTTGATGAGATAAAAAATTAAAATTTTTTTTGGCCACAACCTTTAAACGTTACATTTAAAGGGGTTGGCCCTTGGGGAAATAGCGGCTTCCGCTAACTTATCGGGCAAAAACCGGGGGTTCTTTTCCTAAACCCCAAAAAAATAGAAAACTGAAAAAATTTAAAAAACAGTCCCGACAATATAATTTTCCTTGCGATATTTTTACATGAACATTTTTTAAAACCCAACTTTTCTTTGGGGAAATTAAAAAATTTTTGTAGAAAAATTTTTTTTTTAAAAACCGTGACTTAGTTTTGTTTGCCTTTAAATTAGCGTCCCTAAACATTAAATTGTGGGCCTTTTTAGGCTTTTGTTTCGAAAACAGGTCCTAAAATTCGGTTTACATAGTTTTAAGGAGACAGCAATGCGAGCTCAACGCCGGATCACCATGGGGCCCGCCTGAGTGCATTGCGTGACGTTTCGGAGGGTAACTCCTCCTTCTTCAGATACTTTCATGGGGCCCGGGGGATTCTCAATGGAGATTAAAAAGCTTCCTTAAAAAGGTTTTTATAGACATGCAATTAAGTTACACAATAGAAAAACAAGACAAAACACACATATATTTATATATTTATATATATATATATATTTTAATTATTTAAAATATAAAAATTCTAATGAATTTAACTAGAAACTATTTTTGTTAAAAAAAGGATCTTTAGGCTCAACATTCGTTAAAAACCTTTAGGAATTTGTTTTTTCCCAATTTAAAAAACCCAAAATGCTTCCCCGGCAGAAGGTGGGTAGCAGCAGGCTACTTTTCACTTAAATTCTTTTTTCACACCCCCCAAAAACGAATTTTCGTGTCCCTGATTTTATACCTGGTGAAAGTAAAGCGTACATATTTTTTTGATTCCTGTGATTTCCCCTTTATTACTATCTATTTTTGGTCCTATAATTTTGTTAGCTGACCTTTTATCATTAGACGTTTCCCTCATAGGGCGATTTGTTTTTCCTACTTAAATTTTGCCACATGGAAAACTAAATAGGTAAATACCCTTTCTTGGTTAAACACGTAAAAAAAAAAATTTTTTCATAGGTATTTTAAAAAAACCCTTTAAGTGGTGTTTAATGTTTTTCCCTTTATTAGGGAAAATTCCCTTTTAAAACACGATAGACTGGGGGGGGGGCCTTTCCAAATGGATTTAATAGGGTTGATGTTCTTTCTTTTTTAAACTTTTTTCTGAGTATTTTTAAAATACTTAAACATACAAGAAAAAATTGGGCCCAAAAATTGGGGTTTTTTTGTTTAGAGAAAAGGGAAGGCTTCGGGGGATTTTAATAAATATTTTTAAATACATCAAGGTCAATTTTAAGAGATCCTCTACGTTTTTGGGGAAACCGAAAGTTTTTACATAAACATTGAAAGGGATTCTTTAATGAAAGAGCAGTGGGACTAGGGTTTTTTCTCTGCCAGAGGGACTTTCATGGTAAAATTCAAAAACCCGAGTTCAAAAAGGGGTTTTGGGATGCATTTTGGAGCGTTTTTTATAACAATTTTATAGTGCTATTTTTCCCAGGAGGGGGTTTTTTTTTGGGACCAGGGTTTTTTTCTGATTGCCAGATTGGAGTCAGGAAGGAATTTTTCCCAAAAATGGGAAAATTTGGGTTTTTCTACCCAAATTTGGGGGGTTTTTTCCTTCCTTGGATTTAACAAATTTGCCAAAAAAGGTGAATAGATGGACGACTTGTCTTTTTTTAGCCTTACAAACTATGAAACTACCTAAGGATTTACCATATTTATGTACAAAAAACGGACCTTCCTTAAACAAATGTCCATATTTAGGATCACTTGACAAGATCGGCCAGTGTCGTTTTTTATGGGGCCCCCCTTTTAAAAAAATCTGAATGATGATCTTTTCTAGAAGGTAATTAACACGATCTTTTTTTTAACCCTTTCTTTTAAAGGGTTTTAAAGGCTTCCTACGGCCAATGCCAAAACACCTTCCCTAGGGCCCGTCTTTTCCAAGTTTTTTTTTTTTATTTTCATGTACAAAATTTTGAAATCAAATTTTTGCCTTTTTTTTTTGATATCCCGATTTTGTAGAAAAAAATTCGTTTTTGATCTCAAGAACTGTCCCGTTTGGGTTTCCCCTTGAAGGTCTGGGGGGGGGTGGACGATTCGAAAAAGAAGCAGGGGAAATTTTCTCTTCTCAGTTAAAGGGGATATGTTAATTAATCAGAATCCAAGAGTCCCTATTTTTTACCTAGTGCCTAAAGTACATAAATCGATTCAAGCACCCCCTTGTCATTTGGATGTTTTTGGTTGTCATTGTGATTTGACAATAAATGGCTTCACCCAACCACTAACCATGAGTGGAAATAAGTTTTTGTGTTATCATTCATATTCTCTGAAAAAAAGGCCAAGAAATCAAAAATTCTGCTGGGGTGTGTAAACTTTTGAGCACAACTGTACCTTGACAGTCAAAGCCAAAATCAGCAGTAACACTCAGATTTCTCTTACACCAAGAGTACACACACCAAGATACACACAGGGAGCAATTCATGAAGTGATTTACTCCAGTATTCTTGTGTAGACAATGCACAAATGTTTACATAAGCCTCATTTGCACAGAAATGTATGACGTTAGAGCTGTTTTGGGCTGGAGTAGCTCAGCAAAAAGGCAACTGGTCTACCACAGCCTGACACATTTGCTATAATTTACAGCAGAAAATGGTGTAAATTATAGATGAATTTGTAGTCCACCCTCGGCCCCTGTGTTGGACTCTGTGCAGGGGAATACCTAGAATTCATTGCACCATATAGCAAAATAGGATGACCCCTCACCACCTATAGCAGAAACAGAATGAGTAGCAATACTTAAAGGTATCAGACATAGCACCTGATATCAGGGAGCCCACATGGTAGTGCTGAATAGCAAAAAAGCCAACAACATATTGTTCAGTACAGAAAAGGTACACTGCTCTTGCACGTGGTTGGATCCCCTCAACATCTGGGCAACATAACAGCTGTTAAGGCTGCTGGATCTATAGTTAGATCTAATATATCCATGCTCTCAGCTTATTCAGTGTACCAGTTGGGCTTATAACTGTACTGGGAAATCCCACTTCACACCCCCTGTCACACCCTCTCATGCCCTTGGGACAGTCTACACTCTCCTCCCTCCAGGGCCATGCTGTTTTTGACTTTGGACACAAGACGGATCATATCGAGACAGGGCAAAGCTGCAGCTTCGTGCCCCTGGCACTATCAGGACCAGGTGGGTCCGAGCTATGACTGGGTACCATCACTGGGTTTCTGTTCCGTTCCTTGTACCAGCCTTCAGTTTCTTCCTCCCCGCGTACCCTACAAACGCAGGAGTGACAGCTATGCATGTGGGACATATGGTGGTGTGCCTGTGACGTATGGTTATTCCATAATTCCTTATGAAATCCCGACTCTGCTGCGACTGCTCATCCCTTTGATTCTTGGGTTTGGGACCAGGACCCTGGACAAGGTGCTAACGAAATTGCTGAGGATTCTTTTGAGGCTCAGCCTCCTGCTGGCTTTTGTTTCCTATCTGGATTGGGAGCAGACAGGCCTTGCAACTAAATTGGGGACATATGCCTTTTGCTTAATTGATTGCTTCCTCAGGGACATGTGTTGAGCCATGGGGGAGCTTGGGTGACGTTCTGCAATAACGGAGTGAATGTGTGGAAGCTGGGGAAAGGGGGGTGACTTTTGCCATCTTTTGTCATTTTCCTCACAAGGAAAGAAGACATGAACGTAACCAGAGAAAGCTGTGTGCACTCAGAGCAGATAAAACCTCTCTTATCTTATGACCAAGGTAATATCAAAAGACCAATGAATTTAAAAAAGTCTTCAATTACCATTCCCTACATGTTTAAAGTTAATGTTTGTAGTGAGAAAACCCCTTTAACATGCGGCAGATAAATCATATAGCATCAGCCACTGTGTGAGTCTGGGACATCTTTTAGGTTGGGTTCACACGTTGGACTTTTTTATGGTAAACATCCAACGTGTATCTGAAGCAATTCTTTGGGTTTCTGCCGAGGATTTTAACTTAACAAACACAGTTATCGCCTGTGATTCTGATGCAGGTTACCCCACTGCAATGGGGCTAACTTGTGTTACTACCCCCAGAGCAGGATCTGATGAGGATCCACTCAAAAGAATCAGCATTTTGAGAAAAATCTGCACTGTAGTTCAGTGCACTTCAGTGTGCACTGCAGCATGGACTGGTCATGCAAGTGAATGGTCATCAGTCAACATGAGGATGTTAGCTAGGAGTCATCAGATTCCTCATTTGAGTCTGTCTTGTGAACTTACTCTTAGATTGTCGAGACTAAGTTTACACTTTGTATTAGGCATTGTAAGTAAATATGCCCTAATGAGTCAAGCCTGATCTTTATTGGTGAATTCAGATTAGTATTAAAATTTTTATGGCACCTTACATAAGATTTACTGCCTATTAAGGCAGAAATATGTGGATCTTTGTTTAAGAGTTGCAGTTCGAGGGTAGATGGATGGTTTTACATACAGTATATTTTTGCTGCATACTTAAAGGGAACCTGTCGACAATTTTTTTTTTACTTATTAAATCAAGACCATGTTACATTCTCTATTCTTCTTAGCCCCTTTTATTTTCTGATTGTAGATTTCTCAATTTGGTCGTCTATATGTGATTGTGGGGACAGCATTCTTTCTTGCACTGCTTTTACCAGCAGTCAGAGAGATACTTTACAGCAGCTTCATGCACATAGGAGACTTAAAACTGACTCAGTCCCATAGACTTCTATATGAGAGTTTTTTAGTCATGCTCTGTGACCTGGGAAGAAGTCAGTATGCAGGGAGAGGGTGAACTGTGACTATCTCCTATTGTGACTGATCCTGATGACACATTCCCTTTAAAGAGATTGGTCTGTTAGGACAAATGCTATTTGTATGTCCTATTTACAGTAAAAAGAACATTAGAGAGAGAGGAATAACATGCTTCCTCGATATCCCCCTCATAAGCAAAAGTATGGTACCCATTCTAGAAGACGTGTATTGTATAGTACCGTGTCTATTGCAGCCTTTCCTGGCAATAACCGATCATCACTGGGTCGTTCAGATGTTCATGTTATATATTTTGTTTCAGTTCTAAACATTTTGCTTCATGTCATAGAGAACATTTTTTTCATCCACAGACTGAAAACTGTTACAAACCCAATAGTTCTCACAGCTGGCAGATTCCTATAGGGCGCGGTCACACAGCATAGGACAAATAGCCGGTATTTGTCATGTTTTGCGCCCGTCCCCTCCCATTAAAGCCCTCCCCCCTCCCATTGAGAAGCATAGATTCCGTCTGAAAACCGGACGGAAGATTGTGCTTCTACAATGTTTTGCCGCCGTACCGCCAGCGGCAAACCCGCCTGACGGAAAACCCGTGCAGTGGGGACTGCTGCACGGGTATTCCATAGAGCACACTTGTGCTCATTTTCGGCCAGTTTTTCAGGTGGTCTGAAAAACCGCAAACCGTCTGAAAAACCGGCCGAATAACTGTGCCGTGGGGACATGGCCTTATAGTTGTATTCAGTCTGGGCAATGCACTGTAATCCATTTACCTACACTGCTACTTTGTAGCTAAAATCCAGGATTGGATTGAAATCAACCCTGCAGATGAGAATTGCCTACAGTGGACGTGACTCTAGAAAACTCTCAATATACAAAGTACTAGATGTGTGTGGTATTCTGTCAATACAAGGTTAACAAAGGTTGTTGCAATGTATTGACCTGTTTTAAATCATCCTGTGTCAGCACTGCATTGACTGCCATAAAAACTCCGGAATTTCTAATTACTCACTGCAGATTTTGAGAATGTTCCAGGCTGGAATTGAAATATGGAATTGCGATTTATGCACATTTAATACCTAGTGGTTTATCAGCTTTAATCTATATTTTAAACCTAGGTAAAATCTCTGGGCCACATGTATGAAAACTGTTTAGGAGGCGTAAGACTTTCTTTATTGCCCATAGCAACCAATAAGAGCTCCCTTTAATTTTTTCAGAGTACTATATGAAATGAAAGGGGAGCTCTTATTGGTTGCTATGGGCAATAAAGAAAGACTTAGGCCCCGTACACACGGTGTTTTTAGCTGCGGGTTTCGCTGCTGCTCTCGCCGCGGTTCCCGCGCCCAACACCTCGTCGAACTCGCCGCAAACTCGCGTCTCCCGACGCGGGTTTACGGCGCTGGCCGTGGTCTCAGCGCGGGTGGGGCGTGGTTTGGGGCGCGGCTTGCGCCGATGGGTTTGCCCCCATGCAAATTAATAGCAGGAGGCAAACCGCGGCGTGAGCTGCGGCCCAGCCGCACACCACACGCAGCGCCACCCGCGGCCGCCGCACAGAGCACTCCCTGTCAATAATTGACAGGAGAGTTCTCCACACGCGCGGCTAAACCCGCGGCGTGTAATTATTAACGCGGTTTCCCATAGGAAACCATGTTAATAAACTAGGCACGATTTGGCTGCGGTTTTGGCCGCGGAAACCGCGTCGGAACCCGCGGCCATAACCGCGGCCAAATTCGTCGTGTGAACATGCCCTTAGACCTAGACAGTTTTTATATACATGGCCAAAATGTTCTGAACATTTTTGTACAACATAGACCAAGTGTAGTATAGATTTCACATGCTCGGGCCTTTTGGAATTTTTGTTAGGGATATTAACTGTCCAGGGCCATTAGCAGAATTCATTGGGTTGAAAGCAAACCCTAGAACAAGCCACATAAGTCAATCACAGAATACAAGCACGACTTCAATAGCAATGTCAGATTACTCACAATGTAACTATAAAACTACATCAAACTAGTTTTAGTTTCCCATTATGGGAAACTTAAATGGAGGTTTCAAAAGTAATAACTGTTTGTCAGTCTGTTGGGGGTGATTAAAAATAAAAATAGAAAAAACTTGATGATTAGAAATAATAATAAAAAAAAACTTACCTTGTAAACCTGCTTGTTCGAGCGGTCTATTATTGAAAACACCATACGTGACCACTGTGGCCTGTGATTGTCTATAGGGTCTGAACAGTGATATCATAAGCTGGGATCACCTAGATGGCAGGTTTTCAAGATAAGCTCTCTTTTTTTTTTATAATATATATTTATATTTTAGTCATCCCAGAAATTCTGCTGATGATGTCACCGTTCATTCTTCACATGACCCTGCAGTGATTCCCAGGTGCAGACATCTCTTCCTGGATACACTGTACGTGACTGCTGCATCTGTGATTGACTATAGGGTCATGTGAAGCCTGAATGGTGATGTCTTCGGCTGGGATCACAGGGATGGGGGAGGCACTGGAGCAAGAGAGTTTTCAAGGTAAGGTTTTTTTAATATATTTTTAATCATCCCCGACAGACTGACGAGTAGTTACTACTTTCGGAACATCCATTTGAAGATGACCCTGATGTGTCCATTTTAGTAGTTACTTGTATTTACTGTGAAATAACAATTCTTCTCTTTTTTAAGTTACCATTATTATTTTGTATTTACTTTATTTAAAGTGCTTTAGTTACAGTGTGTTTTACATTCAAAGGGATCTACATGCATAATATACATCGTACAATCATAACACTTAAAGGGTTTGTCTCGTTACAACAGTTGGTCTCTTTTTATGCTGGTTTCCAAGCAGAGCTTGTGAAATGGAGGGTCGTGCTTCTCCTCCTAGTAGGGCTACAGACACGCCCTCAAAGTGTGCATGTGATGATTCATTCTGTGTGAGATGGGGAATGGGAGAGGTTCTTAGCTGTCATTGGAAGTGAAAAAGATGAGTGGCTTTTTTTCCCTGTCTCTCTCTCACACAGTGACATATCCTGCAGATTATTACATCTCAGACCTCTACAGATTTGCAGAACAAAACTATACGCTTTATCTGTTTGTGATTACATTGGACTTCACATCTGTATCACAAGTGGTTTACGTGGGACCTCGCATTTGTCTCAAAAAAGTTTTTTTATGTGGGACTGCACATGATATTTACATGGGTCTGCCGATGTAAGACTGCACATCTTACATGAGACTGCTGAATTTTCTCTTTCTGTGTTACGTTCGGGTGCACATGACATTTCCGTGGGTCCGCCGATGTAAGACTGCACATCTTACATGGGACTGCTTTGTTTTCTCTTTGTGTTCTACATGAGACTGCACTTAAAATTTCCATGGGTCTGGCAATGTAAGACTGCACACCTTACATGGGACTGCTGAGTTTTCTCTCTGTCTCCTCTCTCCTGCCAATACACACATCTCTTCTGTGCTGCTGCCAATACACACATCTCTCCTGTTCTGCTGCCAATACACACATTTCTCCTTTTCTGCTGCCAATACACACATCTCCTGTGCTGCTGCCAATACACACATCTCCTGTGCTCCTGCCAATACGCACACCTCTTCCATGCACGCTGCTGCTTTTACATGCGCCACCTGCGCCTTCTCATCCGTGACCTGTTCGCTGCTTCTTCTTAGCCTGCGCATTCTCATCCGCGACTTGGGCGGGACAGAACTCAGCCGAAAGCCAGTAATGCTTTAGCTTCGTGTTACCCGACCTGGGCTCAAACACCGTTGCTAAGGAACAAATGAAGCAGCCGGTTCTCATAAATCATAACACTTCGCTAATGGTAACCAAGGACGTACGGGCTTAGATTTTTGGTCCCCTCATTTTAAACTATGATCTTCGTGGTGAGACAACCCCTTTAATAGCTAACCATTAGTACAGAGGGAGAGAGGACCCTGACAGTGAAGACGCAATCTACAAATGAAAAAGAATAAGACAGAACCTGAGGGACTGAGATATGTGTATTATGGTGCGGCAGGGTTAATGTAGGCTGTATGCCATGTTTGTAACTGTAGCCATAGCATCTGTAGCAGTTAGGTCCGGTTCACACGGCCCCATAGACATCCATTATCCATGGCGCGTATCCCGCCGGGATAATGTGCATGTCATTTTCTCCCCGCTTGGCGTATTTCGTGAGCGGGGAGAGGAGATGGAATCCATAGCTCCCTATGAGAACTGTGGATTACCGTAATGACTGGGACGAATTTCACCGTATTGGAGCGCAATACGGTGCGCAATACGGCTGAAATCCGTCTCAGAATCAGCCGTGTGAACGAGGCCTTACTGTGGGACCCAGAGGTTGAGAAGGTCCACTTAGGTCTAAGAACATTGGGGAACATTTATCAAGGCAGTTGTGCTGGAATTCTGGCACAATTTGTACCAAAAATAATGTTGTACATGCTTTAAATCACATTTACTATGGATTATAGACAGTTTGCAGACACCTATGTGCCTCGTCTGACAAAAGAGGTGTGGTTTTACGGGAAAATGTGGCATGGCTTTACATGTGCCAAAAATGCAGTAAAATTTGGTCGCATCTTAGTGGCATGAATCAAGCCAACTTGAAGATGATATAAAGTTAGACTAGACAGTTTTAACCTGTACCAGATTTATTAACACTATGATAAATGTGGCGAATTGTAAGACTGTCTAGTATAACTTAGAACTGTCTAAGAGTTAAACACTATTGATAAATCTGCACCATTGTACCTTTTTGTTGGGAACAAGCAGTCAATGGTTTTCTGCTATATAGCACTTCTAGTTGGGTTCTCTAATATGTGGAGGCATTATTTATACCTTTAATTATTGCTGTCTATGCTGCTGTCTTGGTTTCTCGTCATTAGGTATGGGGCCCCATCTCATTTTGCTAAGGGGCCCTATGAATTCTAGTTATGCCCCTGTTGTAGGCTATCCTGAAGAGGTCACATCTAAAAGTTGGAGAGGTGGAGGAGAGCCTGATGTGTTGTATTAC
The DNA here is from genome assembly GCA_025379985.1 of Phyllomedusa bahiana. Taxonomy (NCBI): domain Eukaryota; kingdom Metazoa; phylum Chordata; class Amphibia; order Anura; family Hylidae; genus Phyllomedusa; species Phyllomedusa bahiana. The sequence continues at coordinate 265,084 of JAODAL010000305.1, read as the reverse complement.
ATAGTATGGGAAATGCATGGGAAAATAACAATTGTGGCACATCTTCTAAGTCTGTGTTGTGCCGTTAGTGTTATTTCACCTAAAAATGTATTATTAAAAATCATAGCACTCATTGAGTTCTATGATTTTGCTGCATATTCCCACTCAGCGCCAGGAGAATGAAGTGACATGTCACTTCTTTCCGGAGCTTACGCTCTGGGGAAAGTGAAAGTCAGTGGGTGCGCTGTGGGAAGTACATGCTGGCCAGTGCGTACTTTCAAACAGCTGGCGTATAGCACGCAAAGGTATGCGCCGCTCTACGCTGTGTGAACATATCCTCACCATTCCAGTTTTCAAAGAGTTGTGTCCCTGCACAAAGTTGCCCAGATGTATGAAAATTGTCATTGTCTAAACTGTTGTATGCCGTGCTGCAACGGTTTAGAGTACATGCTTATGTTTGTGTCTCACAGCACCTGATATTTTTGGCACGTGCTATGCCATAGAAAGGCATGGCTATCGACACATAGCCAAACTCACTGTCAAACGGCGCAGCCAAAAGTGTTGGCCTTGTCATATGGAGTTATTTTTTAAGGCGCAAATATTTTATAAATATGTATTAGATGGTGTACAGCAGGGCCATCTTTTCCATTGGGCACACTAGGCAGTTGCCCGGGGGCCCCACAAGTATAGGGGCCCCAGATGGACTTTTTATGTCTCAGGAATACAAGTAACATACCTTGGATCCCTTGGTTGGATTCGCTTATTTAACTGTTTATGTGATTTTAGGATGTGCAAACAGTTAAAAACCATGATGGAGAAAGGAGCCAAAGATTCCCTGCTCTGCCAATTAGTTTTGTAGGCTGCAGGCTGCCGGTGTCCAGACATAGGTGGCATGATAATATGGGTGTGCTCTGGGGTGGCTTGAGGCTGAAGCTTAACTTCAGGTGCTTAGGCCCTAGTACAAAAAAATGAAATGAGGCCTCCCAGGTACCATGCATTATTTACAATACTGGTGTTTTCTTATGTGGCAGAAGTGCTTTTGGGCCCCTCAGGTTGCAAGGCCCAGTAGCAACTTTAGCACCCCCTGTAGTTATGCCCCTGGCTTGAGGCATGGCCTACTGTGGAGTCATGTATTTGGGTAGGGCCCACTGCAGTGCTATGCCCAGGGGCCCATAATGTTGTTAAGATGGCTCTGGTGTACAGTATTATTTCTGTCATAACCTCTGCCAGAAAACTGGGATAGCAACTTCCATATTATTATTATTATTATTATTATTATTTATTTTATAGCACCATTGATTCCAGGGCGCTGTACATTCAGGGGGTTACATACATAACATAAGTCAAACATTTACAATAGTGACAATCTCTGACTAACAACAGGTACAGAGGGAGAGAGGGCCCTGCCCGCGAAAGCTTACAATCTACAAGGAAGGGGGAAAGAAACAGAAGGTGAGGGGCAGACATGTTTGTGGGGTGTAGTGACAGCGGGGTTATTCTAGGTCATAGGCAATCCTGAAGAGGTGGGTTTTCAGATTGCTTTTGAAGCTGGTGAAAGTTGGGGAGAGTCTGAGGTGTTGGGGCAGCGAGTTCCAGAGAGGCACGAGAGAAATCTTGGAGACGGTTGTGTGAGGAGGTGACAAGAGGAGAGTGGAGAAGAAGATCCTGTGAGGAGCGGAGGTTGCGTGAGGGGGAGTATCTGGAGATTAGAGCCTAGATGTATGGAGGGAAGAGGTTATGGAGAGCCTTGTAGGTCAGGGTTAGTAACTTGAAATTAATGCGCTGGGCAATGGTAGCCAGTGTAGGGATTGGCAGAGGGGAGAGGAAGAGGAGTAGCGAGGAGAGAGGTGGATAAGACGGGCAGCAGAGTTGAGAATGGATTGGAGGGGAGCGAGAGTGCTGGATGGGAGGCCACAGAGAAGGATGTTGCGGTAGTCGAGGCGGGAGATGACGAGGGCATGGACCAGCATTTTTGTAGTGACAGGGTTAAGGAATGAGCAGATGCGAGAGATGTTTTTCAGGTGGAGCCGGCAGGTGGAGGTAAGGGTTTGGATTTGGGGTTTGAAGGACAAGGCAGAGTCGAGTGTTATCCCAAGGCAGCGGACTTGCGGCACCGGTGAGAGTGTAGAGCCATTGACTATGATAGAGAGATCAGGTGGAGGGATGGAGTGGGACGGTGGAAAGTTAATGAATTCAGTTTTCTTTACATTAAGTTTTAGAAGACGGGAGGAGAAGAAGGAGGATATGGATGATAGGCAGTCTGGGAATCCTGGACAGTAGAGCGTTAATGTCTGGGCCGGAGATGTAGAGTTGGGTGTCATCACATACAGGTGGTACTGGAAGCCATGTGATGCTATGAGCTGACCCAGACCAAGAGTGTAGATAGAGAAGATTAGTCGCCCCAGGACTGACCCCTGGGGGACACCAACAGAGAGAGGGCGAGGGGAGGAGGTGGTGCGAGAGTGAGAGACACTGAATGTCCGATCAGTGAGGTATGAGGAGATCCAAGAAAGGGCTGAGTCCGTGATGCTGAGGGAGAAGAGGATTTTTATGAGGAGTGAGTGGTCGACAGTGTCAAAGGCGGAGGACAGGTCTCAGAGGAGAAGCACAGAGTAGTGACGTGAGGCTTTTGCGGTTAATAGGTCGTTGGTGACTTTGGTTAGGGCGGTTTCTTTAGAGTGATGGGATCGGAAACCAGATTGCAGTGGGTCAAGAAGAGAGTTGGAGGACAGATGGGAGGACAGTTGAACGTAGACATGTTGTTCGAGGAGTTTCGAAGCAAATGGAAGCAGCGAGATGGGGCGATAGTTGGACAGAGAGGAGGGGTCAAGAGAAGGTTTCTTCAGGATGGGTGTGATGGTGCCAGTGACTGTTAGCACTGATTGAACAATGTCAAGCTGTGCAGTGACACACCCCAAAGAAAACTCAGAGAGCTGAGAATCCATTATGCTTCTCAATGTGTATTTTAACAGTGAGAGTGAATTATTAATACAGAAGGAGTGGAAGAAGTAAAATAGAAACTTTTGCTTTAATAAGATGTATTATAGAAATTCTAGTATTCGTTTGTACTATTAATGTATGCAAAGTTCCTTGAAACAACCGTGCCCATTTTTTTAGCATGAACAAGTTCCTACTTTTCCTTCTCTGCTGCTTCTATGTGGGCACAGATAACTGCTGTTGCCAAAAAGATGAATAAAGAGCTTTAAAACAGATAAACATCAGAGGCACTTGGACTGTTAGGGTATGTTCACACGGCGTAATTTTGGCGCGCATTTTGCCGCGTATTTGCACTTTAATACGGGTGAGATGCGCACTGAAATTACAGTAATCCATAGTTCTCATAGAGAACTATAGATTACGCCTCCTCTGTCCCCTCGTACAATACGATCGTATTGTACGCGTGAGGAGATAAGTGACATGTCAATTATTCACGCCGAGTACACGCGGCGAGTAATGAATGTCAATGGGGCCGGCAGGCTGCCGCCCCCCATGCGCCGCGGGAGTATGCACATATTAAGGCAAGGTCCTGAAACACACGATGTACTGTGGCGCTGCAGTACATTGTGTGAACATGCCCTTAGGGCCCCTTTGACATTCATTACTCGCGGCGCGTATGTGCCGCAAATAATTGACATGTCATTTATCTGCTCGCGCATCCAATATGATCGTATTGTATGAGCGGGGAGAGGAAGCGTAATCCATAGTTTTCTAGTTCATAGTACTTTATTCACCATAACTCCTAGGCAGCAGGCCCGCTGTCTTGGGGTTATTTTAGATTCTGTTCTGTCCTTCACCCCATATATCCAATCCCTTGCCCGCTCCTGTCACCTGCACCTCAAGAACATCTCTAGAATCCGTCCTTTTCTCACTGTGGAAACAACTCAAACTCTCATTACTGCTCTTATTCTTTCTCGTCTTGAGTACTGTAACTCCCTGCTTATCGGTCTCCCTCTCTGCAAACTCTCCCCTCTACAATCTGCCCTTAATGCAGCAGCCAGGCTTGTCTTTCTCTCCAGCCGCTATACTGATGCCTCTAACCTGTGTCAATCACTGCACTGGTTGCCCGTTCAGTACAGGATACAATATAAACTCATTACACTCACCCATAAAGCTCTCAACAGAGCTGTACCCCTCTACATCTCCTCCCTCATCTCTGTCTACCACCCTACCTGGTCTCTCTGCTCGGCGGATGATCTTAGACTACATTCCTCAGTTATCCGAACCTCCTATGCCCACCTCCAAGATTTTTCACATGCAGCACCAGTTCGCTGGAACATGCTACCGCGAGCAATCAGGCAAACTCACAACCCTCATAGTTTTAAGAGGGCCCTGAGAATACATTTTCTCAGTCTGGCCTACCAGAATCCCTAATTGCTAACCCCACCTCCCCCTACTCTCTATTGCACACATTTGTGACTCTCTACAATTCAGCACTTATCTGTATATAGATGTACTGTCAGGTTGGCAGGTTCATCCGAATTCTATATATCCCCCCATATTTATGTCACATGGCTGGACCATTGTAAACCTAGCACTTCTTACCCTTCGTCTCACCCTACACCCTAATAGATTGTAAGCTCTTGTGAGCAGGGCCCTCACACCTTGTGTCTCATCTATAAGTGTTTTTTTTCATTGTGTAATGTATGTCTTTTTGTCTGTACCTACACCCTCCAAATTGTTAAGTGCTGCGGAATATGTTGGCGCTACATAAATAAAGATTATAATTATATTATTATTCTCTATGAGAACTATGGATTACTGTAATTTCGGCGCACATCTCGCCCGTATTAGAGCGCAAAGACGTGGAGAAATGCGCGCCTAAATTACACCGTGTGAACATACCCTTACAATGTGAATCAATATGGTACAGAAGCCGGATTTTATGTTCCACATAATCAACATAATAAACATGGTTTAGCCCAAAACTATCTATATGACACATTCAGCATTGTCTGTAACAAGTTAGGCATGAGTTTTTCATCTCTGACCCAATATTAATTTGAAACATTCCCAGCTTTTGTATTACATGTGTCAATTAGTATAGTAAATAATCCATTTAGGATTAGGTAAATAGTATCTGGGTTCAATGAACATCAACTAATGTCTTGCATATTCACTCGAGCAGCAAAGTCGTAGAGTGAATCATAACGTATTTAAATGTCTTGGTGCCCACAGTAATGGGTTTTCAATTAATTCTCTTTTGAGTATATCTTATGAGTGTGCTTAACACTTAAATTGATAATCAATAGGCCTTGCTTAGAAGGGTTTAAAGGTTCATAAAAATAAATCAAAATATTTCTTAAGTTTTTATGTGCATCATGTGCTAGGTATTGGTTTGACACTAGCTTTGTATCACAATTACAAAATTGGTAGAAAATTACTTGTATCCTATGGTACAATATTATTCCACATGTTCAGTATTCTCTGAAACAGCGGAAGAACCTTAACGATTTCCTTGAACCTTAAAGTGTCAAAGTATCTCATAAGCTAAATTAGTGTCTTGTTGCCTACGGTACTGGTAATGCCTAAATATCAATATTCCTAGCTGCCTTAGGCCCCCTTAATTGATTAGAAATTGATACAATCATACCCATAGAACTGTTGCACTTGTAAATAAGCCCTATCTGTGTGTGTAACAACTAGTTATGACTACTAGTCAATAGACTTGTTTTAAAGGGGTATTCACATCTAATTGATTAGCTTTAAACATGCAGTCAAAAGTAAGTAAAGATTATGACTCTTCAGACTATTCAAAATTACATCAAGTTATCTATCCTGCTCATTTACATAAATTTCTTTTGGTTAACAGTGGCTGGGCTGATGCCGTCAACCCCTGTTATGTCTATATCAACAGAACAGAGCTTGCTTCTCAATCTCTGATGTTATCTTTCTACTGAGAAAAACGTTAATCCTTAAAGTGACTGACCAGGGAGAATCCTAGTGGCTTCTTGTCCGGTCTGCAGAGCACATATCTGTGTATACATCAAAGATAAAAGAGCCAATTGGCAGCTAACAGTATGTCTTGACAGCATGTAAGTTTCTTCTCATGACAAATACAGCTCTCATTTATAGCCAGACATCCTGCCTGGACAGTGTAATTGTTTTGCACAACTTCTACATCAGCAATGTTCCTTAAGCAGGCTCAGCTAGGAATAAGAGCTAGCACAGCTGAAATGGCTGTTACTGCTGTAGAACCGACTACAATCTGTAACACTATGCGCCACTATGCGACACATTGCATCACCATCAACCAAAGCAAAATATACAAAAAGCTTTACCACAATGTGCTACATATAAAACTACTAAATAAGTCATACAGTTACCAAATAACACTACTACACAAAACCAGAATCCCAAGACCACATATCACCAACACACAGTGACTGAATAATACCACCACACCCCGACCACATATCACCACCATTTAGTGACCGAATAATACAAACTGACCATTACTGAGTATAAACCATTATACTACAACCAATATTACCGGTGTACAGTGACCATACAGTATTGGATACCTGCTATACACAGGCTCTGCAGACATATAAATGATTACAGTGAAGTTATATTTAGAGACTCACAGGAGACGTCTCGGAAGAGTTGTTCTCTTTCTCTTCTTCTTCTCCATCTGTCCCAGACAACATGACGACTACTCCCAACTCTTCACTGTAAAATTTACAAAACACATATCTTAAGACTCCTCAATTTATCAGCACATCTCTACCAATTCCTATCTCTATACAAACTCCCCATCTATAGCACCTCATATGGTAGCCATGTAATATGCCCCCTGTAGCCACGTAGTAGCTCCCTATAGCCAGGTAGTAGCCCCTGTAGCCAGTGATGCCCCCTGTAGCCATAAGATGCCCCCCTGTCGCCAGTGATGCCCCCCTGTAGCCAGTGATGCCCCCCTGCAGCCAGTGAATGCCCCCTGGAGCCAGTGATGCCCCCTGCAGCCAGTAGATGCCCCTCTGTAGCCAGTGAAGCCCCCCTGTAGCCAGTGATGCCCCTTGTGGCCAGTGATGCCCCCTGTAGCCAGTAGATGCCCCCTCTTGAAGCCAGTGATGCCCCCTGTAGCCAGTAGATGCCCCCCCTTGTAGCCAGTATTGCCCCCGTAAGCAGTGATGCCCCCTTGTAGCCAGTGATGCCCCCTGTAGCCAGTAGATTCCCCCCCTTGTAGCCAGTATTGCCCCTGTAAGCAGTGATGCCCCTTGTAGCCAGTGATTTCCCCTGTAGCCAGTGATGCCCCCTGTAGCCAGTGATGCCCCCTGTAGCCAGTGATGCCCCTTTGTAGCCAGTGATGCCCCCTTGTAGCCAGTGATGCCCCTCTGTAACTAAATATAAAATAACAAAAAAGTACTCACCTGGGTCCGCGCGTCCAGCTCCGGGAGCTGCTGAGCGGTGTAAGCGGTGTGACGTCATCATGCCGCTTACGCTGCACGCAACTCCCAGAGATCTCCTCGGCGGCAGAGCTGCCAGCCGAGGACACCTAGCGTTGCTGGGGGGCGCGGTGAAAGCCGCGCGCCCCTGCGACTCTGATACAGGGGAGGAGTCAGGACGGGAACGATCCGTCCCGCCTCCTCCCTGCAGCTGCTGGCTCTGCGGGACTGTTATAAGACAGTCGCACAGAGTCAGGGGCGATTCTCCGGGCGGGGCGAGCGGTCGCGGCGCCCCCCCTCAGGTGAGCGGAGCCGCGGCGCCCCGGGCGATCGCATGCCCCGCCCGCCCCTAGGAATGGCCCTGCTCTCATGCATCTGTAAAAGGGTTTATTGTTTTAATACTAGTTTTGTGGAGCTTTTAGATTACTAATAGGGAATAACTTTTTTATAGAATGCTATCAATCAGCACATTCATCATGCTTCAAATCAGAGGAAGAGTCTGGGGGATATGCATGAAAACTGTAGATCTAGTCTAGTTTTAGACATGTCCCCCTTAGTGATTGTTTTTGTCTTTTTTAAATATGGTTGTATCTGGATTTTATTTAACAAAAGCATCAGCTATCATGGAATAAAGCCAGGAGCTCTGGATAGATGCACACTACTTTCTAAAGTTAGATAAAATATCTCAAGAGCAAAATAGGCAGTCACAGCATCTACGTATATGGTAAATCATGCTTCCAATTAGCTTGATACAGTAATGCTTTTATGCGTGACAGAACTGTTAGTCTTAAAAGACATTTTCTTCTTTTCTCTTTTTAGTTTGCAGAAATAATTATTATAGCATCATTAGGCAGTCATCATTAGCAGTTATGAATTAAATATACTGTACTGTTCAAGACTACAAATGATATTACTACCTAAAAATGTGGATAGGATTTAAAATTATTTCATTGTTTTTGTCTGGTACCTGAAGTATTGTCCAATGATTTAATGATTTAATAGGTGATTAGGGGAACCAGTAAGATTGAAAATAGTGTCTGATCTGTGATCAGCATATCAAAGAGCAGAAGGTGATAAGCAGATTCATATATAATTTTGTGTTAAAGATTTCGGCAAAACTTGTATTTTATTAAAAGGAACCTGTCTAGCACAAGCTAGAGACAGACATGCTGATTCCAGCGCTGTGTCTTTTATTCTGTAAAATACTGTGATTTCTGAGGATTTGATGCTCAAATCAAGCAGTTTACAGCCTGTTCTGCCATAAAAGATTGCACTTAATTCATAAGCAGGAGTTAGTCCCGCCCACCCGTGGCTAGCCCCATCCACTCATGGTTGATTCATCCTTTTACTTTGAATGGATAGAAATCTGTGAATAACCTGTATGTGGGCGTGGCTGGCCATCAGTGGGCAGGGCTAACACCTGCTCATGAATAAGCTGGATTCATCTCTGGCAGAACAGGCTGTAAACTGCTCGATTTGGGCATTAAGTGCTCTGAAACTCCTGCTTATTACAGAATAAGGGATACAGCACTGGGAACAGCATGTCTGTCACTAGCTTGTGCTGTCCTCAGCAGGGGGGGGGGGGGGGGGCATAAACTATGTGACAGGTTCCCTTTAATTGAAATTTCTTTTTATTCTGGGCTTATAAATCCAGTGTGCATTGGTAGTCTACGCTAGACAACAACCGTTGCATAGACACTAAGGCAAAGAAAATTGTTAAACAGGTTGCCCAAAGAGGGAAAATTAATTTTACGTGGGGCCAGGCTGCAGAAAAAAAGGTATGCTTACCTACCTGTCTCCCACCACTGCCACTCTGAAACAGATACTTGTCCTGACACGCAGAAGAGGCTAGTGCTCCATTATAAGTGAATGAATCAAGAACTTCTTATTCTGTATTGGGGTGAGAGCCAGAAAGTGCAGTATAGCGGATCCCATGAAGCTTTAGAGTGGCAGCTGGCTCCATTTAAAATTAATTTTCCTCTGCTCAACAATCCATCTAAAGAAGTTGTGTGATATAGATGACTTTTGTCTCTGTGCCCAATTAAGGCATTTGCCATTGAAGGGGGTTCTCAACTGAGGACACCACTCTATGGACCAGGGAGCTGCTCTGTGAGAGCTGCTCTTATTCCAGCAGAATCGAATAGTCACTGTATTAAATGGACTGACACTCATTTAAAGCATACTGTATGTCTAATTCTAAAATAACTTTTAACCCCTTAAGGACCAGGCGTTTTTTTTTGGGTGACACGTTCGTTTTTCCCTCCTCGCCTTCTGAAAGCCATAACTTTTTTATTTTTCCACCTAAATAGACACATGTGGGCTTTTATTTTGCGGGACAAGATGTACTTTCTAATTGGGTTATTCACTATACTATAGAATATACTGGGAAACCGCAAAAAAATTCAGAGTGGGACAAATTGTGAAAAAAACCTTATTTTCGCCATGTTTCTGGGTGTTTTGCTTTTATGATATTCAATCTTCAGTAAATATAATGTGTTATCTGTATTCTACAGGTTGTTACGCATCCGGAAATACCAAACATGTAGGGTTTTCGTTATGTTTTGGTACCGTAAAAAAATTCCAAACTTTTTCTATTTTTGAAATTTGCGCCACGACGCCATTTTGTGCGACCAATAACTTTTGTGTACTAACACCTACGGACGTCAGTGAGGGGGCATTTTTGCGGGCTGACGTGTACTTTTTATCGCTAGCAGTTTGGAATGCATGCAACTTTTTTGATCATTTTTATTCCATTTTTTGAGTGACATAAAATGACCAAAGAACGCAATTTTGGTGTTTGGAATTTTTTTTCTTCTATGGTGTTCAGCGTACGGGATAAATGATGTTATATTTTTATAGATTGTACTTTTTCAGACGTGGCGATACCAAATATGTGTAACTTTTTTATTATTTTAATGTTTTTACTTGTAAAATGGGGAAAAGGGGGTGATTTGAACTTTTAATACTTTTTTTTTTGTACTTTAAAACTTTATTTATTTATTTTTTTCACTGTAACATTTAGTCCCCCTATGGTGCTTGACAATGCATTAGGGTGTACAAAGATGGCGGTTTCCCCACTTCCTGTCTACGGCCGGAAGTGGGGCAAACCGGGAAATGTAAGTGACGGGAGCCTTCACAGGGCTCCCCACCACCGTGACCGGTCGTTGGATCGGCACAGCATAGCTGCGCTGATGCCGAAGACCGTAAAGATCGGTGCGCGGCACCGATCATCATTCAGTCAGACGCCGTGGCCTTCTTTGCCGCGGTGTCTGACGGGTTAAACAGCGCCAGCGGTCGGAGCCACCCGCCGGCGCTGTTACTGCTGGGTGTTAGTGGGGATCAGCGGAGCGATCCCCCTGCAAAGCCCCTTAGCGGCCCTGGGACGTACTCATACGCCCAGGGTCGTTAATTGGTTAATAAATTGACAGTACAGGCACAAGTTTGAAACTTTTCAGAGAAAAATGCTTTCTTTAAATTAGTCTTCATTTCTCCCCTTATCCTGCCTTCTTATCTGTTTACTCAATCATAAATCACTAAGGGAATTTATCTCCTGGGACCTCAGCTTCATTGATTGCTCAGGTTACAGCTGCCCATAGAAGTCTATAGAGGATGGAGTGGAAGAAAGTGAAATTAAGAGACTATCACACATAAGCAACAACACAGATGACATAAAATAGCAGTAAGAAGCAGTGTAGCTGTGAGCCTAGAACCAAGGAGAGATAAAACACTTACTATACAGTCAGCACCATCTCGGCTGATTCATGCGGCTCCTGTGGATCTCCGTAACGTTCCCCCGGGCAGAACCTACGTGCGTCCCGCGCTCAGGAGGAGGATTCTGGGTTGGGGGCATAGTTCTCTTCTGGCCGGCCACCCCGGCGTACGGAAATCCTACGTCCTCATCTCGCGACACTACTGGTGGCCAACCCTGCTCCAAGACGTCAAGGACTTCGTTCTTTCCTGCACCACATGTGCCCAAAACAAGGTCCCTCGCCATAGGCCCACTGGTCTCTTAGTCCCTCTGCCAGTTCCAGAGTCTCCATGGACACACATAGGCATGGACTTTATCACGGACCTTCCTCCTTCTTCGGGAAACTCGGTCATCTGGGTGGTCACTGACCGATTTTCAAAAATGTCCCACTTTGTGCCGCTTCCTGGTCTCCCTTCTGCTCCCCAATTGGCAGGATACTTCTTCCATCACATCTTTCGTCTGCATGGTTTACCATCCCACATCGTCTCCGACCGAGGCGTTCAATTTGTCTCTAAATTCTGGCGTGCCCTGTGTTCCCGGTTGCAAATCAAGCTAGATTTCTCTTCTGCATATCATCCTCAGACAAATGGGCAGGTGGAGAGGGTAAACCAGATCTTGGGGGAGTACCTACGGCACTTCGTGTCCGGACGACAGGACAACTGGTCCGAATTGCTGCCTTGGGCCGAGTTCTCATATAATCATCGGGATTCCGACTCAACTGGCCGTTCTCCTTTCCTGGTGGTCTATGGCCGTCACCCGCGCCCTCCCCTCCCCCTGGCTTCCACCTCCGAGGTTCCCGCCGTGGACAACCAGGTTCAGGATATCAGGGTCATTTGGCGAGAGACCCGACAAGCCTTACTCCAGGCTTCAGCCCGTATGAAGACCCAAGCTGACAAGAGGAGAAGACCTTCCCCAACGTTCCTCCCAGGGGATAAAGTGTGGCTCTCCTCTAAATACATACGCCTCAAAATCCCCAGCTATAAATTGGGTCCGCGGTTTCTGGGACCCTTCAGAATTCTGCGACAACTGAACCCGGTGTCCTATAAACTCTGCCTGCCTCCATCTCTCCGGGTTCCTAACGCCTTTCATGTTCTAAAGCCTCTGGTCCTGAACCGGTTCTCCCAGAGGAGCGCTGCTCCATCTCCAGTGCTAGAATCCCCTGATGTCTTTGAAGTGAAGGACATCTTAGACATGAAGATCGTCAGGGGTAAGCGATTATTTCTTGTAGATTGGAGGGGCTTCGGCCCCGAAGAGAGGTCCTGGGAACCGGAGTCCAATATCCTGAACCCGGACCTTATCCGTAAGTTCCTTCAGTCTAAAAAGAGGGGGAGACCTAAGGGGGGGTACTGTCATGGTACCCCCCGCTCCTCGGCCGCGGGACGAGCCGGGGGTCCGCGCCTGCCGGGGACTCACCTGACCCCGCTCCTGTGCCGTCCGCGTCCTCTGCCGGCCAAGGCGCGCGTGCCCGTGTCCTAAGGCGCGCGCTCGTTCTCGGGGATTTAAAGGGCCAGCGCCCCGTTAATTGGCTAATTGCCAGGCGCTTCCCCTACTTAAGGTCACGTCCCACAATCACTCCTCGCTGGATCTATGTTGCCTCGTGCCTTAGCTAAAGCGTTTCCTACAGTGTATTATCGCCTTACCGTGTGCCAGACCTCTTGCTACGTTTCTCGACTCCGAACCTCTGCCGCTTGCCCTGACCTTCCTGCCTGTCCACGACCACGAACCATTGCCGCCTGCCCTGACCTTCTGCCTGCCCACGACTACGATTCTCGGACGACGACTCTGTACCACGCTGCATCTCAGCCGCCATCGCAAGCAAGTCACGTCAGGGGGGACGACCTGGTAGCCTCACGCCGCAGCAAGTCCATCCCGCTTTGCGGCGGGCTCTGGTGAAAACCGGGGGCTACTTAGATTCCGTTCCCTGGCGTGGCTTAACTATCATCGCTTGCAGTGGTCCGGCAGATCCACTACCCAGCCGTTACATTAGCCTTTTTATGATGACCTCATATTCAAGATATTGCAACACCAGTGTTTTATAAAATGCTAAAATAACTACTTTTCCTTTAAAAGGCATGATCTTTGAAATAAAAAATGTATATTGTTAACTTTTAAATGCAGCACACTAGCATTGAGTGCTATCATTTAGTTTATTACTTGTAACAATCCCTAAATCCTTCTTGATCTAATGGCAATCCATTCATTGTATAAATAAGCACATTGCTTGCCATAAATTCAGCCTGTTTGAAAAGTAAGATTTTAATCAATATCTCACTGAACACAAGAACAATTGCCAAAATGTTGACAAGAACTGAGTGTCATAGAACATTTGTTTAACCCATAACATGAAAGTAAGGTTAATAATATAACTTATAATACAAAATCTTCAGTGTTAGTCAAATTAATTGTTGCAAAAATGAATACACCACACATAAAAAAAACAACTATGTTTAGTATTTTGTATGACCTCCATGATTTTTAAGGACAGTAACAAATCTTTTAGGCATGGAAAAAACAATTTGGCAACATATTGCATCATCTATCTTTTTCATTCCAGGAATGACCTTTTTTTAAAGCCTGGGGCTCAACTAGCCTATTTAGAATTCCCCATAGGTGTTTGATTGGGTTCAGATCAGAAGACATACTTGACCACTAAATCACTTTCACCCTGTTCTTCTTCAGAAATGTAACAGTGGCTTTAGATGTGAGTTTTAGATTGTCATGTTGGAAAAGTGCACAGCCACGAAAGGAATAGAGTAATGATAGCATCTTCCCTTTTATTATAGAGCAGTACATCTGAGAATTCATGATACCACCAATGAAATGTAGCACAGCAGCAACACTACCACCACCATGTCTCACTGTAGGCATCATGCATTTTTCTTTGTAATGCTCAACTTTGTGACGACATACAGTTTTGAAGCCATCAGGTCCGACAACATTTATCTTGGGTTTACTGGGACGCTATGCTCTGGAGTGATGAGACCAGAATAAATATTTTTGGAACGGATGGCTTCAAAACTGTATGTTGTCACAAAGGTGAGTCGTACAAAGAGAAATGCATGGTGCCTACAGTGAAGCATGGTGGTGGCAGTGTCCTTATGTGGGGCTGCATGAGTCCTGATGGTGCTAAATTTCATTGATGGAATCATGAATTCTTAGATGTTCTGCTCTATATTAAAGGAAAAGATGCTATCATTACTCAATTCCCTTCGTGGCTGTGCACTTTTCCAACATGGCAGTGATCTTGAAACTCACATCTAAGGCCACTGTTCCATTTCTGAAGAACAGGGTGAAAGTGATTCAGTATATCTTCTGATTTGAACCCAAATGCAGTAGTGGCTTGGAGCAATAGGCCCCTCTGTTCACTACTCACTAAGTAGGTCCTGCTGACACAGAAAACTATTTCAATGTTTGATGGATTTCATTGAGTTTTGTTATGTTTTAAGAACCAATATGTCAGGGCTAGGCGGCGCTCAGCCTGCAGGGAGCAACAGTCTGCAGTAGCTGATTTGTGACCCCACACGGATAGACAGCCTGCTGGCAGCTCCATGAGTGACAGAGGCCCAACCACTCTGGACACGGGGTGTGTCGTACCAGCCAATGGGAGGACCCGGAGGCCGCTCCAATCAGCTGCAGGGGCGGTGTCCGGGAATCCCATTTAAACTCCCTGAAGGCTGAGTGCAGTGCCTGTGATATTTCCTGGCTGCCTTGCTTTCCTGTTATTTGTATTGTACTGTTTACTTGTGTACCAGACCCTGGCTTGTTTACTTACCTCGGCTTGTCATCTGATTTTGTACCTCGCTCCCATTCGTGTCTGACCTCGGCTTGTTTACGTTTTTCTCTCCGGTTCTGATTTGTGGCTTGTCGTTCCTGATTTGGTCTCGACCCGGACTGTCTGACCTTCTGACGGCCCCAGTACTCTAGCAGTGCAGGGATTGTCGCCCAGTTTTCATTTGCCGCCTAGGGCAGCACGTCAAGTAGGCAGGGACAGTGGGCTGGGTTCCAGTCAGGGCCCACTGCACCTCCCTTGACGTGACACAATAACACAGAAAGATATCACCATTAAGTTAATCTTTTCTACAACCTTAGTGCATGATTGTGTTATACACCATATATCTGCAAACACTGCCCAAAAACATCACTTGCACGTGACTACTGGGGCCTGGGATTGGCTGCACATAACATGTGATCGTACACGGTGCAGCGGGGATGAACAGGGCTGGCCACTGGGACAGAACGGGAGCGTCACGCAGGTATGCTACTTTTTTTTCTATTTTTAATCATACCCCAGCAGACCATTAAGCTTTTTTTTTTAAGTCCAGGAACATTCCTTTAATCTAGTTCATAAATACCTGATGCAGTAGTTGTCCTGTATGGAGAGTATTTCTCACATGAAATACCTACTTCTTTATAGCTAGTTGTTTTGGGTCTCTTCTGGGTACCCTTCCCTTTCCCCTCACAACCCCACACACACTCATAAACCCCTAATAGCCAAATTATGGGATGATGTAGAGTGATCTGTATGTTTTCAGTTGCCAAATTATTTAATCGCTGTAAAGGAATAAGACTCTAAATTGATCTGTTTTGTACAGAGTGGGGCGTGACATTGTTTTGAACCAACTTTGTCAAACTTTAGTGATAACATGATTGTAATTGATTATCCTGTCCATGAGCTAACAATGCGTTATTGTAAGATGCAAAGCCCAGGAGAAAATGCTAAACATGGCTAATAGAGGAGAATATGGTATTGATACAGTGCAGCAGTTTCAAAGGTTGAAATTAAATGGCCAATGAATTTAGAAAATTTAGCAAGGACTTAATACTACTCCTGATATATTTTTTTTAATAAATACTTGCAAACCCCCTAATATAATATTTTCTTACAATTCAAGGTGTTACCACTCCCTTTGTTAATGGAGGGTGAGACTATAAGTTTTAAACTGTCACGACTGATTGGTTAGCTTCAGATGATGCACAAATCTAACTGCTAACAGTAATGTTAACTTATTTATACACTTTAAAGAGAAATAACAGAGTTCAAAGAAATAAGCTCTAGAATTGTTATATTATGAGGTATAATGTTTTTTCTAAAATAGATAGTTCTGCCACTCTTTACTCTAATATAGGCTGATTTAGCCACTTACACATAATTATCTAAAGGTACAACAAGAAAAACAACATGGAAACCATTATAAATTATGTTAGATCTAAGGAGAAAGAAGACTCATGTAAAACCTTTGAAATAAAGAGACTGATATTTTTCCTAATTATGCATACCATGTTGGGGTGAGAAAGATGGAGACTGAATTGAATATAAGTTGAGGTCCACAGTTAGGGCAACCAGAACTACAGTTGAAACCAGAAGTTTACATGCACTTTATACAAATACACATATACATGCTTTTCTCACTATATGACATGAAAGCAGAATAAACCTTACCTGTTTTAGATCAATTAGGATTACCAAAATAATTTATATTTGCCAAATGCCAGAATAATGAGAGAGAGAATTTTTAAGGCATTTTTATTACTTTCAAAAGTTGACATACATTTCATTAGTGTTTGGTAGCGTTGCCCTTAAACTGTATGACTTGGGTCAAATGTTTTGTTTATCCTTCCACAAGCTTCTCACAAAAGTTGGTAGAAATTTTGGCCCATTCCTCCTGACAGAACTGGGGTAACTGAGCCAAGTTTGTAGGACGCCTTGCTCGCACCTGCCTTTTCAGCTTTGCCCATGAATTGTTCAATAGGATCAGGGCTTTGTGATGGCCACTCCAAAACATTGACTTGGTTTTCCTTAAGCCACTTTGTAACCAGTTTGGCAGTATGCTTTGGATCATTGTCCATTTGGAAGACCCATTTCTGCCCAGGTTTTAACTTCCTGGCTGATGTCTTAAAATGTTGCTTCAGTATTGCCACATAATCTTCCTTCCTCATGATGCCAGCCTCTCCTGCAGCAAAACAACCCCACAACATGATGCTGTCACCCCCGTGTTTCACAGTTGGGATGGTGTCCTTAGACTTCCAAGCTTCTACTTTTTTCCTCCAAATGTAACCATGGTCATTATGGCCAAACAGTTCAATCTTAGTTTTGTACGACCATAGGACTTGCCAACAAAAATGTTGGTTTTTGTTCCTGTGTGCATTTGAAAACATTAATCTGGCTTTTCTAAGTTTCTTTTGGAGTAATGGCTTCCTCCTGGCAGTAGCCTTTCAGCCCATATTGAACAGTACTCGTTTCACTGTGGATAATGACACAGTCTTACCAGCTTTCACCAGCATCTTCACATTCCCATCTTGTTTGTACTTGCATATAATTGTGTGTACAGATGAACGAGGTACCTTTACGTATTTGGAAATTGCACCCAAGGATGAACCAGACTTGTGAAAGTCCACAATTCTCTTCCTGATATCTTGGCTGATTTCTTTAGACTTTCCTATGATGTTACACACAAAACCAGTGTGTTTCTGGTGTGCTTCAAAATACATCCACAGGTGTGTCTCTAACTCAGATGTTGCCAATAAATCTATCAGTAGCTTCCAAAGACATGACATAATCATATAGGCTGTCACAAATTGTTTAAAGGCATAGTAATCGTAGTGTATGTAAACTTTTGACTTTGCAGAGAGTAATACGAATGCCTTAAAACATTCGCTCTCTTATTATTCTGGCATTTGACAAATATAAATAATTGTGGTAATTCTAATTGACCTAAAACAGGTAAGGTTTATTCCTGTTTCCTATCAGATAGTGAGAAAAACATGCATATGTGTCTTTTGATATAGTGCATGGAAACTTCTGGTTTCAACTGTACATATTAACTTATTTTGATTTCACAGATTGACATTGTATTTGGATAACTAATAGGTATCCCAATGAATTTTTGATGACTATATTTAAATTATGGCAATACACAGTCAAATTATTACGACTGAGGAAGCGATAGTAATATTGTTACTCAATGCTGTCTTTAATGCTGGCTGACCTCACATAATGAGCAGATTCAGGGCTTGTTTTCAGTGTATAAAAATACATTCTTTTTCAGGCTTCAGTGGCAGTCATAATAGCTTAACCTATGAGCGTTAATATTGATAGGGATTAGATAGCAAAGTAATGTCAACTCTCCTATTTTGATCAATACTTCCACCATTTTATGCTTGCTTTAGCTATAATTGTCAGCATACAGCTTACTAAAAGACCTTCACACAGCCCGAGAACAATCGTCTGTTCTTTTGCAAACTTCCAGCTCACGGCCAGGTATACTTATATACAGAAGATACTTTCCTGGTTATAAGGATGGATACAAATTTGTGCCAAAGGACTCTGTTAAACAGTGGTTGTTAGAAGGATTTCATTGCAAAGGTGGGGGCTATGGGGAAATTTTGCTAATAAATCTGCATGCTCTGTGTAATAAACGTAGTATCTGATTCAGCACTCTGAGTACCGTGTCACTCACTGCCTCTTTATCCAGATAATGACAACTACCTGAATTCGGAATACCATAGCATTATCATAAAGGGCAGTTGGCCCTACCAATATTGTTACACATTTCAGTGACATGTCAAAAAAATGGAAAACCCCATTAACAAATTGTATAAAAATATTAAAATACTGAACTGACAGAAGTTTAATACAGTACACTTGTGATAAAAAAGAAAACCCAGCTGGACTGGGGTATTGGGAATCAATAATGAAATGTGCACATGTGGGATCTTGTTCTCTCTTCCTTCACTTCATTAAAGAACACTCACTTAGGGATCATCTGATGTTCATGTTATAATGGAGCACCTGTGCACACTGGATAGAAGTGATAGATATCGTAGCAGAGACTGGAAATACTTGGTACATTTTTCCTGAGGCTGTCATGATATACATCCAACATTGTACAGAGCAGATTTCTTAGTCCACAGCTTCTTTCACTTTGTATGTTACTGAGTTGGATTGTTAAACTGACCCTCTAGGCTCCTGCTTAATAAAAAGAACCTGTGGCTATTCCTGACATGTCTGCTTTTTCAAATACTGTAATTGTATTCACTATAAATTTATTCTGTAGCTTCTTTCCTTCGATCTCTATGTTGGGTACTTGTTTTGTTGTTTCTCCTAGAAATTTATTACTGAACTGTCAGCTGGTTGTCACCCTTTACCCCTTACCGACATTAAATGTACAGGTAGGTCCTAATGTCGGCAAGTAGGTATGGAGCGGGCTGTTATTTATAGCTGACACCTACTGCCTTTAGCCAGTATTGGAGATAGCTCTGATCTTGGTTGTTTAATCCTTTAGACCCCTGTAGTGAAAATATGTTCATGGCCATCGGGAATCCATATTGGTAGGGTCCCTTTAAGAACAGTTTTAGCTTGCATTAGATAGTATTGTCTGTAAGTTTCTCAGCACCTGGGGTTCATTATCACATGGTTCTCTTATCAATGTTTAGTGAGAACGAGTTATGTTTAGTGAGAACAACTCATGTTTATACTCAATGGTGAGGGAGAAATGATGGTACCAGGAGTTTTTTGGCATGTTTCATCCAGTGAGGTATTTGTCCAGTGTTGATTGGCATCTGAAGAGCTGGTCACTCAGAAGACGATTACTACACCAGACAAATTAAACATGTTAGAGCTTCTGTAACACTTGGTTGCGCAAGCCTTTGTTTAATATATAAACTGGTGAAGAGTGCTGCGAGGTTAGAAGCTTGATGACCTGTGGGCTATAGGGGGATGCCTCACCATCACAGTGTGAATCCCAGGAATCTCTTTTCTCACAGTTTATGTTCTGGATAGATTAAGTGTTATTCCTGGTGATTTTTTCCTGTATAGGGTGTAATGTAAGTATTTGTAATCCATATGATGCGTTTTTTGCCTTTGTAATCTATATTATGCACAAGTGTATGCAATATCACACTATCTTCTTTTACAATCATTGAATTCTTATAAAAAAATTAATTGCTTTCTTTAAAGCCATATCCAACCCCATAAAATAGTTGGCACAAGAACCCCATGATTAGATCCCAAAAAGCCTAATGAAGGCTGAAGCACCTGGCAAGTTATTACTACTATTACATTCTGTCAAAAGGCAGGTTGTAATAGGAAAACCATCTTTCTGCATTATCTACATAATGCAGAATGGTGTATGAGTGATCACGCCCCCTACTGCCTACTGATCAAGTAAAATTCGTGGACTACAAAGTGGAAAAAATAAATAAATAAATATTTATATATACACACACATATATGACCATAAAAATGTAAATTTTGGGTTTGGATTTTCTTTTTCTTCTATGGTGTTTACCGCATGAAATAAATGTTATATTTGAATAGATTGGACTTTTACAAACGCAGTGATACCTATATATATATATATATATATATATATACACTCACCGGCCACTTTATTAGGTACACCATGCTAGTAATGGGTTGGACCCCCTTTTGCCTTCAGAACTGCCTCAATTCTTCGTGGCATAGATTCAACAAGGTGTTGCAACGATGCTCAATTGGTACCAAGGGGCCCAAAGAGTGCCAAGAAAATATTCCCCACACCATAACACCACCACCAGCCTGAACCGTTGATACAAGGCAGGATGGATCCATGCTTTCATGTTGTTGACGCCAAATTCTGACCCTACCATCCGAATGTCGCAGCAGAAATCGAGACTCATCAGACCAGGCAACGTTTTTCCAATCTTCTACTGTCCAATTTCGATGAGCTTGGGCAAATTGGAGCCTCAGTTTCCTGTTCTTAGCTGAAAGGAGTGGCACCCGGTGTGGTCTTCTGCTGCTGTAGCCCATCTGCCTCAAAGTTCGCCGTACTGTGCGTTCAGAGATGCTCTATCTGCCTACCTTGGTGGTAACGGGTGGCTATTTGAGTCACTGTTGCCTTTCTATCAGCTCGAACCAGTCTGCCCATTCTCCTTTGACCTCTGGCATCAACAAGGCATTTCCGCCCACAGGACTGCCGCTCACTGGATGTTTTTTTCTTTTTCGGACCATTCTCTGTAAACCCTAGAGATGGTTGTGCGTGAAAATCCCAGGAGATCAGCAGTTTCTGAAATACTCAGACCAGCCCTTCTGGCACCAACAACCATGCCACGTTCAAAGACACTCAAATCACCTTTCTTCCCCATACTGATGCTCGGTTTGAACTGCAGGAGATTGTCTTGACCATGTCTACATGCCTAAATGCACTGAGTTGCCGCCATGTGATTGGCTGATTAGAAATTAAGTGTTAACGAGCAGTTGGACAGGTGTACCTAATAAAGTGGCCGGTGAGTGTATATATATATATATATATATAATATATATATATATATAATATATATTATTATTATTATTATTATTTATTTTAGAGCGCCATTGATTCCAGGGCGCTGTACATTAAAGAGGGTTACAAATATAACATAAGTCGAACAAGTTTAATGCTGACAGTATGTGACAATCAACTGGCACAGAGGGAAAGAGAACCCTACCCGCGAGGGCTTACAATCTACAAGGAAGGGGGAAAGAGACAGAAGGTGGGGGCAGACATGTTTGTTGAGGGTGTAGTGAGAGAAGGGGTACTATAGTTTAAAGGCTATCCTGAAAAGATGGGTTTTCAGGATGCTTTTGAAGCTGGTGAAAGTGGAAGAGAGTCTGATGTGTTGGGGAAGTGAGTTCCAGAGTGTGGGGGAAGCACAGGAGAAGTCTTGGAGACGGTTGTGTGAGGAGCTGATAAGAGGAGAGCAGAGGAGAAGGTCCTGTGAGGAGCGTAGATTGCGTGAGGGGAGATATCTGGAGATTAAGGCAGAGATGTTTGGAAAGTTTTGTAGGTCATGGTTAGCAACTTGAAGTGAATTCGCTGGACAATGGGTAGCCAGAGAAGGGATTGGCATAGGGGAGAAGCAGGGGAGTAGCGGGGAGAGAGGTGGATAAGAAGGGGCAGCAATTTTGAGGAGGGATTAAAGGGGAAAAGAGGGCTAAGCGGGGGGCCACAGAAAGGGATTTAGTAGCCTGGCGGGAGATGACAAGGATGCCCAGCATTTTTGTAGGTCGGGGTTGAGAATGAGGATTCGAAAAATATTTTTTCAGCTGGGGGGCAGCGGGCGGGGGGGTGGGGGTTTGGGGGATGTGGGGTTTTAAAGGGACAAAGCAAGTAAAGGGTTTTTCCCCGGGGCAGCGACTTGCGGGATGGGTAATGTAGAGCCTTTATTTTAATAGAGAATCGGGTGGAGGGATGGAGTGGGACGGGGAAAGAGATGAGTTCTTTTTCCACATTAAGTTTTTAGAACGGGGGGAGAAAAGGAGGAAATGGACACAGACAACTGGGATTTTAGACAGAAAAGAGTTTGTCGGGGCCAAAGATGTAGAGTTGGGTTCATCACATACAGGTGTTTTGAAACCATGTGATCTATGACTGACCCCCCCAAAGAGCGTAGACAGAGAAGGACCCGGGGACTGCCCCTGTGGGACCCAACAAGAGGGGTCAAAGGGGAGGAGGGGGAGCAAAGGGGAAAACCAAAAGCCCCTCATGGGGTACGGGAATCCAGGAAAGGGCTAGTCCTTGATGCCGGGGATTTGTAGCGGAGGGAATGGTCGCATTCCCAACGGCAGAGAAAGTCTTGGGGGAGGAGCACAGAGTAGTACGTGAGTTTTTGGGGGTTAATAATCTTTGGGGGCCCTTTGGTTTGGGGGGGCGCTTCGAAGAAAAGGGATCGGAAACCAAATTGGAGGGGGTAAAAGAAGAGAGTTGGAGACAAGGGGAGACTTTAAGATGGACTTCTGCTCAGATTTTTGGAGGCAAAAGGACAGTGTAGGGCATAGTTGGACACAGGGGGGGTTCAAGAGGGGGTTTCTTTAAAACAGAGTGAGGGTGGAATGTTTAAAGGGGGAAGGAAAATCCAAGGTAGTAAAGGTTAAAAGGTGGATAAGGGCTGGGATATAACAAAAAAAAGGCAGGATGAGGGGGATGGCAGTGGATCAAGGTTACAGGTATGAGGTTTGGTTTTGGAATAGAAGAGAGCTTGTCATGATGACGGAAAAGGGCAATTAGGGGGGAAGTCCCGGGTGAAGTAAAAGGGGCTGGCATTGGGGACGTGCACATGGAGGGGACGAAGGGACAGGGGGGTGAGGTTTTTCCCCGGATGGGGGTTTATCCTATTTAAGAAATGAGGGGCGAAATCGTCGCTGATAGCCCGGGCGTCGCAGTGGGTTTTGTTTTGGGGGCACAAGCCCCGGGCCAATCCCCGGGCCCCAGTCTCAGCACTTCCGGTTTCCCCATTATATGACCTGAAGCCAACAAGCTGTTCCACTGGTTGCCCCCGGGGGCACACCAACATTTTTATACACAGACGCTAGGCAGGCAGGGGGGAAGGGCACTGCCCAGACAGGGGGGAGGGGGGCGCCGGTCCACACTGTTAAAGGGACGGAACACGCGCTCTGTGAAGGCTCCCCCCCCTGTCCCTTATCTCGCCCAGGGCCGACCCGCAAAAAGGACCAAAATGAGTGAGGACCTCAGTCTGAACAAAAATTCTAAGTAGTGTAATAAGGGGAGAAAAATAAATTTATGAAATTAAAGACGAAAGTTTGTTTTTGCAAAAGTGAAAAGTAAATTTTTTAGTGTATACATTGTGATGTGTTTTTTTTAGATCCTTGTTTTATGTTTATTGTATACGCGTGTTGTGTGGTATGTATCATTTTATGTGTGTGATGTTGTTTTTAATATATGTCTCTTGATGTACTGAATATGTGTATTTAAATGTGTATGCACACCACTATCACAAATAACACCTCATTCACAACATAAAACAATCCTGCCTTTTTCCCAACCTAGTTTACACGGGGAATTTGGACGGTACGGACCGGCCCCAAACACTTGGCTTCAAGCTCGCCTGAACACCGTCTTCTCGAAGCACGGGGGGAGGGGGGGGGGGGCCAAAAAGCCTTCCAGCCCCAAGACTGCATTACTTTTCACTTATTCCCCATGCATACAAAACATCGTAATGCCATGGGGGGAGGGCATGTAACCAAAATTCTCTAAAACTATGGATTACCGGGAATCACGCCATGTGAACATCCCTCAGACATTAAAAAAACAACCTGATGCGAATCAATTTGAATATAATTTTTAAAACCTTTATTTTTCATTTTGTATGATTTGTGCTGCGCCAACAAGGGGATTTCACACTGCATAAACCGGGCCCTAAATTTTGGGCTATTTGCGCTTTAAACGCCCACAGCGCCCAAAAATTCTGTAATTCATGTTCTCACAGAAGCTATAATTACTCTCGTTTCCCCTGCTACAATACCATATATGTACACCGGGGGAGAAATGACGTCCTTCCCTTTGCGGGTCTAAAAGTTGGGGGGAATGGACCAGCCCCCCCGGGGGCTTGAAAAAAAACGCTGAACACAGTACTTCCAAAACACATGGTTACTGCCCTAAGGGGTTTCACACAGCGCTGGGGCACGGGCCTGTGTGCACCGCTATACCCTGCTGTTGAAAGTACGGCTCTCCATGTGTAAAAATTTTTTTGCAGCTCTCCGCCACCCCCATCCATTTTCACTTTCCCCCTGAAAGAATGGGATGTCCACTTATTTTACGGGCGGGTTCTATGTGCAGGGAAAAAAAACACTAATCCTAGCCCCGCCCAAAATTTTTACCGTATTTGTGGGGCGACCTATCGCCGCATTACAGCACAGTTCTGCCCCACACATACGCTGTGTATGTTCACATAACATAATGTTGGTCCGTACTTTGACGGGTAATTGCGCTTCAATGCACCTGAAGTACGGGCCGACATTATGGTAACTCATAGCTGTCACTGAGAGCAACGATTACCTGTTCTTGGGAGAATAAATATTAGTGAGAGCTTCAGAGGGACGCGCTGGCCACAGTTTTTTCTTTGTAAAAACCAGGCCGCGGTTCATGGGGCGTGAAAAATGGCATGTGAACCCCGCCCTACTGAGCAAAACTTAACACAGGGCCCGGGCCCCGGATGTTTTGGGACCCTAGCAACGCCCCTGCTGATAGGAGAGATGGGGGGAGGAGGTGCTGGTGGACGGAGGAGAGCATTGAAGGTTTGAAAAAGGTGTCTGGGGTTGTGAGACAGAGAGGATATGATATTGGTGAAGTAATCCTGTTTGGCGGTAGTGAGTGCAGACTTAAAAGCGTGTATGATTGTTTGTATTGTGGTGAAGTCATTGGTGGAGCGGGTTTTCTTCCAGCGGCGTTCAGCAATTCCTCAGCTGTTTAGTGAAGTCTGTGTGCCAGGGTTGTCTGTTGATTTTGCGAGTTCTGGTGTGTGTGAGAGGGGTGACCAAATCGAGTGTGGAGGAGATTGTGTGGTTGTAGAAAGTATTGGCTGTGTCAGGGTCATCAAATGAGGATATGGTAGAAAGAGGTGCAAGAGAGTCAGAGAAAGTGCAAGGGTGAAGGTTTTGTAGGTTCCTGCGGGGGTGCACTAGATGTGAGACAGGAGGAGCAGGTGGGGTGGAGATGGTGGAGAAGGTGAGCAAGTTGTGGTCAGATATAGGGTGTGGAGAGTTAGAGAAGTCAGATAGGGGGCAGAGGCGGGTGAAGACAAGGTCCAGTGTGTGTCCATCTTTATGAGTGGCTCCAGAGGTCCACTGGGAGAGGCCAAAGGAAGAGGAGAGTGAGAGGAGTTTGCTGGCAGCAGAGTGGGGTGTGTCGATGAGGAGGTTAAAGTCACCCTTTATGATAGTGGGGATATCAGTGGAAAGAAAGTGGAGAAGCCAGGAGGTGAAGTGGTCAAGGAAGGCGGTGGCAGGGCCTGGCGGTCGGTAGATGACCGCCACTTGGAGATTGGAGGGGGAGTAGATGCGGACAGAGTGCACCTCAAAGGAGGGGAGGTTGAGAGAAGGTAGCGGGGAAGTGGGGGCAAAGCAACAGGTGTCTGACAGGAGAAGGCCAACACCTCCGCCATGCTTGTTGCTAGGGCGGGGAGTATGGGTAAGTTGGAGACCACCAAAGGAGAGCGCAGCAGGAGAGACTGTGTCAGAGGACGTCAGCCAGGTTTCCATCAGACAAAGGAATGATAAGTTACGTGATATAAAGAGGTCATGTATGTAGGAGAGTTTGTTGTATACAGACCGTGTATTTCAGAGAGCTCCAGAGAGAGAAATAGGAGAAGGAGGGCTCAAGGGAATAATTTTTAAGTTTGCAGGGTTATGGGAGTATGTAGAAACAGGTCTGTTAGCAGCCGGAGATACAATAGTAGG
The DNA here is from genome assembly GCA_025379985.1 of Phyllomedusa bahiana. Taxonomy (NCBI): domain Eukaryota; kingdom Metazoa; phylum Chordata; class Amphibia; order Anura; family Hylidae; genus Phyllomedusa; species Phyllomedusa bahiana. The sequence continues at coordinate 238,764 of JAODAL010000305.1, read as the reverse complement.
AATGTGCTGAGGGGGCTCTGGGTTTGGGGATATGTCCCCAGCAGCTAGGAGGAGCAGAAAGAGGGTTAATAGGTGGGAGTAAGATAGACAGTAAGTCGGTTGGGTCTGTTTGGTGAGGAAGGCATTGATAGTGGGAAACAGGTTAGTGGCAGCAGACAGATGAGAGGGTAAAAAGCAGGGGGAGATGAAGAGCTCATTGCCCAGCAGAGGAGTATGGGGATAGGCAATCAATTTCAGGAATATGGAGGTTGAGATGATAGAGGACAGGAAAAGCATGGTCAGTGACTGTGGCAGGCTGTGAGGTTGTAAGTGGAAAAGAAAAGGAGAAATTGCAGGTACCTGTAGCAATCCTTGTGTAATCCTGGTTTAAATTCTGGTTTTAATTCATCCTTGTACTTAGAAAATTGGCCGTACTTTGAAAAGAGGCATATATATATATATATTATATATATATATAGGTATCACAGCATCTGTAGAAGTCCGATCTATTCAAATATAGCATTTATTTCATACGGTAAACATCATAGAAGAAAAAAAAAATCCAAACCCAAAAATTACATTTTTATGGTCATTTCATGTTCCGAAAAAATTAGAATAAAAATAATAAGTTGCATTTATCCCAAAATGTTACCAGTAGAAACTACACTTCAGCCTGCAAAAGCCCTCAGGTCTATAGATGGAAAAACATAAAAGTTATTGGTCACAGAAAATGATGCTGAAGCACAAATTGAAAAATAGTGAATGTTTTTACAAGTAAAAGAACATAAAAAATGTGTAGAGTTTATATTATCACTAAAATCATACCAACCTGCAAAATACACATAACATGTCGTTTATACTGAACAGTGAACTCCATGAAAATTAAACCCCCGCAAAAATGGCGTAATTATTTTTTTCACATTCCACATTATATGGTACAGTAAATGGCACCATTAAAATGTACATCTTGTTCTACAAAAAACCAACCTCTCACATGGCTATGTAGCTGGAAAAAAAAGTTACAGCTCTTGGATGGCGAGGAGGTAAAAAATGTGTCTGAAAAAAATGGGCTACTGCGGTAAAGGATTGTGGGGTGGGAGGGTGCACTGCACAGCCTATTGTTGTCCAATCAGTGCTGGCAGTCAGTGCATGCAGGGACACACCACTCTGAAAACTGGAATGGTAACACCCACCTGACTAATACAGTAATCATTTTCTAGAAGGAATAACAGGAACAGCACAACACAGAGTTATAAGAGAAGATGCTGCAGACTAGTTGTTTCACAGGGAACACAGGCATCTGCTAGAAAAGAAATAATAGGAAATGGCCCAGGTCTTCTTTTATCTTAGTTTATGTGCTGCATGATAAACTTCTTTTTGTCACACATGGTTTATAATCTGTTCTTTATAATCATTCTGCATTTGCTACAAGAGAAATCAGCCCTTTATGACCTCCTGGTAAGTCAGTGAGAGACTTATATTGTATGCAGCAACCTATCTATGGTGCAAAACTGTTGGGAGGAGAAGAGAGCAACAGCCTGAACCAAGGATTAGACATGACTTTTGGATATGGGATGAACCCCCGCTCTAACTAGTACCCAGTTTAAACCCAAGAATAAATGCACAAACACGTTCTCCTTTGGTGTCAAATGGCCACAGCTTTATTCAAACCATATAAGTACAAAAAACATGGAAGGAGTCAGGTGGAGTGCTAGACAATTGTGTGATATTCCCAGCTGTCTGACATGCAGCACCCGGCCAGACAGCAATAAAGGGGCGGCACGCTCTGGCTTGCCATTCTAGCAGAGCCAGTACAGTTTAGGGGCACCAATGACCCTACTGAAGATCCTCACTCCTGATTAACTACCGTGCCCGCCCCTGGATGCCATTACCATTATACCATCCTTAAGGCTGGCCACTTCCAAAGCTCAGCCTCTTCACACCATGAGATTTAACATCCTCTATTAGTTAAAATTAGTCCACCATAACTTGACCTGCAACTTCCACCTGACTCCTGAACCGCAACATAAAAGCTGTGACATGTTATAATACCAGGATTCATATTTTCCATTTTCTTTTCTTTTTTTCTTTTTTATTTTTTTTGACCAAGTAGCAAATTCCAGACTCACTAGGAGTCATCCTACAGCACTCAGGAGAGGAAAAACCCCCTGTGGAGGAAACCGCTAGGGAACCAAGGCTGAAGGATCGCCCTTCCCTTGGGCTTAAATGGATAATGCCAACACAAGTACTCATCAGTATCATAATAACGGTGTCTGAAAACAGGTATAAAGTCAATATAAAACAATACAATAATACATTCGTCACTGTACAGATCATAGCTAAATACAAGCTTCAGAGCATTCATTAAAATAGGGGTGGGTGGGAGGGACATCTTTTCTTGCTTCTTGGTGAGAGAAAGAGGAAGTAGAAAGAGAAGACCAAAAGTTATATCTGTACCTAAACCACACCCTCCTCACAGTAACTCTTCCCATCCACACACTCCTCCCTCTTATAACACAACTTCCCCTGCTCATAACTTTTACACAGACAGGAGCCTAGGCACAGTGCAGGGACTACAAGCTGCTCTCTCAAAGCCTATCCCCTTTGCTCAACATTACTTACAATATATATACTATGCATACACTGAAACCATCAGCTTACATACCTACAACTATACAGCCAAAAACTCCCAGACTATAAGGGAGCTCTAGATTCCCCCCTCCCAAAGTCATGGTCCCCCTTCGCTTAGGGCTTCGGGGGGGTTCTGGAGATGGATTTTAGATGACCTCGAGCTCCATGTATGCAATGTAAAGGACTGTCGCTTTAAACATAGAAACAAAAGAGACTAAACCTTTGTTTGTACCTAAAATAGTGACTATAGTGAATTAAATATTTGCTAATGAGAAAAACTACAAAGCTTAAATGCCACCCCTGATAAAGCTGTGGTGAGGTGTGTGGTGGGTAGAGTGGCAGATTTCCTGTATATTTTACATTTTTACTAAAAAAATAGAAAACCACAGTAGCACTAACCAAAATATAGAAAAAAGCGGGGTGCCAGTGATATTAAAGGGGTTGTCTCACTACAAGGATTGCTTTTTATGTTAAAGATCTTGCAAAAACAAGTCACTTTGCAATATATGTCCATTAACAGTATCCTACCTATTCCTAGATATCCCCTCTTGTATGGCTGCATCAGCACCTCAGGTCGCTATAGCTACAGACCTGTTTGATCTATCCTGATAGGCTGCCAGCACTGGTTGCTATAGCTACAGACCTGACTTCTACTGCAGTCTAGTAGAAGCCCGTAAGCACGCCCCTGAATTCAGAATGAAACCAAGAAAACAGGACTGAGGTAAGATGAATTGATGTAGTGCGACAACCCCTTTAAGCCTGGTCAAAGACTCAAAACTTAGATATTCATAGAAAAAAAATCACAGAATTCATCCAGGTAACTGACGAAACTGTGTGTTTATTTCCACATGTTACAAGACAACATTTTGGCTCTCACAGAGCCATTTTCAAGTGTTACATAAGTGCAATAACAAGAAATAAATAGCCACTAACATTTTTACTGCTTTATTTGCTCCTTGACATATGCTTTAGTGCATTTATTTGAACACAGCCATGCTATTATATACACTTTCTGGGATTATATTTGGGTATTTATGTACAGACTGAGCATCGGTTTGTATACAATTATGATGTTCTTATTACTGTACATTCCAGAACTCTGTTAGGGCATGTTCATAAAGTATTTTTCAATCTGAAAAACAGATTGAATAACGCAGTGTAAAACGTATCCAAAGACGTATCCAAAGTGTGCTGCATGTTTGGAAACTTTTTCTGTCAGCAGAAAGGTACTCTATAGTTTTAAATAGGTTGTCAGATGTGTAAAATGGATCAAGAATTGACATCAATTCTTTAATTGGATCCGAAAGACACATCAGAAAGACGCATGTAAATACGCATCCTCTGAACTACAATACATGTCTTACATTGAAACTAATGAAAATCGCACAGCACATTATAAGATGCATGTTTGGGTCCATTTCGTGTCCGAAACATGGATCCAAACACTGTGTGAAACGCTGTGTGAACACACCCTTATTCATAAAATTGCTTTACTGATTTGTCCCGTTGCTGCCTTCCCCCCCTTTTTGATTTTAATTCTTCTATTTATGTTCTGAAGTGTAATTATTGTTTTTATCATATTTGATAAGAAAATAATCTTTTAAAATGAGACTTTCTTTGGGTGATGCCTGTTCTTTTCTTTTGGGTGCTGTGTTGATTAATTTATGAAACAGGACATTTTTTATTGTGCAGTTATGGGCCATGTAAGCTATTTGTCTCTGGGTATGTAGAAAGGTTGGTTAGATGAGTCGAGGTGACCATACACACCAACAGATATATGTGGCCTGTATGTGGAATGATGTACTGTATATGCAGGGTCGGGACAAGCCATTTTGGTGCCCTAGGCACGTAAGGCAAACGGTGCCCCCCCCCCCCCAAATTCCCTCTGCACGCGTGCCTGCTGCATGGCCGCCTCCTCCACATTATACTAGTTATGGTGATAATTCAAGCCGAATTCTAAGCTAAATCGCACTCTTGCAATTTAACTTGTTGCAATACCCCACACCATATCATCAATATCAACCAGTTCCAGTGTTGCTTACCTACCGCTATCTACAGTATCAACTCCATTGTTGGGTCCCAAAAAACCAACTCAACTGGTGGGCCTCTGAATGAACTCCACTGGTGGGCTCCAAGTACCCCAGTGTGATACTGCCAGCTACAATAGGTTACTGGAGTTTGTAACTTTTTGGCATATGCCCAACATATTTTATTTAACCTCTGTGTACACTGATAATAGCAGAGCCTTTGTACTGTGGGAAGGTCCTATAATTTCCTCTGATGGTCCCAGTATAATACTGATAAAGCTAATATGTTAATCCAGCCACTTTAATAATGACGCGTCAGCTCAGTGCAGGTTTGGAAGAAACCTCATCTGCAAGACCATGAGCTGGTATTTCTAATACAAAAACTGGTCTTAAAGATATTAAATTACACTGTGTTAGAGGAAAATTTGTGGAATCGCTAAATGTAATGTTATAGACCAGCAAGGGATGCCGGGGAACCTGCAGGAGAGCTGCTCATTTTAGAATTCACATAAAAGATATTGTGTGAGCTTGAAATGCCAGGACAGACGCCGCTGCTATTCTTCTATATCAGTCAGGCTTTATTCCTTTGTAAGCTGAGCAATGACATATAGTATAAAGTTGTATTAAGGCATGTTATTAGAAAAGAAAGGCACGTACACATTTCAAGTAAATCATATACAGTACTGTCTATCACAGTGATGGCAAAAGTTTTAGAGACCTGTCTTCGTTGCCCATAGCAACCAATAAGAGCTCCCCTTTCATTTCATATAGTACTCTGAAAAAATAAAAGGGGAGCCTTCTGATTATTCACTCTGTGTTCTGATTGGTCGCTATGGGCTCTGATTGGTTGCTATGAGCTGTGATTGGTCGCTATGTGTTCTGATTGGTTGCTATGGGCAACAATGACAGTCTTACTGCTAGACAGCTTTCATACATGTCCCCCCAAATGCCCAAACTGCAACTCAAAACCCACTTATTCATAGCAAAGTTCAATCACGACAATTTAAGCTGAATATTGAAGTGATGACTGTCTCTGCTGCCCATAGCAACCAATGATCTCAGCTTTCATTCTTTCAGAGCAGTAGAAGAAATGATAACGGAGTTCCTTTCGGTTGCTGTGGGCTCCATTAGTTCTACACCAACCCCTTCATCAGGCTCGGTCTGGCACACCAGTGAAACACCCAGTGAGCTCTGAGCTCCATTCCAGTTTTTAGTGCAGCATCAGTGGCAGGTCCAGGCGACACATCAGTGTGCAGGCCTGGACCTGCTGCATCAATGGCGGAACAGAGAGCGACTAGTTATCAGCTCTCTGCACTGCACACCGACTCTCCAGCTCACACGATGTGTTAACGTTATTTATCCTGTACGCTGAACATCGCCAAAATTGTGTTTTTTCTGGTCATTTCTAATTGGAGTGAAAGTGTTAAAAAAGTAGCATCTGTCCCAAACTGGCACCAATTAAAAAGTAGACCTCAGCCTGTCAAAAATGCATTCTCACTGAGGTCCATAGGCGGAAGTACAAAAAAAAAGCGTAAAAAATTAAATGTTTGGATTTTTTTTATAGTCCTAAAACATAATGAAATCCCTACATGTTTGGTACTGCTGGAATTGTATCAACCTGTAGAATACAGAGAACACATAATTTATACCACAGAGTGAACACTGTAAAGTATGTTTTTTGTTTTTTTTAAAAATCTTTTTGCAGTTTCTCCTCCGTATATTCTATGGCTGGTGAATGGCATCATTATATACACTTCCTGTCTATAGATAGACAGGAAGTGTATATCATACATGCCAACTCTCCCGTTTTTGGCGGGGGGGTCCCGCTCATGGGGATCCCCCCCTGCCCTCCGGGCAGAGTTGGCATTCCTCCCGCCGCCAGCAGGCAGCGGGGGGACCGCGGCGCAAGAGTAGCCGCACAGTCAGTCAGCAGTACAGGGAGGAGGCAGGAGGGATCGTTCCCCCTCCCTCCCTTCTCCCCCTGTATGTACAGCGCCGGTGTGCGCTGTACATACAGGTCAGTGTCGCAGGGGTGTGACGCGGCTGCACTCACTCCCCTGCGACACTGAGAGTACTCAGTCGGCCGGGAGATGTCCGGAGCTGCAGGAGCCTGGTGAGGTAAGTTGGGTTTTGTTATTTTATTTTTATTAGTTTTAGGGGCTCCCACCTGGCTACAATGGGGGGGTCTACCTGGCTACAATGGGGGGGGGGGGGACTACCTGGCTAATAAAGGGGGCTCTACCTGGCTACAATGGGGGGGTCTACCTGGCAACAGAGGGGGCACTACCTGGCTACAATGGGGCACTACCTGGCCCAACAGAGGGGGCACTAACCTGCAACAGAGGGGGCAACTACCTGGCTACAATGGGTGGGGGCACTATCTGGCAACAGAGGGGGCACAAACCCGGCTACAATGGGGGGGGGCAAATACCCGGGAACAGAGGGGGCACTACCTGGGGAAAAAGAGGAGGCACTACCTGGCTACAATGGGGGGGGGTCACTACCTGGCAACAAAAGGGGCACTAACCTGGGTACAATGGGGCACTACCTGGCAACAGGGGGGCACTACCTGGCTACAATGGGGCACTACCGGGCACAATGGAGGGGCACACCTGGCAAAAAAAGGGGGAAACTACCGGGCAACAATGGGGGCATCTACCACTAAAATGGGGCTCTACCTGGCAAACAAAAGGGGCACTACAGGCTAACAAGGGGAAAACCCCGGGCTAAAAAAGGGGGGCATCTCCCGGCAAAAAAATTTGGCTCTCCCCTGGCAAAAATTTTGGGGCTCTAACCTGGCAAAGAGGGGGGCTCTACCGGGCTACAGAGGGGGCACTACCGGGGCTACAGAGGGGAAACACCGGGGCTAAAAGGGGGGCATCTACCTGGCTACAAGGGGGCATCTCCTGGCTACACGGGGGGCATCTACCTGCCTGAAAGGGCACTACCGGGTTTAGGGGGGCTACTACCCGTTTAAAGGGCACTACCGGGCTTTTTTCCAAAGCCTTATGCAGTTAGGTGGAGTGGGTGGGCTTTTAAAGGGGGCGGGCACTGAGGCAATGGGGAACGTGCAGGGGGCTTTCACATGAGAAACGCCGCTGTGTTTTTCCCTCCTGCCTTCGGGTCCGTCTTGGGGAAAGCGAGCAAAGTTTTTGACTTCATTCTTTGATCACACCGCAAACGGACCCGACGGCAGGGGGAAACGCAGGGGCGACTCTCAGTGAACCTGCGCTTTCCTTAGGGCGCAGTGATAATTTTAACTGCAATTTTTGTTTAGTCCGTCCTGGGCCCCGTCCTGCGGTCCCCAAGACGGATCTGTAAAGCCTCGAAACACGGAGTGAAAACCCCATGTTAACAAGTCATACATGAATTAATGGTAATATCAACAGAGAAGGTGTTTAGTAAGCTGGGGGGCACCACATGAACTGAAACTGCCATCTAAAGTTTCTTTCCCTTTACTTTGTGGAGGAGAGGCAGTCTTAGTTCAGGGTGAATCTCCCCTAATAACAGGTCCACCAACCTCAACTATTCAGAGAGCTGAAGGGCAGGGAGAAGAGGAAGAGAGTAATTCCCTAGCAGTGAGTAGGGGCAGAAAGCAAATCCTCTTTTTGTTAAACCCCCCCCCACCCTCCACCACACCCTCCGCCGTTCCTCACATCCCCTCTATGGGTAATAACGGGCGATTTATGGTCGTCTCTTATGAGACAGACTCACCTCTCAGTCAAGGGCTGTCCTTGGCATCCACAGGGCCCGCGGGGGGGTTTGACCGGACCAGACGCGGGAGGACGGGGGGCAGGGTGCCCTTCTCACTGTGGGAAGACATGAGTTCAAAAAGTCAGTGATGACGTCCCGTGTCGGGGGCCCCTACTCAAAAGCAGGGAGGCGATAGACAGGAGGTATTGTAGCCCCAGCACCCCTTTTTGTAGACCCAGCTTTTCCGAAAGCCGGGCGTACAGCAGAGGAGGGCAGGTGGGGGAGATAGCAGCAGCCACTGACTGAAAGAAAAGGCAGTGGCTGCTATTTACTGGAGCGCTTCCCTTGCAGAACTGTTTACTGACACAAAAACCCTTTTAAACCCCCCCCCCCCCCCCCCCCCCTTTCTGACAGAAGGAGGTGGCGCCCTAGACGATCGCCTACTTCAGCCTACCCGTCGTCTCGGCCCTGTGTATATGGCATGGGTTTAGAAACGATGGATAGCTTTGTGCCACCAATCCTGGTTACTCCAGTCATAACAGTGATTTCCAAAAGATTATACTAAAGCATTGCTATTTATGCAATTACAAAATTTCATATTTAATTTAAAAACCCCCTTTAAAGTTTTTAGTAATATATTTTTTTGGGTAAAAGAAAACCATTTTTTTCTTGTTTACAGGAACCTGGCATATTGGTAGCATGCAGAAAACAAATATTTTCTTGTAGAAAAATCTCAAAATGAAACCATCTGCACCATATCAGATGAGGATAAGATCGATTCATGTAAAAGAAAATCAATGTGTTCTTTTATAAAAATTTAGCAGTAAAAACTGGCAATCCCCCTGTGCCAATAACCTTGAAAAATAACAATTTTTTATCCATGACTTGGCAGCTTTACATAAGCAAGGCTTGTCTGCAAATAAGGATTCTAGTAAATTAATGTATTAAGTGCAGAAACCCAATTTGAATTATTGCTGTAATGTGAAATAGTTATTTATTGCCATGGATGCATAATTGTATATTCAGATGCACTGACCAGGCTGAATAAAAAGCAGTCAGTTAGTTCTTATGAAATTCTCCTAAATATTATATCAGGCACAAACATCTCCGCCACTATAGCTTCAGTCAATATAACCATTGGCTTTCCATGTACTGTCTAGATTTTTGTTATATTTTAAGTTTAATCAAAACCTTACAAATTTTTCAAAGGAAATAAATAATAAAATTATACTTGTTTAGTGTTTTCTATCAGCCAACTTTCTTGACCACTGAAAGAATGGTCACCAATAACAATCAGGGAGATAGCCTAAAATCTAAAAAGAACATAGATTTTAGTCACTTTGGGAACATCTCTGTCTTCTGTAGTTTACATGATTAGATGCTGCATTACTATACTTTAAACTGTAGTACTCTATTCTTCATACATTTTTTCCGGCTTTTTACCATTCCAAGTTTCTTTGATGGCAGTTATTCCATATTTTGCAATGTTGTTTTTGCTGTTAGAAACAAAGAACCCAAGAAACACCTAGCAGACCCAATTATAAATTAACATATCTATTATAGTGATGAAAAATTAACATGCAGTAGTCATGTTGGTAGTATGATCAGAGCTCAACTTGTATCTCTCCTCTTAACAAATCCCATCTCTAGGAGACTTTTTTCTACTGATCATGACACCTGTACACAGCTGTATGAGGCTCACTAGATCCTCAATATAGATGTACAGATATGTCTTTCCTTAAAGGGGTTGTATCATTATAGACATTTATAACCCATTCATAAGATAGCTGATGGTCAGAATGTTTGATCACTGGGGGTCCCACTGCTAGGACCCACATGATCATTAAAATGGGGGCTTTGAATCCTGCATCCTTCTTTAATGCAATAGTGCAGCCAGGAAGTCTTTGAACAGAACAAGGGTCAAGGACAGTGCTCAGCTATCTTCATTGGTCTCATAGACTTTGAATGGAGCAGCAGTGCGCACGTTCAACTGCTGCTCTATTTAAACTCTTCCTCACTGTGCGAGCACCATTAAAACAGAAAAAGGACTTGGAGCCCAAATTTTAGCATTTGGAGGGGGTCCCAACAGTGAGTAGCTGATAGGTGGATAAGTGCTAGATGTTTACGGTGGAACAGACCCTTTAAAGGGACCATGTCACCATAAAAATGTCCTATTTACCAGAAACAGGTAGAACAGGAAAGGCTGAACAGATAGATACATAGTTTTATGTTAAAAGAATCAATGCAGCTAGAAACATATTGTTTGAAATTCCTGCTCATTCTTAGCATAGGAGTCCAGTGGGTGTTCTCAATCACAATGATTGACAGCCTTTCCTTTATGAGCATGCATATAGCTGTCAATCACTGATTAGTACTATCCACTGGACTCCAATCCGAAATAAGGAGAAATAGAGACGTATAAAATATAAATTACACTGAATCTTTCCCCACAAAAATAATTGTCAAGTCGCTGAGCTCTTCCTGTCCTATAACATGTTGCTGGAAGATCAGACTGCTTATTCAAGGTGACAGGTCTCCTTTAACTTGTCCCTAAACAGCCTAATGGCTGCGCTTGATATGTCTCTCCAAATTAAACTTTTAATCTAAACAGCTTTTATAGGATGGTGCCATATTATATTGAATTGTTAATTCGACAAATTGTATGAATTAGCACAATTTAAGAAAGTATAAGGGTGGAAATGTATAGTCCTTATGGTCCCTCTATTTAGATACACAATATCTTTGCTGTATATCACAAGCCAAAGAAGGCATAAAGAAAATGGGGTGCTTAATCACTTTGTGCAGGAAATGAGGGTGTTCAACAATTAAGAAAGCAGGTTAGAGATCCAAAAGAAAAGGACAATTTTGCGGGTAGGAAATAATCCAGCGATTTCGTAAAATTCTGTTTTCTTTGTTAGGGGTATAGGGGAGATAGTAGCGGCATTTTCGAAGTTGGGTTACTGGCGATATCTAGCTTCCATACTCCTACCTAGTAGTGTCATGTGTAGGTATTATAGCCAGGACAGGGGGGATAGAGAATGTCACTGCCATTTTCTTGATTACAATTATAAAAGAAACTTGCACTGTTATAGCGTCATTGAACACAGTGGGTAAGACCAGTATACAGGACAGGACAGGGGAACCACCTTCTACATCGGACCTGGGCATTGTACGACCCACGGGCCACAACCGTCCCTCTAACTAGCTCTGACCGGCCCTACCTATAACCTACCTATATGCCTGCTATGGTACCTATAGCTTACCTATATACCTACTGGAGGACCTATAACCTACCTATATACCTACTGGGGGACATATAACCTACTTATATACCAACTGAGGTACCTATATTCTACCTATAAGCCCACTGGGGGACATATAACCTACCTATATACCCGCTGGTGGACCTATAACCTCCCTATATACCTACTGGGGGACCTATATCCTACCTATATGCCCACTGGGGGACCTATAACCTACCTTTATACCGACTGGGGACTTACAGATGTAGCAGAGTACAGCTTGATCGTGATATCACGGCTTTTCGTGTTATCTGCTCTTATCTGTAAACAAAGGCTTTTGAAAAGCATTGAAAAAGTTGAGATAACATTCTGTGCCGTCATATCACGGTGCAATATCTGTACTGTTTAGTTCTGCTACATCTGTTTAGCCTACCTATATACCTGTTGGGGGACCTATAACCTGCCTATGTACCTGTTGGGGGATCTATAACCTGCCTATATGCCTACTGGGGGACCTATAACCTGCATACCTACCTACTGGGGGATATATAACCTGCCTATATACCTACTAGGGGACATATAACCTGCTTATATACCTAATGGATACCTATAACCTGCCTATATATCTGCTGGGGACCTATAATCTGTCTATATACCTACTGGGGACCTATAACCTGCCTATATACCTACTGGGGGGCATATTACCTGCCTATAAACCTCCTGGGGGGACCTATAACCTGCCTATATACCTTCTGGGGACCTATAACTTGCCTATATATACCCGCTGGGGGACGGATAAACTGCCTATATAACTACTGGGGGACATATAACCTGTATACCTACCTACTGGGGACATGTAACTTACTGGGGGACCCTACTACCTATACTGGGAGACATATAACTTACTGTGTTGTGAAGTCACTAACAGCCGGTCGTTAAGGCATCAAGTTGATTGATAAGAGCTTAGCAGTCGACTCTGAAGTCTATAGCATATAGGTATTGGGTAGAACTGAGTTGAATATATTAGTCTGGCCCTCTAAAACCATTCCAATGTCTCATGTGACCCAATGGGAAAATTAATTGCACACCCCTGTTCTACATAGAGTTATCTGTGTACCCGGATTTTTTCAATGGTTGATGTTAGCTGTCACCACTTATGAGGAGTCATTTTGTTTTGAGGGTTATCAACTCTTTGTGTCTGGATCACTGCTTGATTAAACAAAGTAGTGGTTCGCAAATGGTGCTTTTTTTAATGTGGTTGCTCTTTTGGTATATATCATTGAGCTTTCTTATGTGCAACATTCAGCAGCTCCTATTATTCTTCCACTTTTGATAGGATATGTTTAAAAAAAAAAAAAAAAAAAACATTGAAGTTCACTTTATAATGATTATTAGTTCACTTTACATTGGTTGTGTAAGACGATGAAAAACATCTCTTTTTCTCCTAAACAGTATTAGTCTTTTTCATTGGTTGGTTTCTGGTCTTGCAGCTCAGCCCATCTTAGTGAATGATGAACTCATGACCTGTTTGGTGTAGGGCAGTAGTCTAAGCCACTGTGCCACAGCTGGTTTAGGCTACTGCCCTACACCAAACAGGTCATGAGTTCAACATCTTAGTGAATGAGACTGACTTAAAATACCAAACACTACCCAAAGACGGTTGTGGTGCTGTTTCTGGAATTAAAATGCACAATTGTTTTTTATTATAATCTCATACAGCTGAAAGAGTTTGTCAGCTAAAATATGAGTAGTTTGCACAATTCTTAGAATCTACTTTATATACCGTATTACATTACATACTATTGCTGCATTTGCCTATACTGAACCAGAGAGGAGTGTTAAGATATAAAACTTCCAATATGGCTGTTGTGTGAAATTATGTTATTTTCCAGTTACAGTCAGAAACTGCTGGGCTCCAATGACTTTTTGGTGTCCCACGTTCATTCTAAATTTTTTAAAATATTTAAATGTTTTTGTTTGCGATAAAGGTTTGATCAAGATAGATTTGTTGCAGGTAATTTCTACCAAATATTCTATTTAATGAAGTGATAATGTTCTGTTTACTGCTTCTTGATTTTTAAAGGATTCCATCTAAATTTAATTCATCCCTGCTGAGAGGCATATCAAGTAGAAATAGCGTTAAATTGGGCTGTTTACAAAAGACTTAGTAGTAATGAAGATTTTTTGAGCGTTAATGTTTATTTGCGCTAACAGAATGGACTGGACAGATTAATTGATGTTTCCAGATTTTTTTACATTATAGAATTTTCACATATTATGAACAAAGTCATTTTTGCAGCAATGTGAAAATATTTTTGACACATTTCAATACACCTACAGGTGTTCCAGCAGAGCAGAAATTAAATTGAATGATAGCTCAACTTAGTTTAAAGCATTTTTCTAATTATAAGGTTAAAATGACTATCCCGTTAGTAGTAATTTGTTACCTGTTTGATGTGAAGTCAGCATTCTGTGTATTCCCCCCTCTCCCTCCTTAGACTGATATCTGTGTGTTCTGTTCTATTTCTTGCTGTTGTAATAATCAGGAACATTGTGGTACTGCATGTTCATATATTATAGAATATCAATCACTATAGGAAACCCTGATTCATAATTATGGTGCAGATTGTTAAAAGTCCAGGTCAGAGAAATGTTCTACCTTGTCACATTTTGGTACTTGCAGTAAACTGGTACCAATCGAAGTCAGCAGTATCTTTAATTTAAGCAATTAAAGATACTGAAACAAAATATCTCATGCTGCTGGAATCAGGAAAAGTAAATTGCTACTTGTCACTTGTGCTGAAAGAAGAAGGTTGAAGTCTTTGTAGATACTGTAAAGCAAAACAATGTCTACAACGTTCAAGCAGATTTAAATGTAGATAATTTATTGAGTTTATTTTGTGAAGGTGATAATCTTCAATTTAAGTCTTCTAGTGTGCTGGAAAATAAAGGGGAAAACACTGGTCGAGGCTAAGGCTAAGTTTCCATGGCATTACAATACGATCGTATTTTTGTCGGTTTTAGGATTTTAAAACCACAAAAAATACTGTTGTTCAGGCAGCCACATAGACGACAATAGAAAAAACGACCTGTAGTCTACACAGGTTGTTTTTTCTCTGCTCATCTTTTGGCTCTGGTGTATTATACAACATGTTGCTTTGAGTTATTTTGTCATCTTCCCATACAATCAGTTGCATTGGTGATGGCAAAAAACAAGAACCGACCAGAAAAAAAATGGTCAACTTTCGACTATTTTTTGTCTGATGCAGCGGGGATTCAGCCTAACACCTAGTGCAACACTTTTGGTACAGCAAATAAAAAGAGCTCACCTGTTGTGTTGTACTTAAGCAGTACAATACACTTGTTTGGAAGTGGTTTCTTGGTTTCCTGTTGTTTCAGTTCTCAAGTTGACAGTAGATCTTTTGGTTGGGTGGCCGCATATTGGCTCCACCGGTAGCTAAATAGTATATCTATAGCGATCTTTCTTCATGGAATAGATTGGGATAGGGTGACATTACGTACTGGTTGTAAATGATATGGAAATAGTAGAGATATCAGTTTAAGCATAATATATGGTGCACTTAGATTTTAAAATATACAGGTATTTATTGGCAACCACATTTTACAATATAAAATATATTGGGATAAATGAAAGTAAGTGCTTTGTGCTTCACATGATCTCTTGTCACAATTCCTCAGGAAACACGACAATTTTTTGGGCCATAATCACAGCTCAATGGCTGGACTAGGCTGAACTCAGTAGCAGGCATCTCTGGCCTATACACTACCTGGGAAAAATGAACAGGTGCAGCTAATTACTGAGCAGCACCTCACACACCCCACTGCTAGGGGAACAATCAGATGATAAAAAACTGCACATTAACTTAATACCTGTTCACACCAGCATGTTATATATATATATATATATATATAAATATATATATATATATATATATATTAAAATTATATAATATATATATATATATATATATATATATATATATATATAATTAAAATGTGGTTGCTAATAAATACTTTTATAGTTAAAAATCTAAGGGCACATGTATTATGCTTATACTTATATTGCCACTGTTCCCACATAACTTGTAACCAGTACGTAGCCTCACCCCTATCGCATTGGCAATTCTATCCATGAAGAAAGATCACTATAGATGTACTAATCTTCAGTTTAAGGATACCGCCTAAGTGATTCCAGACTTTAAAATTTACTGTTGCCCAGGTAAAATAAAAAAAAACTCATACTCTCCTTCCTCCCTACTTCAGTACCAGCGCTGAATCTGCAGGATGTCTCTTATTGGTCTTGCTTACTTTTGCCAATGGCAGTTGGAATGTCAGTGTTGCATGGTAATGCCTGATATCACTGCTCGGAATGTTCACTTCTGAATGGTAATGTAAGGATATGTTCACACTGCATATTGCAGCACATACTGTATGCGCCACAATACGCCAGGTGTTTTAGAAGTACGTGCTGGCCAGCACATACTTCTAAAGTACTGACAGCCAGCTTCCAATGAATTTCACTTTCCCCCGCCAAAACATCGGGAAAAAGTGACACATCAATTCTTTTCCCAGACGCGTATTGTGCACCGGGGAAGGCGGCAGGTAATCATAACTCTCAATGAGAACAATTACTGTATTTGCGGGGCGTAATTCAGGCCCCTCAAATACACATGTGCACATGCCCTAAGGCAGTGGCATATATATTGGTGCGAAACATCTTCAAAATATGACCACCAGGTTCCCTTTGACAGAGTTTTCAATGCAATTTTGAGTGCTCATGTCAGTTTCACACTATTTTACACATGAGACTATGGCATAGATGAGTTTGCCATTTGGTATTTGGTGCTGACATTATGGGCCTTATGTATGAAAATTGTCTAGATATAAGACTTTTTTTATGTGTGTGTTTGAAGATTGGGTCCTGCTTCTTTGGTATAAAAGAGGTACAGGAGGTGCAGAATTGTTAATACATATATATTAGAAAATTGTATGATTTCCTATGATATACATAATAAATAAGAACAATATAAAGAGGAGAACCCCTTTAACTTTAGCTCTGTCATATCTTTCAAACAGTCAAAGCTCCAAGTGAAGAGTTAAATGATAACATTTCGGTCTGCCTCATTTGCTGAGGGAGCTTGAAAACATCATACAGTATATGCTATTTTATTATTGACTTGAAGTATAGATCTCTTGCATTAAAAAGGTAGTGTAAGAATAAAATAATATGGCTGCTTTCTCCTCATTTACTTTAGTCGAACTGAGTTGCAATACCAGATACAACCCATGGACAGATGTGGCACAGTTTGTAGATGTTTTTAAGCTTACTCTAGTGACAGCTGTTGATATCCATAATTGCATTAGTTTACCTCTATAACTGTACCCTGCATTTTAGTATGATAAAACTAAAGATAATTTATTAAATTATTTAGCAAAGTAATTGGAGCTATTTAGAGTAAACAAAAAACAAAGTGTTGTTAATACATGACACTTTGATACAATATAGTCAGAGTACAGCTTGTATAACAGTGTAAATTTGCTGTGCCCTCAAAATAACTCGACATACATCCATCAATATATAAACTGAAAATGGACAAATTATGCCCAAAGTGTCAATCTTTTGTATGGCCACCATTATTTTCCAGCACTGCCTTAAAGGGGTTGCATCATTTCATTAAATGGCCTTCAGAATAAGGGGACAGTGAAAACAAGCAACTTTGCAATTGGATGTCATTAGCAAAGCTGTCTTGTTTTCACAGTATTCCTTATCTTCGTTTTCTGTAAACAAACTTCTCCAGTGCTGGTGGGATAGATGGATCCCTCCTCCTTGCATTTCATTAACTGAGGGCTCTAATAATTTACATTCTGTTCAGCCCCTGGAGGGCTGTATTCACAGAACTTGCATTCCTGTCTCTCACTCAGAATTAGGGGCCGAAAACAATTTCACTCTATATAGCTAGCTGCCTCCTCATTCACACTGCAGTTGTCTCTATAATCAGAAAACAGCAGAATTTTTCCACAGTGTCTTAATGCTCCTGTGTGTAAGGGGCCGACAAAAATTTCACTTTATATAGCTAACTGCTCCTCATTGACACTGCAGCTACTGCTACAATCATAAAACAGCAGAGTTGTGCATCGGTGTCTTATGTAAACATGAAGGGAGATCTGTGCTCTGGATAGATTCAAATGTAGCAAACCTCCAGCTTTGAGAGATCAGTGCTGAGTTCATAGAAGACTGTTTAGACTGAATGCAGGCCTGTGGTATGTCAACAGCTCTTACAAAATAAGACAGCATAGGGAGAGGGCAGTGATATGTGGAGAGGGGGGGGGGACACTGGAGCCAGCATGAACAGTGAAGGGGGGATGATGTCATCAGTTAAGAAACACCCAGCTGGGAGGGGAAGAAACGCCCCTGGATTTCAGGAAGTGAGAGCATCAAGCTTCAGGAGAACAGCCGAACTGACGAAACGATATATCCCCTGGAGGCGTGGAGTTCACTAGTTCACAGGTTGCAGCCACTAGAATCCTCCTTCTTCCACTTCTCCATGATGACATCCCAGAGCTGGTGGATGTTAAAGACCTTGCGCTCAATCCATCTTCCATTTTTGGATGTCCCATAGATACTCAATACAGTTTTATTGTCAGTCCAGCACCTTTACCCTCATTTTCTTTAGTAAGGCAGTAGTTTTATTTGGAGGTGTGTTTGGGCTGTTATCATGTTGGAATACTGCCCTGCGGCCCAGTTTCTGAAGGGAGCAGATCATGCTCTGCTTCAGTATGTTATAGTACATGTTGGCATTCATGGTCCCCTCAATTAACTGAAGCTCTCCACAGCCAGCAGCACTGATGCAACCCCAAATCATGAAACCCCACCACCATGCTTGACTATAGGAAAGACACACTTGTCTTTGTACTCCTCACCTGGTTGCCGCCACAAATGCTTGACACTATCTAAACCAAATGAGTTTATCTTGATCTCCTCAGACCACAGAACATGGTTCCAGTAATCCAAGTCCTTAATCTGCTTGTCTCCAGCAAACTGTTTTCAGGCATTTTTGTGCATCATCTTTAGTAGAGGTTTCCTACTGGGATGATAGCCATGCAGACCAAGTTGATGTATTGTGCGGCGTATGATCTGAGCATTAACAGGCTGACCCCCACCCCTGTAACCTCTATAGCAATGCTGGCAGCACTCGTCTCTGCTTATGACACTGAGCATTTGCACTTTACTTCTTTGGTCAACCAAGGCAAGGGCTGTTCTGAGTGAAACCTGTCTTGTTAAACCATTGTATGGTCTTGGCCACCCTGCTGCAGCTCACTTTCAGAGTGTAGGCAATTTTCTTATAGCCTGTGCCATCTTAATATAGAGCAACAATTCTTTTTTTCAGATCTTCAGACAGTTCTTTGTCATGAGTTGCCATGGTGAACTTCCAATGACCAGCATGAGAGAGTGAGAGTGATAACACCAAATTTAACACACCTGCTCCCCACTCACTTTTGTTGCCAGCGGTTTATACATGGATGGCTGTGTGTTGCATTATTTTGAGGGTACACCAAATTTATACTGTTATACAAGCTGCACACTGACTACTTTACATTGTATCAAAGTGTCATTTATTCAGTGTTATCCCATGAAAAAATATTATACAATATTTACAGAACTGAGGGGTGTACTCGCTTGTTTGAGATACTGTATATCCCATTATTTATAAAGAATTAGGGTGCATCCCCATGGTTTGCCGGCCGGTATTTGTCCTGTTTTGCGGCCGTCCCCACGGCCGCAGGGGGACGGCTTTTCTCCGCGATGAGCGGAGAAGAGCCTTCCCCCTCCCATTGAGAAGCACATCTTCCGTCCAGAAACCGGACGGAAGATTGTGCTTCTACAATGTTTTGCCGCCGGACCGCCGGCGGCAAAACCGTCCAACGGCAAAACCCGGGCAGTGGGGACTGCTGCATGGGTTTTCCATAGAGCACAATTGTGCTCATTTTCGGCCGGTTTTTCAGGCGGTCTGAAAAACCGCAAACCGGCTGAAAAACCAGCCGAAAATCCGTGCAGTGGGGACATGGCCTTAAGCTTTCAAATTGATCTCCAGTGTATAACGTCTCAAGTCCTGATACCAAACCAACATTCACACTAACGCCAGTTATTGGTTCATATTTCATATACTGACGCCCATGTTGCCCAATAATTTTTCTTTGGAAAACCCTCATAATCCATAATTTTGACTTTACATTGTTTTAATGTGCTCAGTGATTGAAGTTTTGACTTGTGAAGTGACTGCAAATGTTTGGTACATCATATAACCTTATTTTTCTCCACTGTCCAGGAGCTATAAACAAAACAAAACTACTCATATATCCAAAATTTTGCATGTTGTACTAAACTTCTGCCTGATTCAATACTTTAGAATCTCTACTATTTATATCAGCATTAAAAAGTCACATCTTAAAAAGGTTTTCTCACTACAGTGATTAGCTTTCAATATGTTGGGACAGGTAATTAAATACTTTTTCTAAATACATTGCTCTTTTGATATTGCCCTGGTCAGGAGATAAGGAAGATTTTTATATACTCTGAGTGTAAACAAGTGTCTCTAGCTTACTGTCCATGTTGAAGGAGCACAGGCTTCATCTCTAAAAAGATTAGATTGTTTCATTGTTTACCTTTGAAAAGAACTTGTTTTAATTTCTGAGAGGTCAGTAGTGTTGTTTACTTACATAATAAATCTCCATGTCACTTCAATAGGAATAGCAGGGCTGATATGCTGATCACTGCTATAGAACTACCCACAGACAGCCTGACTAAAAAGTGTGAGGTTGAAGCTGGCTGTGACTCTGTGAAACTGCATAGTGAGAAAATCCCTTTAATCTCTTTTATGTTGCATTGCTTTTGATATTTTATCTGGTTCATTGATTTTTTTAACAGTAACATTTTTTGATATTCTGTTACATTATGAGTAGGAGTTACATCCAGGGCAGACCATCAGCACTCTGCAGATGCCAAGGCCAACTTAACTCAGGAAGACCACTGCCTGGCTGAGCACTAAAAACAGAAAAAATGTCAGCCAGTTGTAGCTTTTACACATCTCATGGCTGTCTACTACAATAAGTCTACTGTTCCCCGTTCCCATCTGACCTCCCCTCTGATACAGTACTTTTAACTGACCTCCTGCACAGACCCTAGACAGCTGGTATGTGTTTGACCAGCAGACACATATGGCTGTGTTCACATTTGCCTCAGAGGCTCTGTGGGGAATTCTGAAATATTTGACAAGGAAAAGAACTCAGCGTGCAGTGCTATTCTTCCCATCACCACAATGAACCCTAACAGATCCTAGAATAAGTCATTGGTATCCTTTGGGGTCCATTGTGCGACAAAATTGTTACTCCTCCATTTGAACTTTTCTACTACTATAACAGGTACAAAAAAGGAAATTCATAAAGTGGATACGAACTTAACCTACACTGACGAGCAAAAGGGTAACAATGTTTTGAACTTTTGACTTTCAGGCTGCATATCTCACCACTACAGCTTTGAATGTGAGACTACCATCATTTTATAGACAATCATCTTCACTATCTCATGCATAAATTTGAATTGCAACTATTTAGCATATGCTTGGTTCTGCAGATTCTTGTCATGTAACTGCATTGTTACTGTTTTGCTCCTGGTGGTGTTACAATCTTTTTCTTGTTTATACAAATTACAACCTGTTCTCACATTCCCTAATAGCTCAGTGTGTTACTATTTTGATTCCCAAGCAAAAGGTCACTGGTTCGAGGACCAGCCATGAAGATTTCCCAAGTAAAAAGAAACAGCAACATCCAGCTCATTGATAGTGGTCTCTGGGCCAAGAAAATTGACAAACATCATGTGAGGCCATAACAGCTGGAAGAATATGAAATTTAGTCTGTCCATTCATTCCAAAGCCAAGAGGTGGGCATCCAGACAAAATATCGGCGTCAAAAAGACAGCTCAATGGTCGAGATATGCTTGAATCTGATCGAGAGCATGCTCAGAAGGATTCAAGTGGTGTTGAAACCCAAAGGTGGATTTACAAAATAATAAAAATTTCAATTTAGATTTTTATGAGCAAAACAATAACAATGCATCTACATGACAAGAATCTGCAGAACTAAGCAGAAGCTAAATAGCTCAAAGTCAAGCTTATGTAAGCGATAGCCGAGATGATTGTCTATAAAATGATGGTAGTCTCACGTTCAAAGCTGAAGTGGATGGTGAGATATGGAGCCTGAAAGCCAAACGTTCAAAACATTTGTTACTCTTTTGCTCGTCAGTTTAAGTGATAGATGAGAACTCACAGTTTTAACCAAGTTATTGTAATAAGGTTTAAGAACCAATCCAGTCTGATTTAGGAACAGAAGATTAAAGAGAACCTGTCACGTAGGTTATGCCCCCCTTGCTGAGGACAGCACAGTCTAGTGTCAGACATGCTGTTTCCAGCGCTGTGTCCCTTATTCTGTAAGATGCTGGAGTTTTCATATGTATGTAATGCTCAAATCTGCAGTTTTCAGCCAGAAGAGTCATTCGAAGAGTCATTCAAATAGTCAATTTTTTCAAACCCCGCCCACCTGAGGATAGCTCTGCCCACCTCAACTGATAAACCTATTACTTTGAATAGGTAGAAACATGTGAATAACTGTCAGTGGGCAGTTAGGGTGGTCAGTGGGGTAAATACTCTAAAACTCCAGCATCTTACAGAATAAGGGACACAGCGCTGGAAACAGCAGGTCTGACACTAGCTTGTGCTGTCCTCAGCAAGAGGGCATAACCTATGTGACAGGTTCCCTTTAAAGGCTCAAAAAGATCACATGGTCCATTTAGTCTTCTCTTTTTAGCTTTTACAATAGATATGGCTTTCTCCCAGGAAGGTTTACATTCACTTATTGCTTTTCTCCCAATCATATTTGCTGAAAGTTTGCCCCAAGCATCTACTACTCTTCAGTAAAAACATAACATTGCTTCTGTTCTTCTCCCCAACTCATTTCAGACTGTGCCCCCTTTACTTGTGTTTAGTTTATTAAAAAGACTTTCCTCTTGAACCTAATTTAATCCTTATTTAACTGCTTTCAACATTAGAGCATGGAGCAGGCTCACTCACTGAGACCATTCCACATGCGGCAGATAACTGTAGATAATTACAGCCAAAACCTTCCACTTGTGGCCTGGATGGGAGATAATGCCAATCTCGGCCATTTGACCCCTTAGATGCCGCAGTAAATACAACCATGGCATGTATGAGATTAAAAGGGCTGAACACCACGTCAGTCCTCAATTGCCCCACCCCACCGTGAAAAGGTCTTGGGGTGACGACAGGTTTTTAATGGCAGCCAGGGCCTAATAAAAGCTAAGTGCTGTACTCAGCTATCTTGAAAAGTCCATAGACGTAAATGGAGTAGCAGTGTGCATATTCAGACTTCTTCATCGAGCAAGCGCAAGGAGGAAGGACAGGCGACTTGGGCCCCCATTTTAATGATTGGTGAGACCCAAAACCATCACACATTTATTACTTATCCTGTGGATAGGTGATACATGTCTTTCATGGTACAACCCTTTTAGGGGTTTAAGAAAATTTGTCAGCGAACAGACCTCCTTAGGAACGATTAAGTATTTTCTCTATGAATCACAGCACTCCCTGAATACATCTGGAGCCTGAATGAAGAAGGGCCACAGAGACTCTGCTGTCCATGGGCACATGTAGATCTGGAGCTCTCCAGTTATATCAATATCAGTTTTGTATAAGAGTTGTTCGTTATGGTCTGCAGTACTTTTGACTTTGTTAGACTTAAAAAGGTGTCTAAAAAAGAGCAATGTTCCCAACGGCTCTCGCATAAATTTCCATGATCACTTAAGTGGCTAAATACTGTAATGTAAGGGTTTAGTATGAACTGCAGTCAACAGAGCACAACACATAAGTAGTTAAAATAAGAAAAAGATCAAAGCTTTCTTTAATCTTGGAGCATAATCAAGAAGAAGTGCCCTTTCATCTAAGAACATTCATTTTAAAGTCGCTCTAGACCTTATGTAATTTGCTGACATGTATAGAAAACCTTTAACCATGAAAGAATAAAAGCTGTTAATTTTACAGAACTTTCTAAATTTGACTACGCTAAACTTTTCTGTGCGTGATTATAATGTTCTGTATACATGATACCGTCTTACTTTTCACATGACTTAACATTTCTTTTATTTGTATGCATGCCCCTTCTCCACCCCCCCAAAAAAAGGCTATGTGTAACAGGCATGATTTCCCCCCGATAATTGTCAGACATGACTAATACGGCGTGTGGACAGGAGTTGCTCATCTTAAAGTTCTTCTGTAACTGTTTCTTTGTGGACACTGGTAGCAGAAGTCTAGATGTTTTAGTAAGTTTATCTGCAATTCTAAGGAGGTTCCAATTGTAATGACAATGACCCGCTTTTACTATTGTGGTTGCGCCAGAAAAGTGTCTTAAAAGGCACCAAAAAGTGGTGCATTGTTGGTTCAGCGTGTCGCAGATGCATTTATTATGGGCTTAAAGGGATATTCCCATTTCATTGATTAGCTTTGAACATGGGTAAATAAAGGTAATAAGGGTAAATAAAGATGATTACCAAATACATTGCAGTTCTGATTTTGCCTCCTTTTAGAGTTAGAGCAGTTCTTATTTCCTGCTTGTGTACACAAACTTCCCCAGTTTACCTACCCCCTCTCTGTTGTCTACAGGCTGGAGAGCCATAGTCAGGATGGTGAGGTTACTCTCTGCTGTGTCTTATCAGCAGCACAGGAGCTTGTTTATCTTTCTTACTGACAACCTTTACTTCTTCATAGCTGTGTAGCCTCGTGCTCTGCTGTTTTAACCCTTCCATCCATAACACTAACTTTTGTAGTAACCACCCAGCAGCCTAACTAGGAAGAGAGAGTCTAAAGCTGGCTGTGAAGAGCAGACTCTGTGAAACAGTATGGTTAAAACACCCCTTTAAAACACATTGACTCTCATTTACTATTGTGGTTGCACCAGAAAAGTGTCTTAAAGTGGTGCATGTCTTTTGCAACATGTTGCAGACACATTTGTTATGGGCTTAAAGGGGTTTTGCCACGATGTAATGTTGACGTGGGATCCTCCAAAATGGGTTTTTAATCACTTTTCTAAATATATGTGATTACAAAAATTGCAGCCTGAGAGAGCTACAGCCTTCCTTACATGCCCTTGGTTACTTCAAAGTGTCTATTAGATACGGCCTAACAAGAGCTGCTGGACGGGCTTGCGCAGAGAGAGCTTCTTATCTGATGAGACTGAGCTGCAGAAGTTTTTAAGGCACCGGGTAGCAATATGTTTTCTTTTGTATACAGAATAAACTAGTTGTAGAATGATTAGATCCCTGCTTTATCTGATAACAGAGAACATGAAGAAGCTTTCAAGCTGCTGTGTAGAAAAGCTGTTGTCTTTTGTACACAGAAGCCACAAGTTATAGTTTTTTTATTTCAGTGAACATGTCACACGATTCCTTATGCACAGCTCTGTGCTCTGGCTGTGTGCGTCTCTCTCTCTTTCAGCTCCGTGATTTGTTTACATAACATCTTAGCAGATAAGGCTCCTGACAGTGCAGTGTATGAGCCTGTGTCTTGCTGGATTGAATCCACTGCTGTACTGTTTATTATTTCACTTAAATGTTGAGATGCTCCCTTGGATTCCTCACTCCCCCCTCCCCTCTCCCTCCTCTCCCCTGCAGCTTCATGACTCAGCGTGATTTGTTGACATTCTGCCTGGGCTAAGCTGAGAGGTAAGAATCTTTGTCTCGGAAAATCCCCTTTAAGACACCTTTTGCATACTGCTCCTCACAGGGGTGTCACTCAACGGAAAGTGGGCATGGCTACAATACAACATACTGTGCCAAAATAAGCAAAAAAAAATTGTTAGAATTCTGGTGTAGACAATAAGCCAAAAAAAAGTTGGTCTAAAGAGCTGAACGAGTCTAAAGCTGTAGAAATTTATTAATCAGCATGAGGCACTGTGATAAATCTGCTGTATTTTTAGACTGCCTGTCTAGGTTTACGCTATGTAACTTTTTGTCATAGTAAATAGGGGCCAGTGAGTTGTAATGCAAAATGACAAACTCAGCTCCATTAAATAAATAGCTCTAGGGAGAATTAAAGGAAAGATACTTCTTTAGGATAAGTAGATTCACTGTATCAGCATATGATTTTTTTTTTAGTATAATAGCTCTGCTAAATGTGCAATGCATTTACATTTTGGAGTTCTCTGAATTACTGTGTATGGAAAGAAAAGAATATTTAGTATGCTACATTTTGGTGCCACTTTGTCAAACACTGAGACTAATTATTAATCTTTTAGATTCCTCTTGCATGACATTTTCTAAAGCTGGCTAAAGTGGTTTGTTACTACTTGTAAGAAAGCAACCTGAGCGCTTTTAACACTCTTCAATTCACTGTATTGCCAGCAGTCCAAAAACCAACAAGTACCTGCACTGTTTTAGAGTGCCTCCAGCTCAGGTGCTGAATATCTTTTTACCTAAAAATTCCAATAATCGCAGCATTCCAATAGTAAAAAGTCATCTGAGAATTACATGTCCAGAAAAGTGCAACATTTCATTTCTATCACAGAACCAAGACATTATAGGAGTTTTTAGCTTTGCTCACTGGGGCTTGGCTTTTCTATTTTTTTCTACTTTTGGAGTAATGCTCTTCAGCTGATTATTTATCAATATATCTATTAATCTATACAGTGTCGGACTGGGGGGTCTGGGGCCCACAGGGGAATTGATTTTGGGGGGGGCCCCCCTATGTAAAAATAAAAATTTAAAAAACCGGGCTTGGGACATAAACCGCCCATTTTACCACATAAACAGTGTACAAAACAGAATGTATTGTGTAGTGCAATAAAAGAGAGTCACATATCAAGACACGGGGCTAAGTAGCTCTCAATACCCCCCCTCCCCCCACATCCAATATCCCCCTCCGGCCCACATACAATATCCCCCTCCGCCCACATCCAATATCCCCCCCACCCGCATCCAATATCCCCCCTCCACCCGCATCCAATACCCCTCCCCCCATCCCAATTCCCCTCCCCGAAAAAATATCCCCCCCCCCCCATACAATATCCCCCACCACCGCTTACAAACCCCCTCCACCCACCCCAATATACCCCCCACCCACACCCCCAAAACCCCCCCCCCCAACCAAATACCCCCCACCCACAACAATACCCCCCCCCCCACCCACAACAACACACCCCCCCCCCCAACAAACCCCCCCAACCCCCCAAAAAACCCCCCACCCCAACAAACCCCCCCCCCAACAAACCCCCCCCCCCACAACAAACCCCCCCCCCCAAAAAACCCCCCCACCCCAAAAAACCCCCCCCCCCCCAAACAAACCCCCCCCACCCCACACAAAAACCCCCCCACCCCTACCCCCCCCCCCCACAACCCACCCCCCACCCCCCCAACACACCCCCCCCCACCCCAAAAACCCCCCCCCCCCCAACACACCACCCCCCCCCCACAAACCCCCCCCCCTCCCCCCCAACAAACCCCCCCCCCCCAAACAAACCCCCCCCCCCCAAAACAAACCCCCCCCCCCACAACCCCAAACCCCCCCCCCCCCCAACCACCCCCCTCACCCCAAAAAACCCCCCACCCCCCCCACAACACCCCCCCCCCCCAAACACACCCCCTCCCCCAAAACCCCACCCCCCCCAAACCCACAAAAAACCCCCCCACCCAAACACCCCCCCCCCCATCAAATCCCCCCCCCCCCCAAAACAAACCCCCCCCCCACTACAAACCCCCCACCCACAACAAACCCCCCCCCACCACCCCCCACCCACAACAAACCCCCCCACCCACAACTACCCCCCCCCCCCCAACTACCCCCTCTCCCCATACTATCCCCCTCCCCCCCCCAACAAACCCCTCCACCCACAACAAAAAACCCCCCCCCCCACCCCAAACCCCCCCCCCCAAAACCCCAAAACCCCCTCCACCCCAAACAAACCCCGCCCCCAAAAAACAAACCCCCCCACCCACAACTTCCCCCCCCCCTACAAACCCCCCCCCCCCACAAACAAAACCCCCCCCCCAAACCCCAAACCCCCCACCCCATCAATACCCCCCCCCCCAAAACCCAAACCCCCCCCCCCAACCAATACCTCCCCCCCTACAAACACCCCCCCCCCCCCACAAAACCCCCCCCCCCAACTCCCCCCCCACACAAAAATACACCCCCCACCCACATCCAAACCCCCCTCCACCCCCCAAAAACCCCCCCCCCCAACAACCCCCCCCCCAAAAACCGCCCCCCCCCCAAAACTTTCCCCCCCCCAATACAAATCCCCCCCCCCCCAAAAAAAAAAACCCCCCCCCACAAACTATCCCCCCCCCCCCCAAACAAATCCCCCCCCACCCAAAACAAACCCCCCCCCCCCCAAAACAATATCCCCCTCTCCCCAATACAAAACCCCCCCACCCCCATACAAAACCCCTCCACCCACATAAAATATCCCCTCCACCCCATAAAAACCCCCCTCCCCCACAACAATACCTCCTCCACCCAATACAATATCTCCCTCCACCCACATACAATATCTCCCCCCACCCACATCAATATCCCCCTACGTTTCCCTTGGTCACACCCATCCAATATAGAAGTAAAATACCCTCAAATTTGGGGGACTACCGGAGATGTCATATCTGATGAGTCGTTTTTTTTCCCCCTCTTTTCCCATCCGTTCCACACCGCCATGATGACTTGCCCCCCGCCACACTCATCCCTGCAAAATTTAACACACAAAATCTTAGAATCCCAATTTTCCAGAATCTTTTTTCCCCATTTCCACCTCTTACAACTTCCCAGGGCTGAGAGGCGGGTAAAAGCCATAATTTAGGGGCCTAGTACCCCGGGGGGGGTTGGGGGTGGGGAAAGGACTAACCCCCTGGAGATAATGCTAAAATTTTGGGCGTGCCCCCCTCAATTAATTTACCGGGTGGTAGACAAACCCTAGTAGGTAGGCAAAAAAAGGCAAGGCCCCAGCGTAGGTATGTGGTTTTTTTCCCCAGTTAGGTAAGCTGTAGGGATTAGTACCCCCTTTAGGTAGTTTAAAAAAGGATTTTGGGGGTTCCCATAAGTGTAAAAACAGGCATTAAGGCCTCTTTTAGGTAGTTTTGCAGGCAGTTTTGGGGTCTCCTTTAGGGGAGTTTGCAGGCAGTTAGGGGCCTCCTTCGGTATATACAGGGAGTAGGGGCCTCCTTTTTAGTTTGCAGGAATCAGGGCCCCCCCCCTTTCTACTGTTAGGTAGTCAGGCCCCTTTAGTATTTTGGTAGCCGGGGGGCCCCCCTTTTTATTCCGGGCCCCCCCGTAGGTAGTCGGGGGCCCTCTTTTAGTATTTAGGTGCCAGGGGCCCCCCTTTTTTAGCAGGGCCCCCCCTGAGGTTCGGGGCGTCCCCCTGTAGTCAAGGCTTCCCCTTTTGGTACCAGGGGCCCCCCCTTTTAGTCGGGCCCCCCCTTTAGGGGAGTCAGGCCCCCCTGAAAGGGAGTAGGGTCCCCCCCTTTAAAGGGAGCCCGGGCCCCCCTGAAGGTAGCCAGGGCCCTCTGAACGTAGCCCGGACCCCCCTTTGGAGCCCGGGCCCCCGTAGGTATCAGAACCCCCCTGTAGTCAAGCCCCCCCTTTAGCCAGAGGCCCCCCTGTAGTCAGAGCTCCCCCTTTTAGCAAGCCCCTTGTACCAGGGCCCCCCCTGTAGTCAGAGCCCCCCCCTTTTAACCAGGACCCCCCCCTTTTAAATCAGAGCTCCCTTTATCAGAGCTCCCTTGTGTCAAGGGCCCCCTTTTAGCCAGGGCCCCCCTTGTAGCCAAGCCCCTTGTACCCCAACTCGCTTTTTAGCCAACCCCGCCGTATCAGAAGCCCCCCGCTGTTGTCAGAGCCCCCCCTTTGTCCAGGGGCCCCCCTGTACCCGAGCCCCCCCCCCCCCCCTTTTAGCAGGGCCCCCTGTAGTCAAGCCCCCACTGTAATCAGAGCCCCCCCTTATCAAGCCCCCCCTGTAGTAGAGCCCCCCCCTTTGCCAAGCCCCCCCTTGTGCCAAGCCCCCCCCTTTTAGCCCCGAGGGCCCCCCCCCGTTCAGAGCCCCCTTTGCCAGGACCCCCCCCGTAGTCAGAGCCCCCCTTTTAGCCCGCCACCCGAGTCAGAGCCCCCCCCTTTTAGCCCGGGGCCACCCCGTAGTCAAGCCCCACTTGTAGCCAACCACCCTGTATGAGCCCCCCCCCCCCTTTTAGCCAGGGGGCCCCCTGTAGTTCAGGCCCCACTTTGTAGCCAGGGCCCCTGTAGTCCAGAAACCCCCCTTTTAGCCAGGGCCCCCCCGTAGTCAAGCCCCCCTTGTAGCCAGGGCCCCCCTTGTGTCAGGGCCCCCCCTTTAGTCAGGGGCCCCCCCTTTTACCAAGGCCCCCCCCGTAGTCAGAGCCCCCCTGTATCAGACCCCCCTGTAGTCAAAAGGGCCCCCCTTGAAGGGGCACGCCCCCCCTTTTAGTCAGCGCCCCCCTTTGAGACAGCCCCCCCCTGGTAGCCAGCCCCCCCTTTTTAGCCAGACCCCCCCTTGTAGCCAGAGCCCCCCTTGTCCAGAGCCCCCCATGTAGTCAAGCCCCCCCCTGTAGTCAGCCCCCCATGTAGTCAACCCCCATGTTTGTCAGAGCCCCCCCCCCCCCTGTAGTCAGAACCCCCTGTAGTCAGAGCCCCCCCCGGTGCCAGACCCCCCTGGTAGCCACGCCCCCCTTGTTAGTCCGCCCCCCCCTTGTGTCACCCCCCCCTTGGTTTAGGCCCCCCCGTAGTCAGAGCCCCCCCTTGGGCCCAAACCCCCCCTGGGTACCAGAGCCCCCCTTGTAGCCAGAGCCCCCCCCTTGTAGCCAGAGCCCCCCTTGTAGTCAGAGCCCCCCCCGTAGTCAAGCCCCCCCTGGAGTCCCGAGCCCCCTTAGCCAGAGCCCCCTGTACCAGAGCCCCCTGGTACCAGAGCCCCCCCCCTGTAGCCAGACCCCCCTTGCAGTCACCGCCCCCCTTGTAGTCACGCGCCCCCTGTACCAGAGCCCTTTTTTTAGCCCGAGCCCCCCCTTTTAGCCAAAACCCCCCTTGATCACGCCCCCCCCCTACCCCCCCCCCCCTGAGTCAGGCCCCCCCCCCCCTGAGTCAAGCCCCCCCTGTAGGAGCCCCCCCCTGTACAGACCCCCCTTTTTACCCGACCCCCCATGTATCAAGCCCCCCATGTAGTCAGAGCCCCCCCTGTAGCAGGCCCCCTCCAGAGCCCCCCTTGTAGTCAAGCCCCCCCTACCCGAGCCCCCCTTGTAGTCAGCGCCCCCCCCTTTGCCAGAGCCCTTTTTTTTTTGCCAGAGCCCTTTTTTTTTTCCAAGCCCCCCCGTAGCCAGAGCCCCCCCCGTAGTCCGCCCCCCCCCTTGCCAGAGCCCCCCCCTTTTGTCGCGCCCCCCCGTAGCCAGAGCCCTTTTTTTTTGCCCAAACCCTTTTTTTTAGCCTCAGCCCCCCTTGTAGTCAGCGCCCCCCCTGTAGCCAGAGCCCTTTTTTTAGCCAGAGCCCCCCTTGTAGTCAGCGCCCCCCTTAGCCAGAGCCCTTTTTTTAGCCAGAGCCCCCTGTAGCCAGAGCCCCCCCTTGTAGCCAGACCCCCCCGAAATCCGCCCCCCCTGTAGCCCAAACCCTTTTTTTTTCCAAGCCCTTTTTTTTTGCCAGAGCCCCCCTTGTAGCCAGAGCCCCCCTGTAGTCAGCGCCCCCCTTTTAGGGAGTTTTTTAAAAAAAAAAAAACAACAAATCCTTACCGGCCCGGCTCCCGCCCCTCTGCCTGCCCCCCCGGCCCGCGCCTGCATAGCGGCCGGGAAGTGACGTCACCGCGCCCTACGTCAGCAGTGGAGCCGGCGCCCGGCAGCCCGAAGGCCTAAGCGTTCAGCCCCGCCCGGGGAGATCACGGGGCGCAGCCCCCCGGGGTCGGGGACATTTGTCCCCGCTCCCGGGGGGTCTCGGGGGCCCCGGGACGCGGGTCCCGGGGGCTCGGGGCCGGAGGCGCGGGACGGGCCCCGGGGAGCGAGGGCACTGCCCCCGGGGCCCCCCCGCGGGTCGGGGGGGGGCCCCCCCGGGGGGTCCCCCGGTCCCCCGGGGCCCATCCGAGCCTGAATCTATATTGTCTCTTTTTCTTCTATTTAGTTATCTATCTTTGTTCTATACATTTATCTCTTTTTTGTATTATCTATCTCTCTATCTATCTCTCGCAGTCAATGTCTGTCTAAACTCTAATGCATGGACATTATCAGATGCTGAGTTCCCTTTAGATGTTTTGCCAGCTTTTACCGCAGCCTTTAATTGCTGCTTTTTGTGGGTCTTTTGGCTTTCAGTTGTGTCTTTAACCAGTGAAAAGCATCGAATAGGGCATTTAAAAAATATTTTAAATTTTTTTTTTCCCCTTTAGAATCTCGGGTTACTTTTATTACATATTTTGGGTCACTACCAAATAGTAAACTATCTGGTTACAGTAAATGATCCTTGTCTATACAGTTAAGTGCCATCCCATCATTTTACAGCATTTAAATGAATCTGAGCAAAAAGCATTGCTCTATAATATACTTTTGGGAAATTTTCCTGCTACAGATCTGCGAAAAACTCAATAAATAGCTATGACCCAGTTCCATTGACAGCCCTACATGCCCATGCCATAACACTGCCTCCATCGTGTTTGACAAATAACGTGGTATGCCTTGGATCAAGAGTTCTTTCTTTCCTTCCTTATGCTGTTATCTTCCCATTATTATTGTACAAATTAATCTTGGTTTGTTTCATGTAACCAAAGAATCTTGTTCTAGGCCAGCGGTGGCGAACCTATGGCACACGTGCCGGAAGTGGCACGCAGGGCCATCTCTCCTGGCACGCGTACCAGGCTGGCCACTCGCTGGGTTCCTGACTTTGACCCGGACGCCGTGTCGGGGAGGTGGGGGGGGGGGTGGACTCGGCGTCCACGTCACAGTGACGGACCTGGAGCCTCCGGAAGGCCCCAGGTCTAACACAGCGCGAGTCGGGACCTGCCGCGTCATAGGCTGTGCACCCGAGGAGCTTACAGAGGAGCGGCCCGCGCCGGGATGGAGAGAAGAGGACAGAAAAGGAGCGCTGGGACAAAGGTAAGGTGAGTATAATAGTGTTATTATTTTTATTTGTGCTGTCTATATATTGGCATGGTGGGGAGCGGTGACTATATGTAGGCATGGTGGGGAGAGCTGGCTATATACTGGCATGGTGGGGAGAGTGCTGGCTATATACTGGCTGGTGGGGAGAGCGGTGGCTATATACTGGCATGGTGGGGAGAGCTGGCTATATACTGGCATGGTGGGGAGAGCTGGCTATATACTGGTATGGTGGGGAGAGTGCTGGCTATATACTGGCATGGTGGGGAGAGCGGTGGCTATATACTGGCATGGTGGGGAGAGCTGGCTATATACAGGCATGGTGGGGAGAGCTGGCTATATACAGGCATGGTGGGGAGAGCTGGCTATATACAGGCATGGTGGGGAGAGCTGGCTATATACAGGCATGGTGGGGAGAGCTGGCTATATACAGGCATGGTGGGGAGAGCTGGCTATATACAGGCATGGTGGGGAGAGCTGGCTATATACAGGCATGGTTGGGAGAGCTGGCTATATACAGGCAGTGGGTAGAGCTGGCTATATACTGGCTGGTGGCTAGAGCTATCTGTATACTGTCTGGTGGCTAGAGCTATCTGTATACTGGCTGGTGGGGAGAGCTATCTGTATACTGGCTGGTGGGGAGAGCTATCTGTATACTGGCTGGTGGGGAGAGCTAACTGCATACTGGCTGGTGGGGAGCGCTATCTGCCTGTATACTGCCTGTGGGGACCTGTATATTGCCTGTGGGGAGCTGTATACTGCCTGTGGGGACCTGTATATTGCCTGTGGGGAGCTGTATACTGCCTGTGGGGACCTGTATATTGCCTGTGGGGAGCTGTATACTGCCTGTGGGGACCTATACACCTACCTAACTTAGGGGACTTATATACCTATAAGTAAGGAGTTGCTGGAAAAGTGAGGATTCTAAGATATTTGTGTCTAAATCTGCAGGGACGAGTGTTGGTCGGGAGAAGTCAGCATGAAGGTGTGAACCGGATGGAGAAGAAAAGGGAATTCGAACGACTTATCGGAGAAACGTCACCTGTGAGTCACTTATATCTCTTATATGTGCACAAAGTGTAATGGTTTATATTCAGTAATGGTGTGGCGGTGGTGTTCAGTCACTATGTTGTGGTGGTGTTGTGGTATTATTCAGTCACTATGTGGTGGTGATATGTGGTCGTGGTGTTGTGGTATTAATCAGTCAACTGTCTGCTGAGCACCTGTGTACACTGCTATCTACCACAATATGGTCACTGTATAGTGGAAATATGGCAGAGGGATGGGCTAAGCGGCCGTCACATCCCTCGTATTAATTGTTGTGCGGCCCGATGTCACCTCCCTGCTTCGTGCCGGCGGTGGCGGCACTTTGCGTTAACTAAGGTATTTTACGGACGCAGTTTTAGCACTTGATCTCAAAAAGGTTCGCCATCACTGGTCTAGGCTTTTTGGATGTCTTCCAGCAAAGTTTTAACTGAACTTTGTCATAAATCCTTTGTGCTTTTAATGTTAAAGATCTTGCAAATACAAGTTACTTTGCAATATATGTCCATTAACAGTGTCCTACCTATTCTGAGATATCCCCTCTTGTATGGGCTGCATCAGCTCCTCAGGTCGCTATAGCTACAGACCTGTTTGATCTATCCTGATAGGCTGCCAGCACTGGTTGCTATAGCTATAGACCTGGCTTTTACTGCAGCCTAGTGGAAGCCAGTAAACACGCCCCTGAATTCAAAATTAAAGCAAGAAAACAGGACTGAAGTGAGATGAATTAATATAGTGAGACAACCCCCTTAAGTGTTAGTAGCAGTCTGCATCTTTAGATAAATCTTCTGTATTTTCATATCTGAAGGTATCTGTTGATTGTAGACTTTAAAAAGACATGTCTACCTCTTGAAAAGTGTTCTTGGTTTGGCTTAAATTTGTGAAGGGGTTTCTCTTTAGCTAAGAAGGAATTCTGCGATTATTCACTTAAGTTGTCTTGAAGTACTTTCCATCTTTTAAAGGATGTCTCAAATTGTTGATTTGGCCACTCCGAGAGTTTCCACTAACTCTCTCATAGTTGTGTTTTATTTTTTCAGCCTAATGAAGGTCTCCCACTCTTACATTGACACCTATTAAGACCACGTATTGAGAGTTCCCATTAACAGCTACTAAAAGCAAGCTCAACACTTGGCATCACCTCCAAACCTGTCAGCTACTTAATTTGTCATGAAATAATGAGGTAAAAACCACACCGGACGATGAAACTGATTGTACAATTACTTTTAAGCCTGAAAAATGGAGGGATTACATAAAAACCTCTGATATTTATAAATGATACAAACATACAAGGTGGGCA
Source organism: Phyllomedusa bahiana (assembly GCA_025379985.1). Taxonomy (NCBI): domain Eukaryota; kingdom Metazoa; phylum Chordata; class Amphibia; order Anura; family Hylidae; genus Phyllomedusa; species Phyllomedusa bahiana. The sequence goes on along the minus strand of JAODAL010000305.1, from coordinate 203,649 downwards.
CTACCATAAAAGCTCAAACATGCAACACACTATGAAACATGAGACCAAACATGAACTAAGAATGAAGTATGTCAAAAAAACATGAGCTAAATATAATGAGTGGAAAGGGTCGGACAGGCCCACAAGAGAACCAGAGGATTCTGTGGGGGGGCCTCAGCTCTGAGCAATAATGTGTACCCAATATTTTAGGGCCAAAAGACCTCCTCATTGGGAGATGACTTTAGAACAAATCATAAGATATCTAATTAAACCCTGCATGTGCAGAGATCACTTTAGAGTAGACTTTTAAAAAGTACTGAAACTGATCCTGTACATGAATAGATAGAGTGTGGGCTCTAGTAAGTTTCTCGGGTGGGCACAGGAAACTTCAGTCCAACACTGACAGTGGACCTCATTTATCAAAACTAATCAGAGCTTAGCCTCCATTTTTCTGCTTCCAATATAAAAGCTGAGTTTTGATTGGTTGTTATGGGAAACAAAGACAGTCTAGCTGTTAGACATTTTTGATAAACTTTGACAAATGAGCTCCATTAGTATCTTTAGACCGTAAGGTTGACACAAGAATATTATTACTTAAAGGGGTTGTCCACTCCCTAAATAAATAATGAAATGCTCCTGGAGTCCCTATACTCACCTTCCTCTAGTCCTTGCTTCCAGCACCGCGTCTCTCCGATCTTCTGTTGTCATTCTTCTACTTTCAAACAGCCAGGTCACTGATGCAGCCACTGATTGGCTGAAGTGGTCATGTGCCTTCAGTCTCGGACTGGGGTGCCTAGGGCCCAAAGGGGGAGTTCATTATAGGGGCCCACCAGTTGAACTGTTTCCCGGTCCACCAGTGGAGTTTATTTTAGGGGCCTACCCCATAGTTACTGCAAGTGACTGTACATGACTCCTATAGTCTGCCTTTTGCTTTTTGTCTCTCTTTCTACACTTTTTTGCCTCATCTGAGGATGTACAGTATATGCAGTTAAAAACAACTCCAATTCTAACATGCTAAGGGGCCCACCGGGGGATTCCCCTATTCCCCTGTGGACCAGTCCAAGCCTGTGTGCCTCTGATTTACATCATCGGTTAAGAGAACAGCTCTGAACAGGGATGTAAGTAGGAACCCTCGACCATGTTATGCCCATTTGAAGGTAGAAGAATGACAACAGAAAACCAGAGAGATGCGGTGCCGGAACCAAGGACCGCGGAAAGGTGAGTAGAGGTGTTTTTCTTTTAGTCCTTTTTCCACTCGGCCCCCAGGAACATTATACTATTGTTTTCTTTTTTTAGGGAGAATACACCACCTCCAAAATGTACCATACACTACAGAATATGCAGTCGCTGACCCACAATAATAAGTGTCAATGTGACAAAAACTAAAAAAGCATATAAATAACACAGTTATTCATTAACCTCTTCCAGTCGCAGATGTCCCAGCATTATGACATACTGGTATGTCAAATCTCAGTAAGGGGTTAATAGTTAATTCAATGTTTTACTAAACCCTCTAATACAGCACTGAACGGCTACACTTCAGTTATATATCGCTGGCTTTGTTTCAGATACTTTGTGACGGTGTACTGAGACTAAATTCTGAAAATTTGACACCCTTTAAATAATTTTGAAGCCAACTGTAAATATATTGTCACAGTGTGTGGAGTCTTTCATCATTGCTTTATGCTTATGGATATGTTTGATTGAACTATGAGATGTTCACTACTCCTGCACAGTAAACTTTGATTTTTGCCGTTTTTTACTAGAATAATATACACTTTTATCTTCTAGGCAGAATCGATTTTGACATTTTATATTCTAGGGGTGACAGTATCTTTTGTGTTTCAATGGCTTGTTTGCCTCAAAGCGACAAAAGGGGTTAAGTCAAAGATATACAGTTCTATAGTTTTTGTTTTCCATAGGCAAGTGCTGAATGACACAGCTTCCCAATCAGAAGTGAGAACTAGCCTTAGGCTGCCAAACCTGTAAAATATAATTCAAAGAGAAATATGCATTAGACGATCAGACATAATGTGCTAAATACATCACAGAAATCATGTAGAAAATTCTCTTGTAGAATGTTGTTCATGTTGCTGAGGATTATAAGATTCACATCTCGTTAGAATCGTTGTTGTCATCATTCATTGTAGCATGGTGCACTGTATTGTATGGACTGGGCTTCTATGAAGGGTTGAATACCTATTAAGTATTTTCCATGTCATACATTTATGGCATAATGACAATGACATTGTGATATGCCATAAATGTATTACCGTGGGGTTTGAGTGACAGTCGCTATCACTATATTTGAGAATCACCAGGTCAGTACAATGATATTCATTTGTCAGCCACATTGTTGTAATGCCTAGCAGTCTGGAACCCAGACATGTACAATACAGTACTTAGAGGAAATCCTTAATGATGTGAACCCCTACAGAAAAAGAGCATCTATAAGATGCTCATAGTATTTGCACTTCAGCAGGTGCCTTTTAAAAGCATGTGCTGTATGCTAGTTGGGTGCCTTGTGACCCGATTGGCAGATAAGTACCACTTAGTCAATGATTACTGTATATTGTACCTCTAGGTGAATAAAGTAAGTAAGCGACTTTGGCATATAAAGCATGCTTTTGAATGGCCCCCTGAACGTTGCTGCAATAGCTTTTGCTCTGGACTATATGTATATAGATTTATAACTGAAATACTGCCAACATGTGGTTGGATGACCGTGTGATCAGCTAGGAGGTGGGTGTTGAGGGGAAATGACGCTGTGCCACTCATGAGTGTAGTGGAGGGCGGCTCCTGCTACGCTCACAGTCAGCGTCCACATGGAAGCGCTATACAGGAATGATGGGTAAAACCAGTGCGCTGTCTCAAGACCTTCGCAACCTTATTGTTGTAAATTATACTGATGGCATTGGCTAAAGAACAATTTGTAAACTACTGAAGGTTGCAGTGAGCATTGTTGGGGCCAGAATCCGGAACTGGAAAGATCATCATTTCACCATAAACTGTCTACAAACAGGTGCTTCCCTGCAACATTTCAGACAGAGGAGTGAAAAGAATTATCAGAAGAGTTGTCCAAGAGCCAAGGACCAGTTGTGGAGAGCTACAGAAAGACCTAGAATTAGCAAGTACAATTATTTCTAAGAAAGCGATAAGTAATGCACTCAAACTCCATGGCCTGTATGCATGCTCAGAACTCAAGACTCCATTGCTGAACAAAAAGCATGTAAAGTTTGCTCAACAACATTTAGACAAGCCAGGGAAATACATGGAAAAAACAGTCTGGTCAGATGATACCTAAATTGAACACTTTGGATGCCATAAAACACACCATGTCTAGAGGCCAAAAGGCACTGCACATCACCCCAAAAACACCATGCCAACAGTGAAGTTCGGAGGTGGGAACATCATGGTAAGGGGCTGTTTTTCAGCATATGGCAATGGCAAACTTCATGTAACTGAAGGAAGGATAAATGGACAAATGTACAGAGACATTCTTGATAAAAATCTGCTGCCATCTACCAGGAGGATGAAGATAAAACCAGGGTGGGCATTTCAGCAAGACAATGATCCCGAGCACACAGCCAAGGAAACTCTCAATTGGTGTCATGATTGTGCCTGAAACACCCCCGGCTTTTGGCTCTGGTTCCCGGCCACGGCCAGTACGACGTAAACCGTGGTTTTTGACCTAATACGCGTTACTTCTCTAGTGTGAACTGGGTTTACTCTGTGCTGGTTGCTAATTGATTTCTGGCCAACGCCCGTAGCCAGGACTCTTCCAGCACACTCTGGGTTAATTGTGCTCCTTCTTGAGTGACAGCCTTCTTCTCCCATCTGGTCTGTTGTTTCTTCTGCCTATTGCCTGATTTCTTACTTTCATCTGTTCCTATATAAGTTCTCAGCTTCCTTCCTGCCTTGCCTGCTATTTTGGTCATTGGCCTTATAGTTCGCTGTTCTCTTTTCTGTGTCTTCTGTGATCTCCTGACCTTTTGCTTTCACCCCGGTTATTCTCTCGTCTCACGATTCTGTACCGCGCTGCCCGTATCGTTGCTGACTTTGGACCGCCCCCGGATATTCCCTTTTGTCTCACGATTCTGTATCCTTGCTGCCGTATTTGTTGCCGACCTGGACGCCGACTACGTTTATTGTTCTGTGTCTGTTTGTCTTGTCTGTGTTGCACCTATACCAGTGCAGCCATCAGTCTTCTGGTTGGGGCCGGCCTTCCCCAAAAGGCAGGGACAGAGGCTGGGACCAGTGTCAGGGCCTCACTTGTCCGTGTCTTTGTGTGCGTCCCTGACCGTCCCTGACAATTGGTTTCAGAGAAAAAAAATAAGACTGCTAGAATGGCCCAGCCAACCTGACCTGAATCCAATACAAGATCTATGGGGAATTTCACACAACAAATTTACCTTTGCTTGTGCTGTTGAAATCACGCACCTGCAAGCGCATAATTTCAGCATGCAAAGATTTGGGGTGTTCTGGGGGCGTCGAACCACATTCATGGAATTAGACACATTTATGATTCTTTGGCGCATAACAGAATATCCAGACCATATAGAAGTGGTCTGCTTGAGCCAGGCTTGTCATACTGGCACTACAATGCACATGTATGTATGAACTGCAGAAGAACAGGTTCATACATTCTGGCATATTCTACATTGCCTTAAAGCGATTTAGAACTGACCTGTCTGTGCCGACATTCATACATGTCGTCCTATGTATCTAATAGATGCTCTGTATTGTGTGATGACAGAGTCAATATAGGTCACAACAATTTTAGTGGACATCTGTTGACTTAAGCCAGTCAACAGGAGTTTCGGATAAAAGAGAAGCAAAAATCAGCAAAGAATACACACTCAGAAAAAACTGAAGTTTGCCTGCAGTTATATTTAAACTGGGAAAACCAGGTTAATGCTGTGGAAGCTAGAGCTGTCCTCCAGGTAGGAATAATTCCACAAATAAGAAGTAGCCAGACTGGTAAATATTAGCACAGACAAGTACTTCACAGAACAAATGCCCTGTTGTTTCCATACACTGCGGCCTTTCTTTTTAGATGTAAATTATTATCCAATACTAACAAATGTAAAATACGTTTTTCTTTTCGTGTGTGTGTGTTTGTGTGTGTATGTGTGTGTATGTGTGTGTATGTGTATGTATGTGTGTGTTTGTGTGTGTATGCGTGTACCTTTTTAATTCCATGAACTTTAAGGCTATGTTCACACGGCTTAATTGCGGGCCGTAATTACGCCCCGCAATTACGCCGTGTGGACGGGGGCGGGAGCGGGGAGTGGCGGGGGGACGGCACTTCGCCGGCCCATTGACTTGAATTGCCAGCGGCGGTATACGCCGCTAGTAATTCACTTGGTCAATTATCTCCCGCCCGGCGGACCCGCCGGGCGTGGAGAGGAGACGTACTCCATAGTTCTCTATGAGAACTGTGAATTACCGTAATGAATGGGCCGTTTTCGGCCCGTAATTGGCGCACTTCGGCGCGTAATTACGGACCGAAATACGGCCCATTTTAAGCCGTGTGAACATGCCTTAAGAATTATGCTAGTTTTTCCATTTAAAAGTTCTGGTTAAAGTTGTATACTTATAGAGGAATTCCTATCTGATAATGTAGCATCTCTTAGATACACATTAACAACCTTTCAAGGTTCAACCTTTTGGACAATGCTGACATGGGGAAGGAAGGGACCAAGGTCCCTATGGCTTTTCACCTTCACAATAAACCTACTAGCCATATTGTAGGGCTATGTCTCCAATGCATCGGACCAAAATGGCCAGAAAATGACCACTTTTTTCCTATGAAGGGCCGCGGTTTTTGTCACGCTTTGTACAAAAACCGCAGTCACTTCTCGTTTTTTTTTTACGTAGCCCATACAATTGTAGTGTATGGGAAGACGGCAAGAAAACGAGAAGCGACTGCGTATTATACAACATGTTGTATAATATGCTGGCGCCAGAGGATGAGCAGAAAAAGACGAGCTGTGGAGACAGCAGCTTGTCTTTTCGGTTGCCGCCTATGGGGCCGCAGAGATGATCAGACTTTTTAAAAAATAAAACTGCCGAAAAAACGATCGTTATCCTGTGCAGTGGAGACATAGCCTTGCTGTGCAGGAAATTACTCCACTAGCTAATTCAAGTGAACCGAACTGTGGAAGAAAGTTGTGAAGGAGCCAAAGTGCTTAAAGGGAATCTGTCAGATGGTTTATGCTGCCCTATCTGAGAACAGGGTGTGGAGGGAGAAGCTCTGTGATATATTGGGTTATATGATGGAGAGAAGCTGAGTTCAATGATATATAGGGTTATATGATAGGGAGGAGAAGCTGAGCTCTGTGATATATAGGGTTATATGATCGAGGGAGAGAAGCTGAGCTCTGTGATATATAGGGTTATATGACAGAGGATAGAAGCTGAGCTCTGTGATATATAGGGTTAAATAATGGATGGAGAGGAACTGAGCTCTGTGATATATAGGGTTATATGATAGAGGAGAGAAGCTGAGCTCTGTGATATATAGGGTTATATGATAGAGGAGAGAAGCGGAGCTCTTTGATTTAAAAAGGGGTTTAGGATAAGGAAGGAAACTGGCTCTGTGATATATAGGGGTTTTACAATAGGGGAGAAACTGATCTGTGATATATGGGTTAAGGTTTGGGAGAGGTGAGCTCTGTGATACAGAATGGGTTTTAGGATGAGGAGAAAGCTGAGCTCTGGTATAAGGGTTTAGGATAGGGAGAGGGACGGGCTTGCGATTATAGGGGGTTTTATGATGGGGGAGGAAGCTGGCTTTGTATATAGGGTTTTTGATGAGGAGAGCAGCTGGCTTGTGTATATTGGGTTATAGGGTGGGAGAGAAGTGGCTTTGTGTTTATGGGTTATACGTTTGGGAGGGGGAGCTGGGCTCTTGGGTTTAGGGTTATTGATGAGGAGAGGGCGGCTTGTGATGTATAGCATTATTTTGTTAGAGGGGGAGAACTGAGTTGTGATATTAGGGTTATATGTAGAAGGGAGAAAAGCCTGTGATTATGGGTTTTTGATGGAGGAAGCGAAGCTGAGCTCTGTGATATATAGGGTTATATGAGAGAGACATTGCTAATAGGATTTTAAATCATTAATTTTTATTACTTGAAATTATAACAAATGGTAATTGACATTTGATCGGGCAAAGGAACAATATTATAGTTTTTAACTGGTTGGGGGAAATTTGGGTTAAATTGGCAAAATAAATTATATTAACAAAGCCTGAAACAAATTTATTTTCTACAAGGTCTCTCTTGTTATGGTTTTCATAGAATATTCTTTATTATCTAATCATTTGTGAAATAGAAAGTAGGAATACTACTCTAATAATAACCACTTAAAAGTTTTGGATTTGTATTTATTAAAGGGGTTTTGCCACAATGTAATGTTGACGTGGGATCCTCCAAAATGGGTATTTAATCACTTTTCTAAATATGTGATTACAAAAAGTGAAGTCTGTGAGAGCTAAAACATTTCTCAATCCCCCTTAGTTACCTGAAAGCTTGCATTAGACATGACCAGAGGAGCTGACAGGCCGTGCTTGCGTGTAACACTTCTTATCTGATGACAGGGAAAATGAACGAGTTTCAGGGGCGTGGAGAAAGTGCAGTGGGATGAGGGGCCCGTATCTTGCTGTTATAAGAATCAATGTTGTAAAGTTATTATTTGATTTAAGTTTTGCGAAGCTCCCTTATTCATCACTCTCTGCTCACCCCCTCCCTCTCTCCCCTGCAGCCTTCATGACTCATCATGCTTTGTTTATATTCTACTCCCGTGCTGATAAGGAGGTAAGTAACTCACATCCTGGCAAATCCCCTTTAACATACATTAACAAATAGTAACATAAAAGGGGAGAAGGAAGAGAAGTAGGGGAAGAGGTGCTCTGCCATGACTTTTTATCTAATAGAAGAGTTTTAAACAGTAGAGCAGAGGGCTCTAAAGGGTTAAAGTTTATCAGTAACAAAGATAAGCAAGCTCCTGTGCTGCTGATGAGACACCATCCCGGCCACTGTTGCTAAAGTCTTTTAGAGCAGAGAATGGTGGTAATTAACTTAGGGAAGCTTGTGTACACAAGCAGAAGATAAGATATGCTCTGGCTCTGAAGGAAACAACTTTAATGTAATAGATTAAAGTATTTATTTACCATTGACTACATGCTTATCATTGTATTAAGATTAAACCTTTACCAAGCGCTGCCACCGCTTCAGTCTGAGATCAGTGGCAGTCACAGCAGTAAGACTCCTGTCAATAGTAAGTAATGCTATATCTTATAGAACTATGCCATAACTTACTCTGGATCCAAAACCCACATTATGGGCCACATGTATGAAAACTGTCTAGGTCTAAAACTCACTATGTTGCCCATAGCAACCAATCACAGAGCCCGTTTCATTTCATATAGTGCTCCGGAAAAATTAGAGGGGCGCTCTGATTGGTTGCTATGGGCAACAAAGTGAATTTTAGAACTAGACAGTTTTCATACATGTGGCCCTATATATTCAGACAAAATTCCTATTAATATTTATAATTTTGCTGCATAGGTATATGAATAAGACATTTTTTTTCTATCCAACAGGTGAAAAACTAGAACAATTTCTAAGGTCTCTGAACAGCAGCAAACCACTTTATTTGGGACAAACGGGTCTTGGGAATATTGAAGAACTTGGAAAACTTGGACTTGAACCTGGAGAAAATTTCTGCATGGGAGGTCCGGGGATGATCTTTAGCCGAGAGGTTTTACGAAGGATGGTGCCACACATTGGTGAATGCCTACGTGAAATGTATACCACACACGAAGATGTGGAAGTGGGTAGATGTGTGCGGAGATTTGGTGGAACTCAATGCGTCTGGTCCTATGAGGTAAGTCTGCACATTGCTGTTGAATATATTGTATTTTACAGGTTATCCTAAAAAATACAGGAAGAAATTCTTACTTTTATTTGATAAGATTGATTTGACATCTAGAAGTGTATTTGTCAGTCTCAATCAAGCTGCTGTGTTTTATTATATGGGCACAAGGGATTATATGTCAGAAAAGAGGCGCCTCCACGCGGATTTTAAGGCGCATTAAATGAGTGTAAAGTGCTCTTGAATGATGAACCTGTCAAAAATCTGGCATCTGGTATACATAGCATAATTGATGCGCCAAACTTAGGCACATTGCATATCATTGCTAGCATATTCGATGTGCCTAATCTAGGCGCCCTCAAATGTATTGTGTCTAGTGTAAAATGTACGACAATTTTTTGGGCCATAATTACAAACGTCATGTTTGTCGTGTTTTTTGAGTAAGTAATGTCCCATTTTTTCTAGTATAAAATGTGCCTAGTTTCGGTGTACAACAGTTCATTCATATAGAGAATACGATGTTGACAGTTTTTAGGCACAAAATACACCAGAAAAATGGGGACATGTCGCCCAAGAACTTTTGTCTTTGTTCAAGTGTTTCATTGTGTTATAGTGATACCCAATCTTGTTTACTTACTTCTAGGTCTAGGGAATTACTATTTGTTTCTCTGTAGATCCAGAAACAGACTGTAGGGCTGTTGCTGACAGATCTGGTATGAACGATTACATTGCATACGAAGAGATTCTTCTATTTCCATGACATTTCACCTATAGGGCCACCATCTACACACCAGATGCCTGACTGCTTACCATTCTCCTTTTTGTGCTGGTCTGATATTAGCTTGACTTGTCATTGAGGGCACAGTTATGCAAAGATTGCTATGTACATATGTATCTTTCAACAAATCTTATAAAATGTGCATAAAATAACCTGCAGGAGAACAGTCAAATATTACTTTAGTTTTATGATTAATACTCGAGGCTACAAGAAAGACTTGAGAACTAAAACGAAATTAGTATTTGGTAGTGCAATAATGGTAAGGCAGATGAATTTAATCTCCTAGTTTCCACTATGTGCACAGATGTGTTGACTTGCCAGTACTGATAAAGTCTAATGGGGTGGAAGTAGAAGCATTTCTTTAAATATTAAATAGACTAATGTCTTCTGATTAGCTTTGGAATTAATTTCTGATTTTTAAATGCTTTCGATTGCTAGTCAGTAGGAGCTTGGTTGAATGGGTTTATCTCTCATAGTATTTTACAGTCATGACCTGTCGTTTCATTGGTCTCAAAGCATCTAATAGCGTACAGCAAAAATATGACCTTAGCCAGCTTGTGCTGTTTTTTCAGGAATTTTGTTCTTTAAAATGAATCTCTTTCGAGGATGTCCATAGTTTAAAAAGCTTTCTGTTAAGTGTTCAGATGTGATTGGCCGGGGGTTTGCAGTTGAAATAACCAAGTCTTGCAAAGTTAACAAAAGAGGGGTAAGGAGACAGTTAGCACTGACCTCTTTCTACAGGGAAGCTTATCAGATAACTCAAGATTCTGTATTATTCACAGACTAAAGAACAGGTAATGTGATGAGTGTTCAGATAACTCCCCCTAGTTATGCTTGAAGATTGTTCGAAAAGCACTGTTTTTTGGGAGATACTCTGAAAATTTTTCACAAACCCTTTAATCTGTAGCTTAAACTATCACAGTTTATTAAAAACATCTTTTACCTTTCCCCTGCTTTTAAAACATTTTTAAAGACTAAACTTGATCATTGATTTTGGTGAAAAAGGAGAAAAAAACATTTTTTCAGAGACATATAGCCTCTCCCTAGCATGAAATGGCTGATGACTTTTGGCAGAACGTTGTATTTTATTTAAATACCTAGGGCCACATATATGAAAACTTTCTACGTCTAAAATTCACTTTGCTCCCATATAACAACGGGGCTCCCCTTTTTATTTCTAAATTTTTTCTGGGGAAAAAAGTAAGGGGATGCGCCACGGGATTTTTTTTGGGGGGGTTTTTCATGTGGTTTGCGGTTTTGCAGACCGCCTGAAAAACCGGCCGAAAACAAGCAGAATGGGGAGCTATGGAAAACCCGTGCCGCCGGCGGTCTGCCCGCAAAACATTGTGGTTGCACATTCTTCCGTCTGGTTTTCCGGGGCGGAAAAAGTGCATCTCAATGGAAGGAAAGGCTTTTTCCGTCCTCGGAGAAAAGCCGTCCCCCCGCAGCCGTGGGGACGGCCGCAAAACAGTGCAAATACCGGTCGCATAACCGGTTTGGCACTTGCCGTGTAAACGGCCCCTAAGAGGGGCTCGTTTTTTTGGGGAACCAGGAATTTTAGACCGAGAAGTTAAAACTGTGGCCCCTAATGTATTAAGCCCTAATGTTTGAGCTTCATTTTTTGCATTCAGGGAGCCATTTATTTTTGCATTTCAACATTATTGTATGTTGGCTTTTGTGGTGCACGCTTTACATTTTTTACTGGCACCAGTTTAGAATACATGTAAGTTTTAGTATCTTGTTTTTGGGGGGGGGGATAGTGAGAATAAAGCTTTTTTCTGCAGGTTTTTGCGTTTTAAATGAATGCTTTTTACCGTGCAGCATAAATAATGTGGTACTTTCATTCTGTGAAGAAGTACAATTAAAAACTTCTGTTTAAGGTTGGGTTAGTGTTGATTTTTTGTTGATTTTCCAAAATCCTATTTGGGGTGACTTGAATTGAGTTTTTTGGACTCAAGTTGAATTTGACCGACCCAAAAAAACAAAAAACGTTAACAAAAATTACCATGTAGTGAAGAAATTCACAATAAAATCAACCCCGATTGGTCCAAAACAAAAGAAAAGAGAAACTGAGGCGATGTTTTTTAAAAAGTGTTCCTTCCTTTTTTTTCCCGGTCTGCGGCTGGTCACAAAGGAAACAGTTTAAAAAGGGAACGTTTCACTTTTTTTCCATTATTTGTTTGGGAGGTTGGATCAGCCAAGGGCATTACCTCTGTATCAAAACCCCCCAAAAAAAGAACGGTTAAACCCGCAGAAGCATATCCCCTTTCCCCGCGTTCGCAGGCTTGTGGGGGAAACTTAAACCCTCCGATGACCCCAAAAAAAAAAAGGGGAGTAACCCATTTGAAAGGGGTTTTTCACCACATTGATTAGCTTTTTAAAAATCTTTGGGAAAAGGGAAAAAAAAGGATTAAAAGACATCACTTTTCTGATTTTGCTTCATTCAAGTTAAAACAGTTTTGCCTGCTTTTTTTACAGAAGGTTTTTTTGGTTACCTACAACTTTTTTTTGCTCTTCAGCAGGATTACCCAAAAACAGAAAAAATTTTTTATTTGTAAAAAACCTTTTTTTACCTTTAAATACATTTTAAACTAATTTGTGGGAGTACTCCTTGCTGTGTCTTATAGCAACAAGAAGGGTTTTTTAACTTTTGTTTCTGGGAAACTTTAAACCCTTTAGAGCTCGCGCTTGTGTTTCCCTTTTTAAAAACCCCCATTACCTTTTTTCCTTTAACAGGTCAGCTAGAAAAAAGCAGAGCAACAGTCATTGTAGAACCCCCACAGCCAACTGAAGAAGGGGGAGCCTGAAACTGGCTTTAAAGGGCAAGCTCTGTGAAACAGCGTGGTGAGGACATCTTGTTTAGGGTTATGCTCATTAATAGGGTATATTTTTACCTGTACAGACCTAACATTTTTTGGTCAATAGTGAAAGGCTAATCTTTTTCCCGCAATAACAAAGAAGTTTTCTTTTCATATGGGGAAGAAAAAATTTTCTAATTTTTTTTTTTTTAGTACAATATCTCAGGTTGCCTCTAGTAAAAAATCTAAGACTGTTCCTCATAGCATGTATTATATTTCAGAGCTGAATATACAATGCTGCTGGTCATCAAAGCGCTTGACAATTTTGTTGTCCGACAGTTCTCTGACCATGTGAGCTCTTATAATGCAGTAGGAGTAACTTTAATTTACTGTATTTTTCTTGGTAAAAAGATTACACTTCTCAATAATGCAAATAACCAGAACAAGCTCTGTATAGACTCTGAAACTAGAGGAATGCACAGAAAGTCCACCTCTAACCCCTGGAGTTTGGACTATATTACGGGCTGTAACTAAAAGTCATCACTAGATAAGGAGTATATTTACAGTCACTAAACTTTGTATTTGGTTATTGCTATATGTAGTCTGGTGTTTATTAGATAGCACACTGTATACTATAATAATAACAACAGAGAAGCTGTCTTGCAGTCAGGCTTCTTTCCCTAATAATGTCTTTTAGCAGTTTGATTGAAACCTGAGATTAAAAAAGCAAACTGGAATAATCTAAATTATACATGTAGTCATTAAAGTATAAATGAGCCATAAAGGACTTCTTATATGCAATCAACTCATAAAGCTATGTAGGGATTTTTGCAGTAGATTGTATATGGGCCTTAATAAAAGGCATCCAGCATGCCTTGGGGTTTTCACATACTGGTGTAACTGACATGAGACAAATTAATCTGTAAAGGTAGGTTTATATGCAAGAGATTTTTCTGTAAAACATCTGGATTTTGTTGTGGATTTGACCCCTTTTGGCTAAATTCAAACAGTCCCATTTCTCTGTGATCTTTTTCCTGTAAATTGCTAGTCTAGTGTAGGGACTCGTAAGATAATGCAGATCCTTGATGTGGGTTGCGAGCTTGTATATATAGGCTAATATATCAACTAATAACTCATAGTTTATAAGTTTCCATTATGTAGTTTTTCACTGTAATACTTGTGAACATATGGTGTCAGTATTTTGTGTTGGAAACTTGACATATGCTGGGCAAATCGGTCAATCGAATAGTAAGGGCATCATCAACTAAGCCAGCACGGTACACCATATGTAACTTTATTAATTTGCACCCTTTATTAGCCTTATCTATATGTAATTGTAATGCTAGCAATCACCCCTGTTAATGGATAATAGTTGTGTGAGTGATTGGTTATCAGTATTTTTGCATTTGTGCAATTTCCCCTGTGTTATATTATGGCTTTACTGCATACTGATGTGAACTGGTACTTATCCAATGTGCAATTTTTTACCAGGCAATTGCCCCTCTAGAAGACAGGTGTGTGTGAACAAGAGTTCCTCAGTAATCTCCACCTGTTACATTTCTCCCAGGCAGCACTGGGGCTTATATTGCTTCCTACTGGGAATAGTTCAATCTCCATTCAAGTATGGCCTAGTTTTTGTGTTTTTAAGTACATAATGTCCCATATTTCTGTGATTTGTTTTTCTCTAAATTTAATCTGCATGTTTTTCCTTTGAAAGAGTATGGCATACAAAACACAGCAGAAATCCGATTGACAACCTTGGATTTCTGCTGCTTATTTCACTGTTTTCAGCACATTGCGCCTCATTTATCAAAGCTGTCTCAGTGTAAGACTGTCTGTGTTGCCCACAACAATTTGTGAGAGCTCAGCATTCATTTTTCTAGAGCAGTTTAAAAAATGAAAACTGAGGGCTGATTGCTATGGACAACACAGACAGTCTTATGCTAAGACAGTTTTGATAACTGAGATCCACTGGTTTCACCATATTTTAGAATGCAGATGAGCCCCATCTAGTAGGATTAATCCACATCTTCCAATGCGTTTTCCACAATGAATACAGACAAAATACACAATAAGAATTGACTTGCACTCCCATTTTTATGCATTTCATAACATACTATGTCACATGGAAAAAAAAAAACACTCCATGTGCTCCAATGTTGTGTGTTCCCATCAGAGGCAAAATGACCATTTTGAGCATCAAAATGTGCATGGGAAAACATCATATGAATCTAGCCTGACACTGAAGGGCTTGAAATCCTCAAGAAAGATTAACATGCAGTGGATTTTAAAATTTGCACATTACGTCATTGTATGGATTTGTAAAATCCGCTGTTAAAATCTGCAGCAATTCTACAACATGCGAATTTCACACCTGAAAAAAAGCATCACCCGAAATAACTCAATAAAAAATAAAAATTATTTTATTTGAGTGAAGGAATAAAAAAATACAAATAAAAGGGTGGGAGGCAGACAATACGGGCCAAATGTATGAAAACTGTATAGGTCTAAAATACACTTTTTTGCCCATAGCAACCAGAGCGCCCCTTTCATTTTTCAAGAGCACTATATGAAATCAAAGGGGAGCTGTGATTTGTTTCTATGGGCAACAAAGTGAATTTTAGACCTAGACAGTTTTCATACATGTGGCCCTAAGAATACATTTAGGGCAATATGTATGAAAAATGTCTTGGTCTAAAACTCACTTTGTTGCCCATAACAACCAATCAGAGCGCCCCTCTCATTTTTCCAGAGCACTATATGAAATGAGAGAGGTGCTCTGATTGGTTGCTATGGGCAACAAAGTGAATTTTAGACCTTGACAATTTCCATACATGTGGCCCTTAGTGAACAAACTGCTAAATAATAAAGTCCTGGAATGTATAGCATATTAAACCCAGTAATACAGTTAATACAAGCCCATTCTCAGTAAATACCCAATTATGGTCCTAGAAAATGTATATTGGTTTAATTGATTCCAGATAAAGACATTGAAACATAAGGCAAGAAACAAACTACTAATAATGTATACAGAACCAGACCATAATATCTTCCATACCACTAACATTCAATGCACGTTTTACCACAGCTTTATCAGGAGTGATCATATAAATCTATACTTATCCTGAAAATCCTCAAGAAAAAATAACAAGCTGTAGATTTTAAAACTTACACCTCATATCAATTCATGCATTTGTAAAATCTGCAGTTAAATCTGCAGCAATTCTAGAGCATGTGAATTTACCCTCAACATCACTACAGCAATTACCGATTGGTTAATTTTCAGAACAGTACTGCACACAACATTGCATAATATTGTAAGCGACATAAATGAAGGTTAATTATCGTAATGCATCTGTAGGTAAAACTGTATATATTTTCAGACTGGATTTTAGCAGTAATATAACTTCATGATTTTATGATATGTCATTCATTAGACTTTAAAATGCAATTAAACTCTACTCTATTTATGGGGAATTATCTGGGTAAAATATCAAAATAGCAATACAGTATATCCTTCCTGGTGGTTACTATATATTTTTATTTTGTACGACTTGCTCATTTACAGGAAAGGACAATTTGAAAAAGGCAAAATAGCCATAAATTTATTTCTCAAGCCATTTCATGACAAACAGACTTCCACCTTCCATAGCTACAGGATAAAATTAAATGTCATGAGAGCTGTGTGTTATAAAATGGCTTCAACAAGTCATTCTACCCATAATTGCTTTGAACATACAGCTAGGTATTCTTTGGAACTCTTACATGGCAGAACATCCATTTCTCTGTATTGATAGTATTTTTTGTAAGCAGATGGCAATAACAGTGGGATGGCGGGAGATTATTCTTTGTTGTATTGTCGTCATGTGTTTGATCTTTATTGTAGATTACCTTTAATACAGTCTGTATCTAGGCAGTGTTAGTGCCTCATGTGTTGAATAGAAAAAGAAAAAAAATCCTTTAAAAATAAAATTAATATTATGTTCCCAATTATACCACTCCAAGAAGTTGTTAAGGATATCTTTCATATCTGAATCCATGAGTTACTAATAATTAGAAACAGACAGTTCCATTTGTAGTGGAAGCTTTATATATAAATATTTAAATATATATATATATATATATAAATGAAAAGTTTTTATATTTTATAATATATATATAAATATATATATATAAAATATATATATATATATATATATATAAAAGAGAAATTTGCTTGTGCATCCTTATGACGGCACTTTCACCAGTTTCATATAAAAAAGGGAAACATTGAAACACTGAAGAAAAGGCGTGAGAAATGGAGTTGAGGCGCAAAGTTTCAGCGTTGAATGAGACAGAAAAACACACCCAGGTTCATAAATGTGTCTAAAATAATGAATGTGGTGCGACACGCCCCTAGAACGTCCCCACACGTTTGCCGCATTACAAAGTGTCGGATGTGGCACAAAGTGTGCCAAGCTTGCCCGAAAGACGCGCCATACATAGGGAGAGAAGGCGGCTCACTTAGGCGCATTTCTCACCAGAACAGTGAAAATTACCTGTTCATAGATGTCGCCCTGAGTCTGGTTTACCTCTTGACTATAGTTCCCACCTGTATATTACTGACAAGACATGGGAGTTTAAAAAGGAAAACTTATTGTAGGATGTATTGTATATGTATAAACTTTTCAATCTTTTTTCAATGTTATCAGCAAATAGACTGTTGCAAATTTACATAGTAACTTTGAAAAAAACAAAGGTCCATTGAGTTCTACCTATAACCCTATTGTGGTGATCTAGATAAGGCAAAACTATGTCTTTTATTGGATGAAAAATTGCTTCCAGACACCACTATGGCAGTCAGAATAAATCTCTCAATAAACATTTTATCAATAGACGCAATTATCCATTATCTGTAATATTATATTTTTGGAAATTATTCACTTAATCCGCCATTACAACCTCTTGTGGCTATGAGTTCCATAGTCTCAGCAGCCTTACAGTAAAGAACCCCTTGTCTATGACAAGGGTGAAATGTTATTTCCTCTACATGTACAGTAATGGCTTCTTCCTGGCAGAGCGGCCTTTCAGCCCATGTTGATACAGTACTTGTTTCCCTATGGATACCAACACAATCTTACCAGCTTCCTCCAGCATCTTCACAAGGTCTTTTGCTTTTGATCTTGGGTTCATATTCACATATCGGACCAAAGCACGTTCATCTCTGAGACACAGAACCTGTCTCCTTCTATATGTTTGTACTTGTATATAATTGTTTGTACGGAAGGACAGGACACCTTCAGGTATCTGGAAATTGCACCTAAGGATGAACCAGACCTGAACAAGTCCACATTCTCTTACTGATATCTTGGATGATTTCTTTAGACTTTCCCATGATGTTACACACAGAAGCAGTGTGTTTCTGGTGTGCTTCACAGGTCCACAGGTGTGTCTCTAATTAAGTCAGATGTTGCCAATGAACCTATCAGAAGCTTCCAAAGACATGACATCATCATATGGGCTGTCCCAAATTGTTTAAAGGCATAGTAATCCAAATGTATGAACACTTTTAACTTTGCAGAAAGTTATAAAAATGCCTTAAAAATCTGTCTCTCTCATTATTATGGCATCTGGCAAATATAAATAATTTTGGTAATCCTAATTGACCTAAAATGGGTGAGGTTTATTCTGATTTCATGTCAGATAGTGAGGAAAACATGCATGTGTGTCTTTTTTATATAGTGTATGTTAACTTCTGGTTTCAACTCTACATATATTTCAGATTATTTATACTTTCTTTTAATAAGAGTTCTTTATATGTAAGGCAATGATTGACCCCGGTCTGGCATTGCTGCCAGATTATGCCATGATTATTTAAGTCCGTTCAAACTAGAATTTATAATTTCTGAAAAAGCATGGCAAGAATGCGTGGGGAATGCATAGCTTTCATTTACTTTTTAAATGTATATGTGTGCATATAAACTGATACTGTAATCTTTACATATATATATAGGGCGAAATGTATAATTTTTGACGCTCAACCCAAAACCCTTTTGTGTTAACAAGGGCGCCGGGAAACTAGGGAACCTTTTTTTAACTGCTTTTTATAGTTTTACGCTTTCCAAAGCTACTCCAACAATTCAGGCACGGTAAAACCACTTTTAAAGTGGTCAAACCTTTTTCCAGAAACAATGCCCCTGGATTTCCAAAAAAACCTCAAAAAATTTTAGATTTATAGGGTTTTGGTTGCAACCCCCCACAAAATCCCCGATATAAGGCGCATTAAAAAAGTGCCGCGGGTGCTTTCCCAAACTGCCCCTTTAAACTGGAGTGCACCGGGATTTAAAAATTTATCAAGGGGGTTTGCGACAGTTTTGGGGCTGAAAAAAAAAACCAACTTCTGGGGCACCCCCGTACATACATTTCGCCCAATGGTTAAAGGGGGGTTTTGCCTTTAACTAAATTCCCATACCGTCCTGTATCCAGCTCTTAAAAGCTCTGTTCTCAGAAGTGGGCGTGTGTTTTTTGGGTTTTTGGGAAATTTAAATTTCATGGGGACCAGCAGGATGACACACCGGGCCCTTTTCCCTCCCTAGTCAAAGAAAGGCCAGGATGTAAAAACCGTGAGTACTGAGAGGAAAAGGGTTTTGACTCCATTCACAAAGTCCTTTTTAAAATTTCCCTTGCAAAACCCAAAACTTGTGCCCTTTTTTTTTTTTCTCTTTTTTCAAGCAAAAGACCTGATTGAGGTTTCTTTTTAAATTTTTTTATTTGCACTGTTTGACTAATTTCTAAGGTTACAGAGGAAGGGACTAGAGTGACACTTTTGGGGTGTTTAACACTAAATTAGCTCCCTAAAGGGGACATTTGATGTCTGAGCATGTTTTGCCAGGATTGGAGCTCCTCCCTGGCCCTATTCCCCTGGAACAAGCTATAAACAATAGACCCACTAAAGACAGCAAAACAAAAACAGTGCAGAAATTTTAATAAAAATGGATGGTGAAAAAGTCTGTTATTTCCTTTGCAAGCTTTCCACATACAAAAAATTTTAAACTTCAGGAAAAAACCCCCTTTTTGAGTTTTTTAAATTGGGTGCTTTAAATCCGTATTTGGGGGGTGGTTGGAAAACCCCCAATCTGTATAAATTGACATGGTAATGGTAATTAAATTGTCAAACTATATACATATAATAAGACAACAAACGTTTAAAGAGTTACACCACTAATTAATTAAGATTTAAGATGTTAGAACATTCCAGCATGTATGTTTTAAAACAATTCCCCTTTTTAAAAAAAAGTTTTTTTTTTGAGTTTATACCATTTGTGAAATTAAATTGGGGTTTTTTTAAAGGAGGATTTCAACATGGATTCCGCATTAAACCCCCTTTGTAAACAATCCTCATTTATTCGAATAGCCTTTCCTGTTTTGTATTTTCATCCCAGTAAATCTTTTGACCCCCTCATAAGACCCCTTTTCCATGGGGGAAGGGATGGGGGTAGACTAACTAAACATCGGGAAATCAGGAGAAAAAGGGCCCTCGGGAAAACAAAAAATTTCCTTGGCAGAAATCCGAGGTTTCACCTTGAATTTCTGCCGAGGAAACAACAGGGAAAACCAACAATTAAAACTTTTAAACCCCAATGTGTAAAAGTACCCTCATAGGGGGCCCCCAAAGTATTGTTTCCCAAAACTTTTTTTGTACGTCCACTCTGTACTCAGTATCGGGGGGACAATATTTTGCACAAATTAAACTGAAATCCTTAGGGGAGGCGGGGGATCCCTACGGTGAGCATGTTTATGCAAAAAATTCTTGGCTTCTTTAATTTACCCAGAATGTTACAGGGGCCCATCCTTGCCTCTCTTTAAAAACCCACCTGCCAAAAATTTGCCCCTTTCTCTGTTTTTCAAAAAAAGGAAATTTTGCACTAATTCAGGCATAGCATAAAGCAAGGACACAGAATTGAACATTTTGGGCAGCCCATTTTGCCTATCTACAAACCAAAAAAGGAAACAAGGGCCCTTGGATAAAAAAAGTAGAACATTCTTTAAAAAAAAGAAAAGGGTTTCCCCTTTAAAAAATAGGGTTTTAAAGCATAAAAAATTTGATACCAAAAATGAAGGTTAAAGGGGTTTTAAAAAAAGAAATGAAATCATGGGGAAAACTCTTTTAAGCCTAACTCCACATAATCTGGATATATCACATCCCATAACTAAGAGAAAAAGTGTATAAAAAAACAAGAGATATCTGACAGAGAGTAAAATTGGCCTGACGTTCAATTTCATTTCTATTCAAATACCAACTTATTTAAGCATATCACATTTTTCCTAAGCAAAGGTTGTACACAATTCTGTTAACCAACCTTGATTAAACCGTGTCGGGCTGGGGGACTTTTGGGGCCCACAGGGGGGTTGGAAATCTAGGGGCCCCCCCAGTTGAGCTGTTTCTGGCCCACTGTGGGGGTTTATTTTAGGGGGCCCAGCCTACAGCAAAATGGGAATGACTGCACATGCCTTTCCTTACCTGCATCTTGCTTTCCCCCCTCTTTCCTGCCCTTTTTTTCTCTTTTCCAGGATTAAAAGTAGTTTAAAAAAACCCAAATTCAGGTCTTCTAAGCTCAGGGGCCCACCAGGGGTTTCCCCCCATTTTCCCCGTGGGGCCCCTTTCCAGCCTGTTGATTAGTAGGAGATTTTCACCAATCCAAAAGTGAAGGTTGGTTTTTATTTTCCCACATTAAGCTCTAGGGAAACCCATCATCTTTTTTTATAGAATGATTTATAAAAAACAACGGGAAAGTAAAAGCCCCCTTTTCCAACCCCAATAGCTTGTATCCTGCATCACCTTTTTCCCAGAATTCTTCCCCAAAAAAAATGTAGACAATTTTTAAAAAAAACTGTATAAGAGATTGGGCCAAAAAAAATCTAAATTTAGGAAAAGTTGAAGACACATTAGCTGTTAAATTTAGACAAAAAAGTGATACATAGAACACTATAACTTTAATTATGAAATTTTGATGCTATGTATGAAACTGAAAGGAACTCCTCTTCAGTGAACTATATTTTACAAAGTTCTATAGATTATTTGGTGTTGAGCCACATTGCCATTTATCCTTCAAATGTGAAATATTATTTACTACTCCCAAACTGTCTAGAAGTAGCTTTTTTTTTTACTGTGGAAATTTTTAAATAAGGTGACCAAGACTTTCAGGGATAAAAAAGTGGCCTATACTGTGTGTCCCAACAAGTTTTTAATATGGGACAGAGATTGTATTTAATGCACTGCTCTCACCAGAATATATTGTAGTATATTTCCTGCTCAAAAAACTAACATGATCTTTTACTACAATTGTAATTCCAGCAGGCCAGGTTTAACGTCTAATGGCATTTTATGGGAGACATATCATAATAAAGTGTACATATTTGTCATGAAATGAATTGGCTCATAAACAATCCTTTCAGTTCTGAGTCATCACAGCTGATTTTGCCAAGGGAAGTTAGACATTTCTCCTACAGCATCTATCACACTCCTTCTTTCAGAGCACTTCTCTATTGTAGCTCATAGAGAAGAGGAGTTGGCAGGGCAAGGGCCTCTCTATGACATCATATAGTCTAATAGAATGTGTTGGCCGGAGGTCATCTTCATAAGACAACTTATAAATACAAATACTTTATTTCATCACAATAGTTTTTTTTCCTCAAGAATTGCCAACAAAGAGCATGTTAGCTTACCCCCCCATATCATGTCTGTGAGCCATGATAGTATATAAAAAAGTTGTCTGATTTATCTCTAAATTCTAATGCTCCATCAGTTCCTACTCACAGAACTTCAGATAGCTATGTATGTAGATGGAGATAATTTAAAATACTTTTTAACATCTTTACGGGCAAGTTGTGTACACTGTAGAACTGGTATAAAGGTAAAAAGTCTATGGTATGTGGCTGCCAATGTCATATCATTGCGAAGGGACTGGTGGTGGCAAGAAAGCACCTCTTATTTTCTTGTTATTTTACCTCAGTTCCAGCCAGTAGCAGTTTGTTAGAAAATCTTATTAAATCCCTTTATCTTTAAGCTAATTTCGGAGAATGATAAGAATCTTCTTATAGCCTCAATGCAGCAATTATCTTCTGTATAATTATTTGACATTCCATTTATATTTTCACAGAAGACAGTGGTATTAAATAGGGAAGTTTTCTTTAAAATAAGATCAAGGGTTAAATAAATTGTCGTAAAACATAGGAAAGAAAATTATGAAGGTAAAAATAAATAATTTAGTTGATTATACGTCAGCGCCTTTCTTCTGGAAATATTCTCCACTAAAAAGCCAGCCTGCATGTAACACTCTTGTTATCTGCTTAATCATCTCCTGATTTATTTCCAAGGTAATCTAGAGAACAGAATTTTTGCTTACTATAGGATTAACTATTATTTCTTCTTATTAAAGAACCCTGTATTACAGACCACGAATCTAAGCAATCCGTGCTCTTAGGATATTTTGGTTGCCAAAAAAAGTTGTTTTTATGGCCCTGTCATTTTAGTTGTAAAGTGATTAAAGGTGACCAATAAACCATAAACTGTAGCATTCATTTAAGAAAATACTGAAGTAATGTGTAAGAGAGATGCTAGTTTGATGAACATCAAAACATGTTTCCCATCACAAGCTTTTGCAGACTTAAGCTGTTTCTCTGTCTTACAGCTTCTAATCCAGGGGCAGGTCACTGAAGACTCGTGACATAATCATTCTGTGTGAACAGTGGGAGGGAGAGTATGTCACAGCTCTGCAGACCTCTTGCAATAGTCAGTTCTCATGTCTGGAGAGCTGTCATCTCCCTTTTCTAGCTCCTTGTAACCAGAACACCTGTATTGGTGTAAACAGTTATACATCAGCCTGAACTGATGAAACAAATATGAGAAATGTACTCTGCTCCCCCCTCTGTTAACAGGCAGGAGGTAGAGGGGGAGAAGACTGTAAAATGCTGTGTTATATGAGAGTAGAGTGAATATAGCAGCTAGAGGTTCAGTAATTGTCCAGATTCTTCACACAGAGTTATCACTGGAAGAGGAGCATAGAGAACTCAGGCAGCCTTTATTACACAAACAACAGCCATAACAGAAAGCTGAGGCAGCTAGTTTATCTTTCTTTTTCCATAGTTCACAGGTTAGTTAGCACATAATTCTGGAAGCCAATGACAGCATGGGGGAGTTTCTTTTCAGGGTCTTGTCTAAATGGGGCTTAACTAAATTTCAGTCATCCAATCACATCAAATGGGGTGTGGTCTTTCCACAGGCTGCTGATTTAGCTCTAGACACACACAGATTAGCTCATATCTGCTATACTAAATGATTTAGATAATGCAAACCAACTGCAAAAGTGCTTATTTTTACTGTCCCCATCATTACAGATATGATCTTTGTAGCGAGAAAACCCCTTTAAGTACAACACCAGAACTAAGCTCCTAACATAAACACAGCGCTAGAATCTAACTCATAAAATAAATACAGCACCAGAACTAAGCTTATAAGAAAAAAAAGGCACCAGAAGTAAGCTCATAACAAAAATATACAGTAGCACTAGAGCCATGCGCATAACATAAATACAACAATATAACAAAGTTTAGTAAATACAGTACCAGAACCACATTTTCAACATAAATAAAGCACCAGAGCCAAGCTTATAACATATAAACAGTGCCAGGACCAAGCTCTTACAGGAGTTGTCCACCTCAAAGAAGTCATTTCAGTAGCTCCAGTAAAATAAAATAAAAAAACGTATACAAAACTTTCCAGTAGCCCATCTCTCCAGCTTTCTGTTCACATACCATTATTTCTGACCGGAGACATCACCGCCGCAGTCATGTGCCCCTCACTTACTTGGCCCTTCGGAGCTGTTCACTTGGGGTCCTATAGCTACATACAGGGAGTTGTTGTTTCACAAACAAGAATGTTAGTAGCCATTATCACTCTCCAGAATATGGATCAGACACAGTTAGGGGCAGAATTAAAAATCACATCCAGTGACTCATAGATGATGTCTTCTTTAATTGAAGCAATTTTTTTTTGTTTTCTTCCCCATCCATCTTGCTTCTGGAGAGTTAACTGCACAGTTGTCATTTTCTCCTCTTGTCCCTGGTCTAGATCCATTAAAACCTTACCACCTCCTCTCCTCACATGTGCACCCATTTTCTTGGACTGTTAAATAAACTTGTGCCTACTACTGACCACACAGGCAACTTTTATCCCGGACATCTCCTTAATATATAATTACATTTCACACAGTTGCACACTGTGACAATAGACTCTGAGTATAAATAACTGCATAATAATGTAGTGTATATATATATATATATATATATACAGTATATATGCAATGTTTTCTGGAACCCCCATGAATTGAAAAGCAAAGTCAACTATGCCTTACAGTCCAGGTAAAAAAAGATACACCAATGCATAGCTCCCAACTGTGTGCCACATAACACTGGCATACAAAAAGTCATTCATAGCCTATGACTTTATCACATTTAAACCATAAACCAAAGATGAGATATAGCTTTAATTCTTGCTATATATAGATCCTAAGATGGTGAGCACAAATGAATATCTTAAATGGGGTATTTCCATCTCACTGTTTAACTTTAAACATGTAAGCAAAAGGAAGATTATTACCAAATATATCGCTGTTCTGATTTTGCTTACCTTCAGAGTTAGAGTAGTTCTTATCTCCTGCATGTGTACCAACCTAACTTACCAACCAGCTCTCTAGCTCTAGCAGCATTGTCCAGGATGGTGATTTTACTCCCTCCTGTGTCTTATAAGCAGCATGGGAGTTTGCTTATGTTTCTTATTGACAAAAAATAGCACTTTAGTGCTGTAGCCTTTTGCTCTGCTGTTTAGAACCATCCATCACCATTGTCTCTCTAACGGGCTCAGCTAAAAATTAAAGAGCTGATAAACCAAATGACATCTTGCCTGCTATTCAATCCAAATGGAATACAAGTACCCAGGAATATAATCCAATACGCATTCTTGTTTTCTTCTGTAATCATTGCCTGCAATGTGAGGGGCCACTTTCTATGTATAGACTCAGTGGGCCTCACGTATGAAAACTGTTTAGATCTAAGACTGTCTTTGTTGCTCATAGCAACCAAAAAGAAGGAGAGCTCTGATTGGTTGCAATGAACAACAAAGAAAGTGTTTCCTTCATGGACCTGAGCAAAGAAACAGCCAAAATATTTCTAGTATTGGCAAGTGAAATGTCTGAAAGATGTCTCTGTATTGGACATTCCACATATAGCACTCTGCAAACAGTACATAAAGCGAGGAAGTCAACATATCATGTATTGCCATATGTTAATGTGGATGATTTTGCATTAGGTTCCAATGAGGTCGAAGTAAGAAGCACTTGATAACGACTGCAAATGTTTTAACCACACTTGTAACATCTACTGTGTTGCAACCACATAGGAATAGAAGTAGACTGAGTATTAAATAAACTAGTCAATAACAGTTGACCCAATATAGCTGCTTTTTTGGCAACACATTTTATACCTGCTTGGACCACATTGTCCAAAGTTGGGTGATAGTGTAATAGTATTTATTAACAATACGACAGAAAATTCACCCCGTGCAGCAAAGAGAGCAATAAAATATTTGTGCTGTGATCTACACTGCATGGATTTTTTAACATTGATTTTAAAATCCAGTTGTATATACTTTAGGATTCCCATACATAAAATTGTACGGGGCTGATGGCAAAGCCGAAAACCGGCCACGGTCTTTGCACAAATCCGCACCTAAAGCCGCAGTCCAGCAAATGTCAAGATACCGTCGGATTTTGGACGGCATTTTGACATTTGCTTTAGAATCTTTGGGGCAAGATTGCAACAAAGTCAGTCTCTCCCGAGACCTTAGCAATGTTTCTTGCTATCTAGATCCAGGATAACAGCATTGTTTCAGTCTGCAAGCAACATTGTTGGAACAGTGTCGGAACAATCGTGCCTGGCATAAATCGTGCATTTGGACCAATCCATTAAATGCATACAAGGTTTATAAAACAACACATAACTGCACAAAAGCACAAAGTGCATGGGTGCAATATATAAATATATGAATAAAGTATCCAGTGAAAACACATGATACAGTCATCACAAAGAGCTTACTGCTGTTGTGGGGGCGTCTTCACACAGACATACATGGCCAAATTATTAACTCATACTCTGATTCGCTTGAAATCTAAACATTTTGGTCTTATTACTGCATGGTTGAATACGTATCATTTAAAGATGTTCTCTATAATGCTACTGAACATGAATATATTTATGGCTGTTTGTGTTATTCAGCTGCTGATTTCTAGTATTAACCTTTTCAGAGTAAAGTGTATGTGACTGTAGATTGTAATAGGATTCATGTTATTGATATTCCATTCCAAAAACCTAATTCATGCAATCCTTGATCAGCTACCTGCAGTGCAGGCACTATATTTATACTCCTCTCGAGAGAAGGAGAACACAATGGCATCCATGGTATTCCTTCATTTACAGCTAAAAACCTTTTCACTCTACAGTCCATTTCTTTCACTTTCAGATTTGAATGGTAGAGTGATATTAGTGGTCTATCCTTCTTTATAATTCCAAATAGAACGTTGTAAAAGTAAATGCAAAATCCATTATATTTTAACTGAGAACATTTGGAGGTTGTGCAAATATTATCAGGATGTACTCTTAACCTCGCAAAAGTCAAAAAATGTATCTGTACTGCAAAATGACGCACAGGACGCGTTCAGATATCCATAGGTTTCTATTAGCCCAACAGAGGCCAGTAGAGTGTCTTTTTTTCCTTTGCCTGGTACATGACTGTATACTACAAAAATGAAAGTATATTATTGTAGCAAAATATACAATTCGAAAGGATAGTATACTACAGAAAGAACATATATATATATATATATATAAAATATATATATATATATATATAATATTATATACACAATATATTCAAATCTGAGGAATTAGGATATGTTCACACAACTGTTTTCAACACTTATTTGGGGTGTCTATCCTTTCCAAATGCCCCTAAAACTCTTTTTTTGCAAGTTTTTTTTTATATGATTTTACTCAAGTAAGTTTAAGTGTCTTGTGAATTCTTGACGAGTTTTACTCGAGTAAAATCTCAATAGGACACAATAGGGATTTGATTTTTTTGGGGAACGGTAGTACTTGAAAGCCTTGGTCATTCTTTTTCAACCAATTTCTGACATTTCTAGCCGTGCAAAATATCACATTGTCTTGCTGAAAGATTCCATCGGCCCCAGGGAAGACAATCAGCATGTATGCGTGTACATGATCTGAGAGGAGGGATTTATAACCAAATCGGTTGAGAGTGCCTTCCACATGGATGAGTGGGCCCAGAGAATGCCACTAAAACATTACTCAAACCATAACGCTGCCACTATTAGCTTGTGTTCTTCTTGCAATGGTTGTGTTGTGTTTGTTTTCTGATGTTTTTCTTCTGACATGCCAACAAAGACAACTAAAAAACGCCACTTTTATTCAGATGTTAGAACAAGCTTTAATTTCAACAGCAGCTTTAAATCTCCTGGGTTAATTTTCTATCAGCTTGGCGCACTGTTTCAGAGTGATTTTGCTACTGTAGTTCCTTCTGGTCACTTTGCTCCAGGTTGTTCAGGTTTGTCGGCTAGCGCTTGTGTACTGAAATTTTCAGTGACTCAGATTCTTGACCGTATTGTGATTAAGACTGACCATTGGAGAACATTCACATTTTTGTGATATTCTACTCCTATGTTGCTTTGGCATCTGATGAACCTTTTGTTTAAATATGCACTGGACGTCATCCATTTATGTATTTTCATTATGTTGTAGTTTTTCTTAGCTCATAGGACACTGTTCAACTTTACATGACAGGAACATTTTTGTGCCTAGAGGTATGTAATTACGTTGCTGCGCTGGTTCACTGTAGGTTTATTTATCATAAACAGGCATAATATGCTGATAATAATTGTATCTGACTTGGCAACAGCATGATGTATATGTACATGAGATATTCTAGTCCAGGCCAAGGGAGACATGTAAGAAGGAAGGCGCTTCGAAGTGAATTGTCGAGTCTCGTTTTCAGTGTATAATGCACCTGAATGTATGAAAGTGGTTTTTGTGCGTTCATAAATGGTGTCTAAAGTTCATCGCACTTCGCCTACGTGTTACAGGCACATTAGTAATGTGCCTAACATGTATAAAGGCTGTAGATAGGCTGAAAATTAAAAAAAAGTCAGAATAGCATGTCAGTGAATAGAAACTATGGTAGTGATCTTGCTTGGGGGACCACAGTCCCAGCAAGACGTCGGTGTGCTGGCTCTTGCTGTATGTAGAATAAAGGGTGGGAGCAACATCTGAACAACAACAGTGGATTATTTAATATAAAATTAGTTTTAGATTCTATTAAATTTAAATGCATTTTAAAGGAGATATTTTTATATTTTTGGGAAATTATGTATTTTTATATTAATTTTATATGATAACATTTTTTATTCAATTTAAAGAATAACATTTTATATAGTTTGATAATTATCATAAATTACTTTTTATTATTGTGCTGGTCTAAGTTGAGAAATATTGGACATTTTTTTTTCCCTAACAGCAGATTTAACTTCACTTCGACTCCTTAGGCTCAAGCAGACCACATTAAAACAGGTCTGCTTGTTCAAGTAGTAATGCGCCTAGTTTTGACAAACCACATTCATTTATGTTTCTAATATTACGAGTGTGGTGCAACACGCCCCCAGAACGCCCCCTCATGTTCGGCGCATTAGAAAGTATCGAGTCTTACGAACAAGCGCCTTACACAGTCGTTAGGTGCATTAGACATCGTAGCCAGCTCACTTTGGCACATTTGACACCAGAAAAGGGTGTCTCCCTTAATTTCGATAAATTAAAGTTTTAGAACCATGTAACCCAGATGCATAAATAGAGAAGCCTAGGCCCCATAGCAAACTTTTGGATTGGGTACCGCCTTCCCTCCTCCGATCTTGAACATTTACCAGGACCTCTTAAGTTATAAAGTTACTAGATAATACAAGGTGCAACTATACATATCACCATCATACTGCTACCAAAAAAATCCCATATACTAAGACCAACATTACCAATAACACTGATTATAAAACCTGATTATACCACGAGAACACAACCATAAATTATCACCAAATAGTGACTGAATAATACCCTTTGGTATCACTGAATAAAGATCAGTATACAAAGACCTATATAACCGTCATATAGTAACCATATAGTGGTATATACCAGTGTACACAGGTGCCCTACAGACTGTATATTACCTCCATGGGCTCTGCTGACATATAAGTGATTACAGTGCAGTAACATCTTGTGCCACACAGGTGAAGTTTCTCTGACGAGATGTTCATGTCCCTTTTCTTCTGCATCCAGTCCAGATCGCCATGATGACTTCTCTCGAACACCACTAATCACTGCAGATTTGGACACAGATATCTTTTCCAGAACCTCCCTCACTGTCCACCACCTTTTTACAAACTTCCCAGAGGTGTGAGAAGGAGTACAGGCCATAACTTTGAGGTGCAGTCTCCTAGAGCGGTGGAACAGAGGATTCACCCCCTGGAGATTGTGTTGCAGCAATGGCCTGTACCCTTCAGAAACATGTTACTAGGTAGGTAGACCCCCATTAGATAGGTTGGTAGGCCCTAGGTAGGTAGGCAGTACATAGGTCCCAGGTAGGTAGGCAGTACATAGACCCCAAGTAGTTAGGGAACAGGTAGGTAGATTGGCCCTAGATAGGCCGTAGGTAGGCCCCAGGTAGCTAGACTATAGGTGGGCCCCAAATAGGTTTGTAGGTACACAGGCTATAGGTGGGCCCCAGGTAGCTATAAGGCACCCCATAATAGCAGTCAGGGTTTAGGTAGGCTATAGGGGCCCATATAGGTAGCCAGGGTTTAGGTAGACTATAAGGGCCCATATAGGTAGGCAGGCAGGGTATAAGGTTCATATAGGTAGGCAGGCAGGGTATAGGTAGGCTATACGGGTCCATATAGGTAGACAGCAAGGGTTTAGGTAGGCTATAGGGGCCCATATAGGTAGGCAGGCAGGGTATAGGATCTTTATAGGCAGGCAGAGTGTCGGGGCCCTTATATGGTTATGTCAACATAAAAAATAAAGTTAAAGTTCTTGTAAAGCAACAAAAAAAAATCATTACATTTCTTGTGGTTAATATAGCCTGGGTTGATAAGATCTGTTTTATTCATAATTTATATTATTTCTAGAATTTCCCAAGATAATAGTACTCTGTGGCTGAACATGAATTTCTGTAACCCTGCATATTAATCTTACTAATTGCAGCACAGATAAGGTTGGATTAAATAATTGCTCTTTGAGCAGATGCAAGATACATAGGAAGATTATAACCGAACAGCAGTTTTGAGGTTTCTATGGTTTAATATTTGCTTGACGTGTCACAAACAAGAATACCAGTCATTAGAGAAGCCGTAGAAATTGCCACACAGTGTTATCAGGGCCGGAATGGCATGTACTGTGTATCTGTATGGAAATGCAAAGTTATGTTTTTCACTACTGCTCTCCCTGTTTAATGCCCTATGTTTCTGAATCAGGAACAAGGACGGCTTTGGGAGGACGTAATGAATATGTTTAAATACATCAGAGGTCAATATAGAGATCTCTAACAAGAACTATTTACACCCAGGATTGTATCTAGAACAAGGGGGCATCCCCTACATCTAGAGGAAAGAATGTCTACATAAACATAGAAAGGGATTCTTTACTGTAAGAGCAGTGAGACTGTGGAACGTTCTCCCAGAGGAACTTGTCATGGTGAATTCACTAACAGAGTTCAGAAAGGGTCTGGATGCATTTCTAGAGTGTAATAATGTAACAAGTTATAGTGCATAGGATCCTGTAGAAGGGGCGTTGGTCCAGGGATTTATTCTGATTGCCAGATTGGAGTCGGGAAGGAATTTTTCCCTATAATGAGGACAATTGGCTTCTACCTCATGGGTGTTTTTGCCTTCTTCTGGATCAACACTATGGGCCAGATGTATGAAAACTTTCTAGGTCTAAAACTCCCTTTTTTGCCCATAGTAACCAGAGAGTCCCTCTCATTTTTTCCAAAGCACTATATGAAATGAAAGGGGCACTCTGATTTTAGACCCAGACAGCTTTCATACATATGGCCCTATGAGACAATGGGCTGAACTGGATGGACATCTGTCTTTTTTCGGCCATACAAACTATATAACAGTGTTGTTGGTTAACTTCAGATAGAAGGATTATGGATGACTTCATGGAATTACTATTCGACACAAATCCAAGTGAATAAATTCATAAATAATTTTTTTACAAAACGCTTGGAAGCTAGTTGGTGAGGGTAGAAAATAGGGAAAAAAAATTACCTTTTAAATCTGGTTCTTTTTAGCGCCACCGCCAGTTTTGATGCCCCCGATGATGATGTCATGACCCGTGCCTATGTAACACTACATTACAGGACTCAGCGGTCACATACTATATATCAGAAAGTGCTGGCGATAATTAGCTACAGGGGCATTTGAAGAATGAGCAATAGATCAAAGGTTTAATCCCGCATTTCACAGAAAAAATATGTCAGTTTAGAACTTTCAGGTCTGAATAACACTGGTAGAATACTCAATGGCACTTTCTTTTATTTCGATACTTTATTTAATAGATTAACCAGTCATTTAAAAAATATAGGTTCCATTTAAATAAATCCAAATCCATTGGCTGTTTCAGTCCATTAAAAACAAGGGCCGCATTTAAACAGATACTAATTCAAAGAATTAATCGATCCTCATGGGATGGACCTTTCACAACAGATCATGTATAAGTATGATGATATCTATGAAGGACACGTTCCTATCTTCTTTATGATGGATGTGTTTCAACTAACATGAGCCTAGTTAGTATACAATGCATTTAATACCACTACATTTAAACATAATCTGTTGATTAACCCTTTACCGCCCTAGCCAGTTTTGGTCTTCCTGACAGAGCCCAATTTATGAAATCTGATGTAACGCTTTATGTGAAAATAACTTTTTGACATTTTTACCTATCCATGTGATTCAGAGATTGTTTTGGTCCATGCAGTCCTTGTTTATTTGTGAAAAATACCAAAATATTGTGAACATTTGGAAAAATTTGTCACTTTCAAACTTTAAAAATTCCTGCATGTAAGTTATTCCACTCAAAATATTTTATAACTAGAATCTACCATATGTCTACTGTACATTGGCATCATTTTTAAATGTCTTTTTTTATGACCTCAGTGGGCTTAAAAATTTTGCAGTAATGTTTCCAGTTTTCAAGAAAATTTGCAACTTAAATTTTTTTAGGGACCAGTCCAGTTCTGACCTAGCTTTGATGGGCCTGTATGTTAGATACCCCCATAAAAGAAACTACACTCCTTAAAGTATTTAAAACAGCATTTAGGAACCCATTAAGTATTTCACAGAAATTAAAGCAAAGTGAAAGTTAAATGTAAAAATATCACTTTTTTTGCGGACTTTTAATTTTTATCCATTACTCACTGAAACACGGTAGATGTGACCAAAAGAATGCAACTCAACATCGATTACCCAGATCCTGTAGTTTTTAGAGATATGTGGCCTTAGAGCGCTATTTGGTTCAAACACAAGCCCCAGAGTAGGAGGAGCACCTACCGGACTCTATGGTCTCATTTTCATTACGATTTTATTTAGGCGCCATTTCAGGTTTGCGGACACTATAGGATGCTAAAACTTAATAAATACCCCTAAAAAGACCCCATATTGAAAACTACACCCCTTAAGAAATGTATATAGGGTGTAGTGAGTATATTGACCCCACAGGTGTTTCACAAAATGTTTTAGCATTAGGCGGTGAAAATAAAAATAAAAAAATACAACAATCTGCAATATTAGCAAAAAATGTTTAATTTTTACAAGGAATCTTGGAAAAATGCACCACAAATTTTGTTGTGCAATTTCTTCCAAATTTGGAAATACCCTACATGCAGGTATAATCTGCTGTTTGGGGGCATGGCAGGGCATACAAGCCATAATTTTTTTGGCTT
Source organism: Phyllomedusa bahiana (assembly GCA_025379985.1). NCBI lineage: Eukaryota > Metazoa > Chordata > Amphibia > Anura > Hylidae > Phyllomedusa > Phyllomedusa bahiana. The sequence continues at coordinate 170,123 of JAODAL010000305.1, read as the reverse complement.
AAATTTTACAGCATTCGCCGTGCGACATAAGTGACATGGCAACGTTACCATGCGGGTTGGTCTAATTGCAATGGTATAAATTTGATATTGTTTTTTATGTTTTATTACTTACACAATAAAAAATGTGTTTATAAAAATTAGCGTTTTTATGTCTTTATAGTCTGCTACCCATAAGTTTTTTAATTTTTGTATACGGAGCCGAGTATGGGCTTGTTTTTTGCGGGATGAGTTGACATTTTTATTGGTACCATTATGGGGTGCATATAATTCTTTGATCACTTATTATGGTTTTTGTGAGGCATTTTGAACAAAATACAGCAATTCTGGTATTGTTTTTTATTTTTATTTTTTACAGCAGTCACCTTGTGGTATAAATGACACTCTAGCTTTACGCAGCAGGTTGATACGATTACAGCGACACCCAACAAAAATGGCAATTCTGTGATTTATTTTTATTTTTTTTACAGCATTCACCGTGCGGGTTAATTAGTGTGACAGATTTATAGGGTAGGTCGTTACACACGTGACAATATCAAATATGTGTACTTTATTTTATTTTTTTACTTCCCACTTTTTCTCACTTTTCCCCATAAGGGATTTTAATCAGTGATTTTCAGATCACTGATACAAAAGAGATCAGTACACAGCATTGCTGCTGTATATTAGTCTCCATGGTGACTGTCACTCACTCTCCCTAGCAATGCCCACAATGCTTAGAGGGGCATGGGGACATCACAGACAGCCCAGAAGCTTTTCTTATACTCTCGGGCTGTCAAATGAGGAGACAGCAGTGGTGATTGCGGCTACTGCACTGAGAAGACAGAAGGAGTTCCCACCTTCTGTTTTTCCCTTAGCTCCGGCGATCATAATAGATTGTGACAGCTAAGCGGTTAATCACCTGCGGCTGGTGCGCAGTCCAGCCGCAGGTGATGCAATCCTGGGGGACCCTCTTGTGAGCCCGCAAGATGTGCAGGATGCACGGGTACATCCTATGTTGGGAAGGGATTAAGGTCCCATGAGGACCAAGGTATACTTTGCATTTTTATCTGTTTAAATAGAGCATATGTTTTTAATGGTTGATGATCTTTGAAATAAATGGAAGTACTGTTGAGTACTTTACTGATGTGAAGAATGAATGTGATGTCATCAGCCAGAAGTACCGTGATTGGTGGGGGCATTGGATCAGAGCGGGTTTAACATTCCAGACTAGCAGACAAGCATTTTGTAAAAAAAGAAAAAATTGAACACCCCTTTAAAATTAGAGAACAATTCTTCAATCTCTGGGAGTTTATATTACAGATTTGAAAAGGTTGTTTTGAGATGTTTTACAGTGTCATGTACAAATGACAAATTTTTCAACGTCTTGAAAATTACCATGTTAAATAGCTGCTTACTCACCCTGACACCCCAGCTTCAACATTTATACCGTTCACAAACTGAGACCTGTGAGTGTTACACGAGCTGGATGTTATAATCTAATTTTTGCTGCTTGAGATAGCAAATATATTAGTTGTAGACGATGAATGCAGCTAGTCTGGGGTCATGTGGAGAGCCTTATGAAAGGTTGTGTATTGTCAGATGCTGAGCAATTACTGTGATTTAAAACTCACTTCAGCAATATGGAGATAAAATCTGTGTGTTCTGTCTTAGCCGGCCCTTCTCTGATTTGTTCAATATAATATGTCACAATGTGTAGCGAATTTGCCATAGCCTAGTGCTGAATAGTGACAATAAATTTTAAGCATTGAAAATTGTAAGACTTTGTGATGTCCTTCTGCAAAGAATTCAAACCCACTGTGATTTTTTTAAATAAAAAATGTGAGATTTTTTTCCATAACCTAATGGGCTATTGTTAATGTAAGATATTTACATGTATAACATTGTACAAAAACACATTGCATATTGTATAATTTCCATAAAGCAAAGGATACACCGATAGTGCCCTGGGCCCTTAGAGCTGGACCACTAAAGTTATCATGGAAACTGAAGTGGAAAATGGCAGTAGATGTCTGTAAAGAATGAAAGAAATCCACCATTGGTTCCATTTTGACTGCATATAGTCAAAAGGCACTGACTATTATTATTTATTTTAAAGTGCCATTAATTCCAGGGGGTCACATACATAGCATAAGGGTATGTTCACATGGCTTCACTGCGGGGCGTACAGTACGCCCCGCAAATACGCCGGATGTTCGGGAGCTTGTGTTATCGCCGCATACTCCTACGGTGCGGGGGGAAGGTAGGCGGCTGCCAGCCAGCCCATAGACTGTATTACTCGCGGCGAGTAAGCGCCGTGAATAAGTGACATGTCACTTACCTCCCTGCTCGTACGATACGATCATATTGTACGACCGGGGAGAGGAGGCATAATCCATAGTTCTCTATGAGAGCTATAGATTACCGTAATGATTGGGGTGCATTTCATTGATATTAGAGCACAGTACGCTCTCACTACGTGTCGAAATAAGCCATGTGAACATACCCTAAGTCTAAAAAAAAGTACAATGGCAACAGGAGACGTGTACAGTATGCAAATAGGCAGATTGAAGTGCAGTTTTGCGCCTATTTTTCAGTGTATAATGCGTCTGAATCTATGAAAGTGTTTTTTGTGCACTAATAAATGCCGTATAAAGTTTGCGCCTCGTTTATGTGTTTGGCGCATTACGGAACTATAGTGCGTTACTAATGCGCCAAACGTATAAAGGCTATAGACAGGCTAGAAATAAAAGAAATGTAATTAGAATAGCATGTTAGTGAATAGAAACCATGTAAGTGATCTTGCTTGGTGAACCACAGGTCCCAGCAAAACTGTATGTAGAATAAACGGTGAGAGCAGCAAAAATAAATTTTAACACTGATCACCATCTGATTATTTTTAACATAATTCAGAAAAATAGAGTTCAGTGGGTTATTTCATTTAAAATTTAGATTTTATTAATATATTTAATAGGAGATATTTTTATATTTTTGGAATATTATATATTTTTATATTAGCTTTATATGTTTTTTTTAAATTTATAGAATTTGATTTTATATAGTTTGATAATTATCAGAAATTACTTTTTATTATTGTACTGGTGTAAGTTTAGAAATAATGGACAGAGGAATGGAGGAAAGAGACAAAAAAAAGCTAAGAAACAGACATGTGTGTGGGGTTGAGTAGGGACAGCAGGGTTATTGTAGGTTATAGGCTACCCTGAATAGATAGGTTTTCATGTTGGTTTTGAAGTAAGTGAAAGAGGAGAGTCTTGGAGACGGTAGTGTGAGGAGCTGACACGGGCAGAGCAGAGAAGAAAGAGTGGAGATGGCGTGAGGGCAGGTATCTGGAGATTAAGGCAAATATGTAGGTGAGACAGGTTATGGAGAGCCTTGTAGGTCATGGTTAGTAACTTAACCCCTTAAGGACCCTGGACGTATGAGTACGTCCCAGGGTCCATAAGGGGCTTTGCACGGGGATTGCTCCGTGACCCCACCGCACAGCCGCCGCTTACACCCGGCCATTACAGCACGAAAGGGCAGCATCGCCCTCCCGCGCTGTTTAACCCGTCAGACACCGCGGCAAAGATGGCCGCGGTGTCTGAATGAAAGACGATCAGTGCCGCACACCGATCGTCTGGGTCATCAGCACCGTCGGAGCATAGCTGCAACGATCCGACCCCTGGACATGGTAGTGGGAAGCCTTGGGAAGGCTCCTGTCACTTCCATGTCCTGGTTTGCCCCACTTCCGTCCGCAGACAGGAAGTGGGGAAACCGCCATCTTGGTACAGTCTAATGCATTGAATATGCAATGCATTAGGCTATATTGACAATCGCGCCACCTAGTGGTCAAGCACCCTAGGTGACCCCCAATGTTAAAGTTAGAAAAAAAAAGTTTTACAGTACAAAAAAAAAAGTATTTAAAGTTCAAATGACCCACCTTTCCCCATTTTACAAATAAAAACAATAAAATAATAAAAAAGTTACACATATTTGGTATAGCTGCGTCCAAAAAAGTCTGATCTTTAAAAATATACCATAATTTATCCCGTGTGCTTAACACCGTAGAAGAAAAAAAATTACAAACTCCAAAATACCATTTTTTGGTCATTTTATGTCACTTAAAAATGGAATAAAAGTGATCAAAAAAGTTGCATGCATTCCAAACTGCTAGCGATAAAAAGTACACTTCAGCCCGCAAAGAATGCACCCTCACTGACGTCCGTAAGTGTTAGTACAAAAAAGTTATTGGTCGCACAAACTGGCGCCGCGGCGCAAATTTCAATATAGGGATCGCTTGGAATTTTTTTATGGTACCAAAACATAACGGAAACCCTACATGTTTGGTATTTCCGGATGCGTATCAACCATTAGAATACAGATAACACATTGTATTGACCAAATATTGAGCGCGTAAAAGCAAAACCCCCGCAAACATGGCAAAAATACGTTTTTTTTTTTTTCTCAATTTGTCCCACTTGGAATTTTTTTGCGGTTTCCCAGTATATTCTATAGTATAGTGAATTAAACCATTAGAAAGTACATTTTGTCCCGCAAAATAAAAGCCCTCATGTGTCTATGTAGGTGGAAAAATAAAAAAAGTTATGGCTCTGGAAAGGCGAGGAGGGAAAAAACAAACGTGTCAAACAAAAAAAAACGCCGGGTCCTTAAAGGGGTTTTTCTAATTTCATTAAATGGTCTTCAGAATAAGGGGACAGTGAAAACAAGCAACTTTGCAATTAGATGTCATTAGCAAAGCTGTCTTGTATTCACAGTATTCCTTATCTTGTGTTTTTGTTTACACCGATATCCAGTCCTGGTCGGATCCCTCCAGATCCCTCCTCCTTGCATTTCACTAGCTGAGAGCTCATTTACATTCTGTACAGCCCCGGTCATATTCACGGAGCTGTGTCTCTCACTCAGAGTAAGGGACCGTCACATTTTCACTTTATTCAGCCAGAAGAAACAGATTACACTGAAGGGCTTACACAATCAGGAAACCGCACAAATTGTGTCGATCCCTGCCTGATTCAGAGTTAGGGGCCGTAGCATTTTCTCTCTCCACACCCAGCAGAAACAGACTGCAACAGATTCTACAATGAGAAAACATAAGTTTTGTCCCGATGCCTAACTCTCCTGCATAGAAGGGAGATCTGTGCCGTTTGTAAAGCTGTAACACATCTCCAGCTGTGAGAGGAGAAGAGTGCTCAGTCTAGATTGAATGCAGCCTGTGGTATGTATACAGCTCTTACAAAATAAGACTGCATAGGGAAAGACACAGTGACATGTAGACTCCGAGAGGGAGGTGTGGGGGTGGGGGAGTTTCGGGAGCCAGCAGGAATAGTGAAGGGGGGGGTGATGTCACCCAGCTGGGAGGGGAAGAAACGTCCCTGCATTTCCAGAGTGGAGAAGCTGAGAGCAGTGTGAATCAGCCAAACTAAGGAAGCGATACATCCCCTTTAAGGGGTTAAACTGTATTGACTGGGCAATGGGTAGCCAGTGATGGGATTGGCAGAGGGGAGAGGCTATTGACCAACCTGCTGTTAACTTTAATGGAGGGAAGTACAATATTCTTTAAGAGATTTTCAGGCTTAGAAAATGTATTTTCATATACCCTATTATAAAATTTTAAGCTCATAGAAATACTGTGTTTAGGATCCTCATATCTTGGCCAGAATGAAGAGTGATTACAAAGAGCATCTCTCTCTCTTTGGAGGACCTGTCTTGTCCTAGATTTTGCAGACAGCCCATTGATATGGATAGGTACTGTGTAATGCTTAATTTCTCCTGTGGTGGAACTGTAGGGAAACTGAAAACTTATTGGCTATATTTCCCGACAAATTACAGTTTATCACTGTTGGTCCAAGTGTTGGTCCAAACACTTTCAGATCAACTTATTGTCAAAGGACCCTTTAAGCAACTAGAAATTCTCCAAAGGGGAGAACTCCTTCAAAGAGACTGTGTACAGCAGCATTCTCTATCCTGCTTCTTTGGTGTTTTTCCACTGATTCAGTGTGTGTAGTGTAGTTAATGCTGGAAAGAAGCCAGAAGTGTAAGTAGAGGGGTTTACTGTACTATACCATTGAATCAGAGGTCCTGCACAATCAGGGAAACAGCTATGTCAGCTAAGGTTAGAATTATAATCATTCTTCTCAGTTCATGTATAAGAAAGATATCTTCTTGTACTGTGGAACCCACTTATCTGGTAAAGTCATCATCATTAGGGGAAAATATGCTGAAAACAGGGAACAAAGTGCAGATGAGTGAGAGGAAAATGCTATGATGCCGTCCGGAGTGAAACAAGGATGCTTTCAATGTAATTTATTTTGAAATATTATTAATAATTGGGAGCAACAGATACATTGAGGATTTACAAGCATCTATTTACCAAAAAAGATATTCAAACTTTTAGCACGGCGCACCCAGACTACTTTGCTATTCTATTCTACAAATAAAATAGACCAACCATAGTCATAAGCTATGGGTACTCTGCAAGTATATCTTAACGTATCTTTTTAAAATATTCAGACATAAATGCAGTGTACACTTACCAATAAATGTGAGCAAGATCCTATTTCCAGCACCTCTATTTTTTCCTTTACTTTTTATCACACTTTTAATCCTTAAGGATTGCCTCATATATAATAATGAGTAATGCATAATTTATTCTAGTAAAATACTAAAACATCCTAATTATCATTGTTCTTGGGGAAAAAGAGGCCTTAGATTAATAGATCATAACAGCATAATTATGTTATTAAAATTGCTATTCCTAAATACTTTTGAAATTAAATATGCATTTAGCTATGACTTTTTTTATACATCGTCCTTTATTTATACTTAATCTATGCATTTCATAAATTAATTATATAAGATTAATACTAAATATTACAAATGATATAAATAAGTAGTACAAATTAATATGTGTGTAATATTTATAACCCTACCCAAAATTGACTCCGACTCCACAGCTCTGAGATTAATGGATAGATATAATAGATGGAAAACTTTGTATTGTGGTTCTGATGACAGGTTGTGGTATTTATAATATTAGATGTCACATTAAGCAATTGATGTATCTTCTTTGTGTGGACTCAAGAGAATACAAGTGGGGAAAGGGGAAGAGAAAAATAGAGATACTATCTAGGTGTAGTGTTTAGGTATAAAGACTCAAAGTACAAGCTGATGCACTCACCTAGCATGGTTGGGCTATGATTGGCACAACACTATTAAATGCTTTGTATGGGTCCTGCTGCCACTTCACTTGCTATCTCCACTGCTGGTGGGAAGAATATTCTACCAAAAGTAAGGGGAAATTGGAATATTATTTTTAGTTTCCAAATTAACCATAAATAGAGACCATTAGAGCTGGGTGAAAACTTTTACAGGTATAAAATCTTCAAAAGAACCATTTAGTTAACTATGGACCATGCATTTTGTGTAACTGTACACGTCCTCAGGCCATCGCTGAACCTCAGGGGGTGGTGGTTGGCACTTTTATAGATGGTTTCAGTACAGATAACTCTGTAGTATCTTTGTATACAATGTTTTAACCTATTTTTGGTTAAATCAAATTCCTCTCCATTTTTATTTCTGGATGTACATCCTTCATAGTTTTTCTTGGCTGTGTTTATTAAATTTTTACATTGTTCCGGGGCGCATTATCCACTCTAAGAGGCCAGTGCCATTATGGAATATTGTTACCATGAGGGGGTATACTTAGTCTGCAACAATGTCTTCTTTATATATTTATAAATTCATCTCTCATATTACATCTTTATATTTTTATTTTCCTTCTTTATATTTACATACCTTCTTTATATTGAAGTATATTCCATCTTAATATTCCTTATATTCTAAGTACGGTAAGTGGTGCATGCATGACTTTGAGAATAGATGGACTAGCCTTCACTTCGGTGAGCTTAATTTCCCTGTTATCCTATTGACAGTTCCAGAGTTGTCGTTCCTTGGACCACTTTTGATCGGTACTAACCAATATGTTTCTTCGGTCACCCATGTGACAAGTGTTTTGGACATGCTCTGATTTATCTAGCCATCATAATTTGACCCTAATCAAAGACTCTAAGGGCTTCATGTATGAAATTTCTCTGTGTAAGACTTTCTTTGTTGCCCAGACAGTTTTAATGCATGAGGCCCTATGTTCCATAGTCTGTCTACAAAGTAAGAATTTCCAGTTGGTTTTTGATGCTGATTCAGATTTTCAAAACTGTCAGAAAACCACTATAAAACCTTTCCCATACATCTCAATAGAAAATCTGAGTTGTGGTTCACATTATTTTCTGAGGTCAGATTTCAAAACCACCATTTTCTTTTTCAAAAAACTTGGAACATGTTTATTCTTCATTCGGATTTCACTCAGAGAATGGCAGAAAATATAGGGGCACATGTATGAAAACTGTTTAGGTCTTAAAGTCACTTTTTTGCCCATAGGTTACCATGGGCAAAAAAGTTAGTTTTAGACCTAAACAGTTTTCATACATGTGGCCCTTAATGTTAAAGTCAATGGGGTGGCAAAAACATTACCAGAAAGTTTCCTATGTGTTTTTTGGCGTGGATGAGCATCCAAAACCGAATAGTGCTCTATGATGCACAAAAACGACTGAAAAACCGAATCCAGAAACTGTGCCAAAATCCTTTGGTTTTTGTGTACAATACTGTTCAAAATAATCGTCAGACTACTGTTTTAGGATTCAGAATCTGATGAGTATTGTGTACTTTGTCGTGTGGATGCAGCATTACTCTTGTTAATTTTTCCTGCTTCCAACATATCACTGTTAAGAACTGACTGGTCATCTGCTGCCTATTGTATCCTCCCCATTGATAGATATCATTGTCACAAGATAATCAATGTTATCCACTTCACTTGTCTGATGGTTTAATATGATAGCTAATCAGTGTAGGTTAACCAGTTAAGATTCAGCAGTGCTGCAAGAGAATATATAGCTATCCTGTAAAAACACTTGCATTGTATTAGACACTTTACCTAATGATCACAGCTTATTTTATGTCAGGAATGAAGAAAATCCCAAATGAGTTCTCCCAGTGTTACCATCTGGAAAATCTGTTCAAAACAAAAAGGAGTTACAAAACCGTTATGCTGAGCAAGAGACATTCGGAAGAATGCTACTTTTGTTGTCTAGAGAGCATTATAAAACAGGAAGTTAATTTTAGTGTCAGACTGACAATGGAAAGAGCTCGGCCCTTGTCTGCGCTCCATCTGTTTGATTTAATGATAGAAGTCTGAGTTCTCAGCATGACAATATCGATGACCTTGTTGGAATTTAAAAAATCCATTTTTCAATAATAAGTTGTAGGAGATACAAGGAAGGAAAAGTAGGTTAAATGGTGGACCTCCTGTTCATTAAAATGGTCCATGTGATATAGAATGCCTTTTGGTAGCTTTCTCCAATATTTCTAGGCTTGAGTTCAATTGTGGCATTTTTACCATCATTATCTTTCTTCATTTTTTAAGAGCTTCTCATCTGCATTCTTTTTAATCACAATGTCAGACAGACCATCTTTAACAAGCAGTATGGTCAGTTTCAGGCAAACATGACAGTGACTCGATGACTTAGAGTTGGCAAAGAGTCATAGCAGGACTAAAAAGGGGTTGACATATGAGGTCAAACCAAATCCATATTCCCTATAATGGCATATGAACTTAAAGGGGTTTTGCCACGATCTCATTTCATACCTCCTGTATCCAGCTCTTCAGCTCTGTGTGCTCAGAAGGGGGCGTGTGTAATTTGTTTGAATTGCTTATCATGTGACCCAGCAGGCCTTTCCTCTCTGTAGTCAAAGAATGGTCTTTTTATGTAAAGCCTTGGAAGTAGCTGAGAGGTAAAGTTTTTGCCTCCAGGCACAAGGGTTCTAGGTTCAAACCCCTGCAGGAACCAAACCTGTGTTGTTTTTTTTCTCTTTAACAATGCACAAACCTCATTGAGGTTTCTTTTTTATTTATTTGCACTGTTTGACAAATTACTAAGGAGTACAGAGGATGGGAGTAGAAATGACAGCACCTGGGGTTTGAACACTCAGTAGCTGTCTGAGAGGAGAAGTGATGTCTGAGCATGTGTGACCAGGACTGAGAAGCTGTCAGCACTGGTCGTATCCTCTGGAGACGAGCTGTAAACAATGGATCACTAAAGGAGCAGCTAAATCAAAAACAGTGCAGAATTTTTAATAATAATGAATGGCGAAAATGTTTTTTATTTCATTTGCAAGCTTCCCACGTCAATTTTACCACGTGGCAAAACCCTTTAATAATTGGGTGCTTCTGCTTTGTACAGAGGCTCCAACTGAGTCAATACAACCCATCCATGTTCAGCTGAATGGTTGTCATGTAATGCTCTATGTGATGCTGCAAGGGAAATGTCTGGCTTTCCATGGCTTCACTCAGCAAAATCAACTGCTTGATGTGATGTGTGGTGCCAAACCCATGTTGATTTGTCAGTTACAATGTGAAAGGGAACTGGAGTTTGTGATGAAACATCCCCTTTAAACCAAGACAGCCATTCTCTATTTGACCCATTTTTTGACCTAATATGTTTCGGTAGAAGTCCTTTTTATTATTATTTTAGGGCACTACTAGTTCCAGGGTGCTGTACAAGCCAAAGGGTTCAGATACATAATAGACAAATACAATAATAGCACTAAATAACAAACTGATGCTGGAGATACAGGAGAGAGTGCCTTGCCTGCAAGAGTTTACAATATACAATGGAGTTGGAAGGGGACAGAAGGTGCAGGAAAAAAAAATGTTTGTAATATGCGCAGTGGCAGCCAGGTTTTGTAAATTGTAGGCTGTCCTGAAGAGGTGGGTTTTCAGGTCACTATTGAAAGTTGTAAAGGTAGGGGAGAGTCTGATTTGTTGTGGTAGTGATAGTACCCTGTGGTAGTATTCTTTCACCTTAAATGGGTTTTCTCACTGCAATGATTAGTTTTAAACATGCAGGGAAAGGTAAATAAAGATAATTACCAAAACATTGTTGTTTTGATTTTGCTTTGGTCAGGAGATTTTATCTTCTCTTAAGATACACGAGTTTCTCTAGGTTACCGACCACCTCTCTCCACTTCTTCTTGCACTTACTTATCTCTCATTGCTCCGAGCTGCCGTCAGCCAGTCCGATCATGGTGAGTCACTCCTTGCAGAGTCTTATCTCTAGCAGCAGAGTTTATTAGCCAAACTAAATGAAAAGCTTTCACTCTTCAGAGCTCTGTAGCCTTGTGTAATACACATTATAAATCTCCTGCAGTCATTTCACTGCAATAGGAGTAGCTAAGAACAGCAGAGCGGATATGTCAATCACTGCTATAGATGGACCCAGAGCCAAACCAGGAAGTGTAAGTCTGAAGCTGGCTATGGCTCTGTGAACATGGTGAGAAAACTTTTTTAAATAGGGACAGATTCCGGAGGTAAAACTTTGTTTCCTTCTCTGGGATTTATTCCCATTTTTAATTAAGAAAGACCAGAAAAGAGAGTGAAATATTAAAATGGCAGAACTGCATCTATAACCTTGTTTACAACTCTTATAAAAGGTCCAACATAGAATTTAAAAAATATGGTCACAAGTGAAGCTGTTTACGTGGCCTTTTATTGAAACATCTACTTCTTTATAAAGTCCATAGCTGAAGGCATGCAGCATGTTAAATCAGAAGCTATATTAGTGAACCCTTAAATATATTTCCATATTTTAGATCTTATGGACCTGTATTTTGTATCTTTAATATGGAAGACAATAGAGATGACGTTGATGATAACACAGATATAAAAAAAAAAAACACTTAAACAACATGGAGTTTAAAAACTATAAAATAAAATCTTAATGCCCATTTGCATCCAGCAATTTGCAATGTATTTCTGGCCGAAAGCAATTGCTGTACTTGGGGTATACAGTAGTTACCATCCAAGTGCTTATCTTTTTATGTATTGTGAGGTTACTTTTAGTGATTTCTCATGGCTGACTAAGCTATCACTCACATTTTTAAGTATGCGTGATGACACTACCAAATGATAAACAATCTTCTGTTTCGTTTTTATCGGCCAACTTCTGTTACGAACGCTTGTCATTGTTTGCATTGGATTAATAATCCATCTGGATGAAACTCTACACATAATTTATAAAAGCTATTGGTGAGAGCTAAAGATCATCTGAGCCCCGTGTGAACATTTGGAGCCAACTGGGATTCTGCCAGGGAGTAAGCATGTTACTGGCAGTATAGGGGCTGTATACAGTCTCAGTAATATTCAGGAATTGTCATTGCTGAAGTAGACAGATTTTTATTGTAGCCATGTGATTATTCTGTATATAAAAAGAAGTATGTTGAAGCATACAATACGCAATACACATGTTTGTGAATGTGTTGTGCTGTAAAATTCAAGAGCAATAGGATTTTTTTTTATTAAAATGTTTTCAAAGGAAAAACATTTTCTAGAATTTACAGTGGATCTAAACAGTCAGTTTCACCTTGCACTTGCGATGTGAAGGCCACTGTCATGACATTACTGCCCCCTTGGTATAGTGTATTGTCCTACTGACTATGTCCCTCTTCCATAATGGAGACAGCTGCCATAAAGAGATAAACTTGGTTTGCCACGATTTTTTCTTGACCAATTCAGTCTTGGTATACTATTGACATTGCTAAGTTTGTGAGGTTCTCTCATGCAACAGTCTTTGAAATACCGGCCCTGGCGTTTCTAACACCCAATGAGCATACCTTGTTTCAGATTGCTACTATTTTAATGTTGATTGACACCAAAAAAATCCACAGAAAACACTCAATCTTATTCCTAATTTTCATACAAGAAAGCGCCAATCATGAAAGGGCAGATGTATACAGGGGCAAGTGCCCATTCCTAGCATTTCAGTTATGGAAACCAGGCAGGACAAGTACATCTTAAATCCAATTGATGTGAACATCTAGTATCTGAAAAGATGAAATAGAATAAAATCACATATTTATTTCAACAATTAAAAAGTGTGCTGCATTCACTCAGTCTTCATTCCTTCTAATAGCTCATGCAGAGAAGTAAATTCCAGCACTTCGTGAAATAGTCTTCTAAAACGCACAATGTTTATAGAGGTCCTTTAAAACCAAGTTAAAATCAAAGTATAAAATCTCAGTTTATGTGTTTCAAGCCTCACTTTGGGCTCTTTATCATAACTAAACAAAATGCACAAAGATCTCCCTTTTATAGCTAGTATTGATTGTCATATACATTACTGTATAAAATGTACAAACAATATATATATATATATATATATATATATATATATATATATAAAATATATATATATATATATATATATATATATATATATATATATCTCGAAAGAAGATAAAAGAGAGAAGGGAGCAAAAGAAAAAAAAAAGTGTATGCCAAGCTGCATGGACCTTTCAATAGACATATAATAAGTCTGTTTTATAATTAAGACCTCAAGGGTATCTGGAATCCAATGTAAGGATCCAGAAAGTCTTGTGGTCCATGTGTAATATATGCCAATCCCCTCCTCTTGGGGGCTTTCTAACCTTCTCTATAGCCACAAACCTGAAACTCTCCACATTGCCATGATGAATTTCTTGAAAATGTTTATAGGCACCTATCAGACCTGTCATAAGTAATTGAGTGAGTCCTGCTAAGGGCCATTTTAATCTATTTAAATAAATGTGCATGCATTATTTATTCTCCAGAACATCATGTAAATATCTTCAGAATGTGTATTAGTAATATACAGTCATACAGTCGACTCACATTATTATGACCACTTCCTTCTTTCGACGTTGGCCCCATATAGCTCATCAAGGAAGTCACATGTCAGGAGCTGGGTTGGTGGATATATAAGTTGTGTGATAGGCTGTCTGTACACATACCCTTTGTTATAGTAAAAGGGAGGATTTTCAAAAAGGGATGATTATTGACTTTTGAGCTAAGGGTAGCAGTATTTCTGAAATTGTTCAATTTGTGAACTTGCTGCTATAGTAGAAGTGTATTGTGAGTAGACACATTATGGCAATTGTGAATGTGTCATGGAAACTGCAGAGCACTGTCTGCAGCTACGGAACTGCATTTGGGTCAATTGACACACTACAGTGAAGCATCTCATGAGTAAAATGAACCAGGGGCTATCAAATGTGTGTCTTAAACAGCTTAGCGAACCTTACTGCATGTAGGGCTCCAAAGTAGGCGGCTAGTCACTGCACCTTGTCTTATATGATCGGTCATGCTACCTGCCTTATCGAACAGATAATTGTTAACATGTCAGACAAAAAACATCAGCAACCAAACAACCTGTAACCATTGCTGGAAGAACACAAGCTGGTGGTAGCAGCGTTATGGTCTGGGGAATGGTTTTGAGGTATTCTCATTCATGTGGAAGGCACGCTCAACTGATTTGGGTATAAATTCATCCTTGCAAATCATGAAGACCCATAAATGCTGACTGTCTTCCCTGGGACAGATGGGATATTCCAAAAAGACAATGAGACAAGTCAGATGTCTATAAATATCTGATATTGGTTGTAAGAACATAAACAAGACTTCCAAGTACTATTCTGGTCCCCTAATTCCCAAGACTTCATCCCAACTGAGGATCTGTGAGACCACCTCGATCATCATGGTCCCTCTATGGGACCTCATCAACACACCCTCTAGCATCTGTGGGATGCACTGTAGTCAGCATGGCTCCAAATACCTGTGATGGTACCTACCAGGACCTTATTGAGTCACTCCCAGTCCATTTTGCTGCTGTCTGTGCTGCACAAGATGGTTACTCTGGATATTAGCTGGTGGTATAATTCTGTTACTGGACTGTGTATAATAAATGTAATAAATTACATTTTAGAGAAACCTAAAAAGCACCCAAAATATTTTAATATAAAGGTTTTAATGATCATCAGCTTTCTTTTAAATTGAATATTATTATTTTTTCTTAAATCAATTACCACTAGTTTCTGAGAGACTGTCCTGTTTGACCTTTATCTTTAGCTTCTTTTACCTTTAGTTAGAAGGAATAATCTTGATTTAAGAGTATTACCTTCACTAACAGGCATTGGCTTATATTAGTGTTTTCTTTTATTGCAAGGACCCAGATCACATCTGTGAATTATCTTGGTGACTTATTGTCCAATTTTAAGAAATAATTTAAGCTTTAAGCACTGGTCATTAGGATGGGAACCCGAAGAGATAACATCATGCACAATTTATTTTTTTGTGCTGCCTCTGAGAAGCATTACTTAGAATTGGTTATTTCCCTACCTTATATTTCCTGTTAAGTTAAAATTAGAATTATGTGTTAGAGCAGGGATAGATATTATTTTTGCGCTGTCATTCAGCACAAAGGATGACAGACTTTATACTCACATGGTTGGCTAAACCACAGTAAGCTTGTGTCTATAGCCAAGCTGAACAACCTAGTCTCAAATTTGGGCTAAAATTTGAGCTAATTTACAAAAAATACACATGGCTTAGAGACGGCCAGTTATATCCATTAAAGGGGTTTTGCCACGAAGTAAGTTCCTTACCTTACGAGGAAGCAGGGAGCGTCTGCAAAGTTTACTCAAATAATTACATTACAACCAGTGGATTCTCTATACAGCAGACAGTCTCATACACTGCACTTTTCTCCCCAGCCCCTTGCAAGCTCGTTCATGTTCCCTGTCATCAGATAAGAAGTTAAAAAACGCAAGCGCAGCCAGATCAGATCCTGTCAGAGACCTGGTTGTGTCTAATTTAAACTTTCAGGAAACTAAGGGCATCTTAGTCAGTCTGTAGCTCTCAGAGGCTTCACTTTCACCTGTAATCACATATATTTAGAAAAGTGATTAAATACCCATTTTGGAGGATCCCACGTCAACATTACATCGTGGCAAAACCTCTTTAAACAGCAGCTTTTTGCATGTTGTGTTCATCCATATGGCAAATTTGCAAACTATTCTAACTATTGTGCAAGTATGTGCTCACTTTGAAAATGCTGCAATTTTAGGACCAAACTTATCAAATACAAAGCTTTAAATATTTCCACTCTAAAGTAATAAACATTTATAATGCGTTTTTCTCACAAGAGACTCCACGCACAGCCCCAACGGAATCTATTCACCTAAACTTGTACTTGGCAGTACAAATCTTAGCCAACTCAGACTACTGTTTTCACTGAATTGCATCCCTTTAGTTGCAAACATTAAGGCCAAACTGACCATCCAACTTTTCTTATCTCTGGTATAAATTAAAAATATTACTGTGAAATTGATGAAAAATTTTACTCTGTGCTTTTGCCAGTATATGTTTCCCTAAGCTGGACAGTTGCAGGTAACATTTCTTTGTGGACATAGATGCCAGATGAGCACAACTTTGTTATCACTTGTGTCCAAACCATCCAAAAAGAACTGATTAGGTCCAATTTATATATAGTATATGACATATGTGATACATGAACCCTATCTGAAACATCACTTTGAAAATCATAGAGAAAGAGACAATTGATATTTTAAAATGTATAGAAGGAATAAATAGCCTGGGTGACATTCCTAAAGGGAACCTGTCAGCTGGATCATGCTGGCCAAAACAGGGGCAACATGAAATAGCCACAGGCTACCCCATTACAGTAAAATGCATTTCACTCTGTTACACTACAGTGTTACAGAAAAAAATACAGTGTGAAATAAAGCTAGGCATGGTGAGGAGAGCCGAGGAGAAGAGCCTGAATTGAATCCTCTGCTTGTTCCTGTACACATTTCTTTGTGCCCGCCTTTGCTTCCAAATGTGATTTACTGCAATGAGATAGCTGTGACCATTCATGCTGTGGTTTTTGCAGCATGAACCAGCTGACAGGTTCTCTTTAATAGACAGAAAATATAACCTACAGTTTTTAAATTACAGAGTAACATTGGGCCACATGTATGAAACGGTTTTGGTCTAAAACTCCCTTTTTTCTCTCTAGGTTTCTATGGGGAAAAAAGTGAGTTTTAGACCAAAACCGTTTCATACATGTGGCCCATAGTTTGTAAAGATAAATGAAGGCATATGTTTATGCAGTTCAGCCTATTTTCCACCAACATTGATCCAAAGAAAGGCAAAAAACTGGTAAATTAAATCTAAATTTTAGGGAAAATTGCTTCCTTACTCCAAATCTGTCAAACAGAATAAATCCATGGATCAACGACAATTCTCCAGAAATCTAGTCACTATTATCAGTAATGTTATTGCTCTGTAGCACTGCTTCCAGGTCCTCTTTAAGCGAGTTCATTAAGACAATTTATTCTGGCATACTGTTCCACAGTCTCACTGCTCATACAGTAAAGAATCCCCTACTTTTTTTTAGTAGAAACCTTCTTTCCTCTAGACATAGATGCCACCTTGTTCTGGATACAGTCCTGAGAAATATATTATTTAGAAGATCTCTCTATTGACCCTGGATATGTTTAAACATATTTATTAACATATTTACAAAGCCGCCTTTTCTCTAAGCTAATTAACCCAAATCTTTCTGGGTATTATAGTGCACCTATTCCTTTTATTATTTGCATTGGCAGTCTTTGAACACACTCGACCTCTACAATGTATTTTTTGCACACTGGTGCCCAGAAACTGACCAAAAATTCCAAATGTGGTCGACATAATTTGTAAAGGGGTGGAAAAAATGTCATCAGCCCCTTTTAATTCCCCCAAATTTTTGTCAGGCAGCGCCCTACTTTTGGCGCTAAAATTTTAATTTTTAGGGTCAACTAATTCCCAAAGTCATTTTCCATTCACATTTTTTCCCCCTTTTAAAAGAAAAACAGGGCATACTTTTTTCATTTGCCATGTGCATAACTTGTTTTTATAGTGTTTAATTGGTTAATAGCTTTCAAAACAATGTTCCGTTGCTTGTCACTTTTCTGTACAAAATTTGGGTTATTTTATGTAAGTTTACTGTCATCTAGGTTGTAAATTTGTTTTAAATTAAAAAAAAGGTTATTAGTTTTTAAATGTTAAGGTAAGAGGGCGAATTCCAAAATTCATTCGATCATTCGCCAATTTTTTCCGAAAAAATTTTGTTTCGTTCCGAATTACTTGGGGCACGAACGGTTAAAAAAGCATTTAATTCCAGGCTGCAACCGCAGGGTGCTGTAGAACTTGTGCCATGCTTAAATATCAAAAGGAGCTTGGTTTGGTCTTCTACAATTTTGTTTTTTTTAGATGACACGCAAATTTCCGCCTTTTAAATCGCTTCACTATAAAATCCCGGGCACTTAAGAGGGAAAAACGACCAAAAAAAACTAAAGGGGGGAATTAGCCTGATAAAGCTCCCAGCGAAAGGGGAAAAAAGAAAGCTGAAGCTCAGATGGAAATAGTGACAGAGTTGGGGTGACGGCGGCAGCCACACAGCATGAGGTCAGGCAGTGGCACAATGACTTTCGGAGGGTGGCAAAACACGAGGAACCCACAGAGGGCACAAGACGAAAGCAAGGCCCACGGCGCAGATTAAAAAAAAATCAGGCAGGGGCAAAATGACATTCTGAGGGGGGCAAAACAGTATAAGGCCACAAATGGCACAATCACACAGTGTGGAGGTCCAACAGCAGCAGCATGATCGGCAGTGGCACAAGACATTCTGGAGGGGGGCAAAACAGTATTAGCCAAAAGGCACAATCCTCATGTGGGGGCACGGCGGCACAGATGAGGTCAAAGGCAGTGGCACAATGACTTTCGGAGGTGGCAAAACAGGAGGAACCACAAGTGGCACAATCACACAGTGTGGAGGTCACGGGGCAGCAGTATAGATCGGCAGTGGCACAATGACACAGTGGGGAGGCAGGCAGCAGCCACACAGCAGCATGGGTCAGGCAGTGGCACAATGACACATTTTGGGGATGTCACAGCAACAGCAACAGCACATGGGGGTCATAGATGGCACAATGACAGAGTGTTGGGGTGGGGGGGCAATACCAGTCCCGGTAAAGATGGGGTAGGCAAGGGAAAACTGGCAGCAGATGTGGGCACAGCGGAAAGGCGGCACAAATAGGGGCTAGGCGGGTAGTTTTGAACCCAGACTGACGCCTAAGCATTGGTGGTGGAAATCCTGGCTACCCGCCTGATTCCTGACAAAGGCAATCTTCCACTTTTTTCCCCCATGGACAAGGGGGTTTTCTCCTTGGGAAACAAGGCCCCCACCGACGAACACCCGCTTGATCCCAACCGGCGGGGCAGACAGCTTCTCCACGCAAACTCGGCAATTTGCGGCCACACCCATTTTGGGCTCCCATATCCACGGACTTCAACTGAGGTGGCAGATGCTGTCCAAGTAGGCCACAACCTTTTGGTTCGGGGACTGCTCCGGGCCTGCTGCTGCGGCGACTGCCCTCCTCACAGGGGGTGAAGGAAGCTGCTCATCTGTGCCCAGACTTGGGTTTTTCTACGATGGAGCGGGTACTGCCCTACCCCCCCCCCTTTCCCCCAGCAGCCCGCGGCAGTATATTGAGCGCTGGGGAAACCCCCCGGTCAGACCTTTCAGGGGAGGGACTTTCCGCCATAGGCAGCGGCCAACTGATTACAAATTTTTTCCCTATATATTTAATTTTGTCTTCCCCTCAATGGCGGGAAAAAGGCCCCATTTTGGGCCCGGGTACGGGGTCCAATAGGTGGAAGCCAGAAGTACCCCCTCCCAAGCGCATTCGCTGCACCCCCAGGCTAATAAGCATGCTCGGGCCATCTCACAAGGACTCCGAGGGCTCCCTGCCTCCTTTTCCAGAAAACTGCCACGGTGCGGGGGGTCATCTGCCTCACCCTTCCTCACTCCATCCACCTCCCCCACGCTCCTGCCCCCTCTCTTTCACCGGGGTAGAAAACCACTCTTTCACCAGACAATGCTTCTGCCCAATGTCCTCCTCCTTCCCATTTTCAGTCCCCCCCGGACTCATGGGCCACGAATTATTGCCACTCTCCAGTCCCCCGCCCAACAGATTTTTCAGCATCTGTTCCAGGACAAACAGTGGAATCTTTTTCATCCCGTAGTCCTGGTGACTGACAAATAACGTCGCCTCCTCGAATAGCCTCAACAAACGCGGGTGCACGCATGACTGCCACTGGCTGACTAAAAGTTACACAGGGAGTACTTCGTCTGCCGGGATCATAAAAAAAATCTAATGGCCTTTCCTGTTCAACTCGGTCCAACATGTGCAGGTGGAAATTCCACGGGTGGAAACTCGCAACAAGTGTTTGGGGAGGCCATTCGCCCGCAACCGAGGAGGGTGTTCCCGGGCTTTTACAATGGATAAAGTGCATGCACTTTTCCTGGCCCATTTTCAAAATCTTCTGAAGATCAGGGGAAAGACTTCGGGAAACCTTTTTCCACAACCAATTGAACACTGCGCCATGCAAGGCGCAGGACCATCCCTCCTCGTGCAGCGCAGACACCATGTTCCTCCCATTGTCTGTCACCAGGGTTCTGATTTGCATTGGCCCGCGGAAAACCACACCTCCGATTTCTTGCGCGACGCGGACATTTCCCCCCCCTGGTTTAACTTCGTTACCGGGCAAGCCAGGTGAGAACTGCGGACACCGCTGTGCCCACACATTTGGATGAGGGAGCAGTCTTGGGAGCGAGAGGGGGTGGTGGGGAGGAGGGGGAGGCGGACTTTGGGCGCAGGGCACATTTGACAACTGGGGGAGAAACGCGTCTCCTGTCCAATTGGGGTGTGCCTGGCTGGAAGCACATTCACCCAGTGGGACAGAAAGGAAAAGTACTGGCCCTGACCGTAGTTACAGCCCCAACGTCCGCGCTGCCGGGCACCTTTTGGAACAAACCATAGCTCAAGGACTGCCCCCCACTTCTGTTCTACAATTTTATAAAGTGCGGACTCCTTTTGGAAAAGAAATTACGGCTGGAACTCTCCATCTGGGCTCGCCAAGCCATTGTTTCTGAAGGGTGCAGGGGGCCACCTTTTTGGAAAGGGAGGGACTGCAATACCAACAATTTGGCGGGAGCACGGTCAGCTGCTGCACTTAGAGGGTTTTGGCCCATGGGGTTTCTCTGAACACTCTGGCACCCCATACGAGGGGCGGACTTGGGCCGGGAGATATGTCAAAAAAAACCTCCCTTCCAGAGGTGGTGGACCCTTTTCTGGCTGCAATGGCATGCGTGCCCCTGGGCGCTGCTGCTGCTCTGTTTCTGCAGCGGCAGGGTGGACCACCACATCGAGCCACGTTTTCCCCCGGCCCCGATGGGACGCGCATGTGTTGACGGGGCCGTGGGCCAAGTTAGCTCCCTGGGCCCCCCTTTACTTTTTGCCCCCAATTGTACATTACCCATATTTGGCTCCTCCGGGGTCTTAGAAAGAACTGCCCCCACCGCCGATATCGATTTTACCGCCAACGCCCGCACTGAGTGAAATATGCCACCCGCGCCTCGCTGAGCCTTGTGCCCTACTTTCTTGGGCCTGGAAGCAGGTTTTTTACCCCCGGGGCCCCTTGGCTCCCACCTCACACTGCTGCATCCCGCTGACCACGGCCACACGACCCACTTGCTGGCTGCACTGCTGCCGACGCGCAAGCTACGCCCCTTCTCCGACGATGTAAACCCTTGCCTCCCCGGCTCCCAAGTGCGGGCGGCTACATCTCACTATTTGTGTTTCATCGTCACTGCTGTCCTCATCACCGGTCTTGGTAAAGGGCCCAGGGGGACCTCTCAAACAAGACCTCCCATCCCCCCTCCCCTCTATACTTTGCCGCAAGAAGCAGGGATATTTTGGGCCCCCTTTTTTCGCTGCCGTAGCTGCTATGCCCCCCTCAAATTTTTCATCCCCGCTATAAGTGGGGCTGACCCAGACCCCAAAATAGATCTCTGGCTGAGGAACTGGGTGGGACAGAGGGGGCTGAGGACAGGTGAGGGGCCCCTGACCCCCCCCGGGCCCCAACAAGGTTGTTCAGTTTCCCACCACTCTTGGCTGGGGTTTTCAATGCATCGGGGAGGAAGAGGGTGACCTAGTCAAACCAAAACAAAATCCTTGGGGTTTCTGAACAACACACGCCGCTAGATGACAGCGGCAGTTGTGGCCCACCGAGTGACCCCCGCTGCGACTCCCTTGCTGTGCTCACCGGGCCGTTCCAGGAATGTTTTGCCCTGCCACCGCAGGTGGGGGCCTGCCACCCTCTTCGACAACTGTTTGTTCAAAATGTCAACACTGTTTTTATAGATATCGTATATGATAAATATACACCCTGTATTTGACTCCAAAGAACCCAGAACAAACTTGGGAACCCTTGGATATAAATTCGCTCCACAAATGGGCCGGGAAAAATTGACTGATGTGCCTTTAAAAACTCTGGGGTTTTTTTCTAAATTTTAAAAACACAAACAGGGTTTAAAACCTTTGGACATGAATTAGGGGTACGGAAAAATGTATATTTTTGGCTTGAAAAAGACGGTTTTTTTTTTTCCACAACAAAAACAACGCTTAATTAACCCCTGGATGTAAATTGTGCCAAAAATTGAGCCGCACAAAAAGTAGCTTGAGCGGGGACAATTGCGTGTTTTCACGCCACACAACAAGAAACAGTTGTAAATTTAAATTTTCTTTTGGGAATTTGGCTACAGGAAAAAATTTATATATTTTTGGGATTGAAAAAGACGGTTTTTTTTGTCACACACCAGCAAAACAACCTTAATTAAACCCCCGGATGTAAATGCCCAAAGAATTGACCGCACAAAATAGTACTTTGAGCGTGTTACAATGCGGTTTTCTACGTCACACAAAAAAGATACAGTTGAATTAACCTTTGCTTGGGAATTAGGCACAGGAAAAAATTTATATTTTTGGCGGAAAAAGACGGTTTTATTTTTTTTCAGCACCCAGCAAAACATGCTAATTAACCCTGGTGTAATTTCGCAATAAAGGGGGCCCCCAAAAAAACTTTGTAGCGGGGTTTTCAATTTCGGTTTTCTACCCACACAACAAGAATACAGTTGTAATTAAAACCTTTTTCTTTTAATTAGGGCCCGGAAAAATTTATAATTTTGGCTTGAAAAAGACGGTTTTTTTTTTGTCAGCACACCAGCAAAACACGCTTATTAACCCCTGGAGTAAATTGCGCAATAGAGTTGAGCGCCAAAAATGAAGTGGATTTGTATTGTAAAAACGCGTTTCTTTAAAGAATACAACAGGAACGGCTCGATCCCACTTGGATATTGAAAAGAAATTTTAGCTGCAGTGGACCACCCTGGATTTTCAACCAATACCCCAAAAAATTAGAAAAAAACATTAAGAAACATCTCTGAACAACGAGACACCCCACAGAAATCGCTGATAAAAAATCAATTCTTCAGTAAGACAACAGCCCGGCAGCACCTTCCCGATAAACACAGTGAAAGGATGTGACTCCCGGCTCGCCCCGGCTTTTATATGCGGGGACGTCACAGAAAACCCCCGTCTCTGTTGGCTTCCCCCTCTCACATTCATGCACATGCCCTTCTTCCTCCCAGAGTGCTTTTCCCCATGACGACATGTGCTCGCAGCCATTTTATCAAAACAAAACACACTTCGTTCACCCAAGTAAACCCCAAAATTTTGACTCGTTTTCCGAACCGAAGTTTTCCTGAAATTCTAAACGAATTCCACTTCGTTAAATCGATTCGCCCATCTCATTATAGATATTGGGCTGTTTTTTTCATATGGTTACCCCTTGTAAAGACTTTTTTGAAATTTTTTCCGAGAACTGTTTTTAATCCATCCAAGTTTCTAACCTTTAAAAATCAATGCTTGTAATTCACTTACAATTTCTGTGTTCTTGGGTTGCTTTTGTGGTATGTTTCGGGTTATTACTCATTTATGCTGGAAAAACCCGCCTATCATTTTTGCGTGTTTGGGGTAAATGAGCAATAATAAGTTTATACACTTAAATTTTTTCTGCTACACATTTGGGGGTCACATCATCTAAAAACGTGACCCATTTTTATGGGCAGTCATACATGCCTATGCCATAGCACTGCCTTTACCAGTTTACAATAATATGCATCTTCAAATTTTTAAGCACATCTTTTTTCACAAACTTTCACATCACTAATAAACTTAATCTTGGCTCCATCTGTCCGAAGAATCTTACTCCAGAACTGGGCGGGTTTTCTAGCTGTTTTATCTGGCCCTTTTATTGCATTAGAGAAAATTTTTCCCGTAAAAGACATTTGTGTAGTTGACTCTTAATTGTAGACTTTAACAAAGATATGCCTATCTTGTTTAGAGTGTTCTTGACTTTTCAGATGTTTTATGGAAATTAAATTTAACCCTTTCCCAAAATTAACATAAGGTAAAGTCCAGTGTTGTAAGAAACATGTACGTGATTGCAGAGCAATCCAGCTACATAGGTGGTGAGTGCCAGTTGCTCGTTGTAGCTGACACCCACCAATAATAGCATGGAATGGGGCTGTCTATATGCTTGGTTGTTTAACCTCTTAGACGCCGCAGCGGAGCAGCTGGCACCCGCCGGTAACAGCATGGAATGGGGCTGGCTATATGTTTTGTCGTTTAATCCTTTAGAGGGCGCGGCAATCGTGGCTGCTGCATCTAAGTGAATAAGAAACAATGTCATGCACCGTTTGTCACTCTGATCCCTCCCTCCTCAGCAAGATTGTGGGACCCTGATCAGTTTACATGGCTGTTGGAAGCCTTGTTATCCTTTTTACTACTTCCTTTCCCATCTTTGTACATCCTATTGCATTGTTTATGCAATGCAATAGGCTGTATTGACGATCACTCCCCTAGTGGACAAGCACCCTAGGGGGACTCAATGTTAAAGTAAAAAAAAATTTAAAAAAATTATGTTTTAACGTATAAAAGATATTAGAAGTTCAAATCACCTCCCTTTTGCCATTTTACAAATAAAAGTAAAATTTTTTAAATAAAACAAATTTGCCCTGAACTGAACACCGTAGAAGAAAAAAACTCCATCCCCAAAATTGCAGTTTTTGGGTTATTTCACCTCCCCTAAAATTTGAAGTAAAAGTGATCAGAAAAGTCACAGGTATTCAAAACTGATACCAATAAAAAGTATCCTTCAGCCTGCAAAAAATGTTTCCTCACTCAAGTCCATAGGTAGAAGAAATACAAAAAAGTTATTTAGTCGCAGAAAATGGCGCCGTGGTGAAAATTTAAAAATAGAACATTTTTACGGAAAGATAATGAAAACCCTACATGTTTGGTATTGGTGGATTTGTATACACCTGTAGAATACAGATGATACATCATAAGATTATGTTCAGTGTCTAGTCTCCCACGTGCGGAAGATGTAGAAGACTGTGATTTTAACTATGAATTTATAGCATTGTATTTGTATTTTAGCATGTAGTTGTGATTTATACGTTAAAACTTTATGAAAACAGTACTTTAAACCTTGCACATTTTTCCAAAAAGTTTTTTCGTTTTTTTTCTAGTAGGCTCGGAACTGTGCTCGTTATGGCATTCACCTGATGAGTTTAGATATATTCTAATATAACGAAGTGACAGCGGGAAGATATTTCATGATGTCAAAAGGTCCGCGAACAAATTCTGTTTTGTGTAATGTTACATATATACATACATATAATAATTTGTCTATCAAAGCATCAGCACAAAAGCAAGCAAGCAGAAAGCTAAGGAGTAACTTGCATGTTCATAATCTGTATGTGAATCTAGTTCTTCATATTTCTCATGTGAAGGAACATCCTGAATCAACTTCCTCAGTTCCACCTGTCTGGACTTGTATGACGATTACTCTCACATAGTGATACGTTTCCATACACATGAACGTTATTTTATTTGAGATTTTTCCCTTTAGAAGAGCTATATTCCTTTCTAGCTGTCCAGGGAATTAGAAAATATCTAAGAGTACATATGGTACTCGGGGCTAGATCATTTTCTAATAACTCTTCATTTTAACGCTCTAGTAGAAGATTTTAATGTTTTTTATGCTGATATTTTATTGAACACAGGTAGATGAAATTAGTAACACTATGTACAGATTATGTTGAAATGATTACCTCAAAAAAGCTTCACCCAAAGGGACACATTAGAAAATTTCTACATGTCCTTGGGAGTACCAACTAAAAGGGAATCCTCACATGGCACGTTTACTGCGGCATAAAATAAAATCTCGTATTATTTAAATCTCTTCTCAAGTTACTGTCAGTATAAATATATGTTTTACATTACTACGGATTGCAGGTATGGAGGATAGTAGACTGTGATCCATGTCCTTGCCTGTTCAAATCCCAGTACAGAAATAAAAGACGGTGAAGTAAATAATTAATTACCATTTTCAACTAAATTGATAGTTTGTCCTTGTGGTGCTTCACATGCAGCTCATTATTGAAGCAAATGTTTAGGACATTCATGAGTTATCTTGTTTTTAAGACTGTGATATTGTTAGTTTTACATCATTTTCTTATTTCCTTTTGGTAATGAAAAAATTTGTGCCCCCTGAAAAAAATGTATTGATTTAAAAATTTAAAAAGTTTTTTTACGGGAAGGGTTTTTCCAAAAAAAGGCCCAAATATTGAAGTAAAGGTAACCATCCTTGTGAAAAAAAAAAAACCCTTTAAAGGTTACACGTTTATAAAAAAACGTATATATAAATCCTATTCATTTCTTTTATATTTCAGTGCTTTACATCTTTGCCTGCTATCAGTGAACGGAAATGGTTCTGTTCATATCCAAGAATTAATATGAATTCGTATTTTTTTTAAACCTTTTTTTTGTTTCTACCCCGGGCTCCTTTAGTAACCCAATTAATTACAGCCGCCCTCCAGAAAAACAAAGGGGCTGAACTCCCCCGTCCTGGTCCACATGCTCAGACATCCCCTCTTCCCCCTTCAGGAGCTACTGAGTGTTCAAACCCCGGAGTTTCCACTCAAACCCTGTCCTTTTAAACCCCTTAGAAAATTAGTCAAACCGCGGAAAAAAATAAAAAAAAAAACCCTTAATGGGGAAAATTTCATTGATAAAAAAAGAAAAAAAAACCCAAAAGGTATTTGAACCTGGGACCCTTGTGCCGGAGGCAAAAATTTCCTCTCGGCACTCAAAATTTGCTTTACATTACAGACCTTTTTTTTTGAGTACAAAGGGGAAAAGGCCCGGGGTATGTCACCCCTGTTTGGGTACAATGATTTGCAATTCAAACAAATCACACGCCCCCCCTTTCTGATCTCACAGAGCTAAGAGCGGGAAATGCAGGGGGAAAGAAATGGATCGTGGCAAAACCCCTTTAATGAATGACACTTACATTGTCGTCAATCACAGTAATTGTGTGATAACCGAAAATTTGTTCTTCCTGTGCCTGATGATTCTAGTTTAACTGTGATCTAGCTTTCCTGTGCCGCATCTGCTATTTACCTTCCTTGTATACATAATCCTGCAGTATGTTAGCTGATCACCCTCCTTGTACTGAGCCCTGCAGCTGACTAGAGTTGTGCTTTGGATTTAAAACCAATGACTTTAAAGTGAGAGTAAAGTATATTGTTTGCCTCTGCTATTGGATTTCAGATTTGAGAACCAGCATTATTAAAATTAGATGACATTTAGTGTCCTTGCCTTAAGTACAGCATCCAACATATGGAGTAAAAACTTGTCTCCTCTCCTATATGGGTGCAGCCATATTTCTCCTTATCCTCTGCCTATGTTGTGACATTTATTATTAAGATCTGATTGACCAAAATGTCACATATGGATGATTCACCATAGAATGGAGCTGGAGCATAATTTGTTTAAAAAAAAAAAAACTTTTTTTTTTTTGCTTTAAAATTTTTGGGGGCCGTTTTCTTTTTCTATCCTGTGGAAATTTTTAGATTTCATCAGGTACCTTTTTCCCAATACAAGCACAAAAGAGCCCCCAAAATATACTTTAAAATGGAAATATAACCTGCAAGCCAACCCCTTTTCCCGTTGTTTTTTTGGATTTCTCCTTATACCTAAACTGATCTTCAAGGGATTTGGAGTTGCCTAAATATTTAGAGGTCCATGATCAAACTTCCCTTGTTGGTACATGTCATTGTTTTGATGGCCAAAAGATGTCTTCTAGCTCATTGGATCCAAGCAAGAGACAAGTAATCCATCAAACTGAACAATATTTTAATATGGATCTTTTAGAGGTCAAAAAATGTAAGAAGACAAAAGTTCAAATTCTTTAAGAAATGAAAGGTCTTTATTTACTTACACCTCCTGGTACCTTCCTCTTGATCAGGTGGGATCTTTGGACATTTTACAAATACATTAGCTCTGATGAAGGCTCTATAGACTAAACTTCTGTAATCTTGATGCCCACCTGATAGAACTTACTTTTTGGCAGAATCTGAACTTTTGGTGCCAACATCTACAAGTTGGGGGGTTTGGTTAATTACAAAACAGCTTGTGAAACTGGCAATGTAATCATTTGCTCCAGTATGTCATCAAATCATATGTTATTTTTCTTTATTTTCTTGCTTAAGATGTCAAATCTAATAAAAGATGAAGCTACACTATGGACTCCATGCTTCAGATCCACACAACAAAGATCTATGTTACATCAGTGTTTTCAAGAGTTCTAAATTTTTGTTTCTTTTATAATTGTATATGGTCATATTTCTAGTGGGATACTTTGCTTTTAGTGTTGTCCTTACTGTATTTTCTCGTGAAAAGCAAACCAAAATGTTCTAACTAGGATGGCAGCATGTTTTCATAATAGTTTTTCCCAATGCAATCTGCCCCCGCTAGAACATTACGTTCAAAGAAATAACGAACATTTCCTTGTCATGCCAGGGAGTGAAATCAGACTGTACAGATTGTTCCTTTATTTTTAAACAGTTACATGAGTATGTTTTCTTAAAGTTGCCATTTCACAGCTTAGAAACACTAGATGTGTCATTGTATGGGCTTAAAGGACAAGTCCTCCTAAAACTGGTGAAGCACTTGTCATAATTAAAGGGGTTTCCCACCAAGTGGAAAGCTTGTACATTAAATCATAATCATTTTCACCATTCATCATTATTAAAAATTCTCTATCATTTTTGTTTAAGCTGCTATCTTACTGATCCATAGTGTACAGCTCGTCTCTAAGGGATCCGACCAGTGACGAGAACTTCAGTCCTGGCTGCACATACCCACACATCACCTCTCCTCTCAGGCAGCTACTGTCAGTCTCTTCTTTGCTTAGTAATCACACACACTCACTGCTCAGCGCATGTTGAACCCCAGGTGCTGTCATTCTTCTCCTGTCCTTTGTACTCCTTAGTAATTAGTCAAACAGTGCACATAAGCACTGCTGCTTGTTTTTTTGGTCTGTTTGTTGGCATTTTTTCACTCCCTTCCCCCCCAAAAAATAAACCTTAATCAGATATGTGCATTGGGGGAAAAAAATCCTTGTTTGGTTTCTGCAGAGATTTTAACCTAGGACCACTATGCTGAAAGGCAGAAATGCTAACCACTCAGCTACATTGTAGCTATTTATAACTCTTGTACTTTAGGTTATTTGACTTTAAATAAAAAGACCTTTGTTTGACTAGAGACTTGGTAGTGAGCACACTGTGGGAAAAGGCATGGTGATGTCACGCCAGCTGGGTCAAATTCTATGCAGTTCAAAAAAATTATACATGCCCCTTTTTGAAAAAACTGAAAGCCGAAAAGAGGACACGAGGACATGAAATGCCTTCATGTTAAAACCCCTTCAAGAGTTGATGCAGTCTTACGCAGATCTTGACGTCAAACATATGCCTTTTTGCTTTGCTGAACCTTTTTCAAATATGTAAACTCTAAATGCCGCCGACAGCTCTGTAGTCATATAGGTAAGAAAAAGTTCATACAAGTTTGCCCATACAGGGCTTTAAAATGGTTTCATAGCATTAAAAAATATAGCTATTTTCTTTCAAAAACAGCTTTACATCTCTTGGCTGTGGCAGCTCAGCTACATTGGGTTGAGCTGCAATACTACACATGAACTATGAACAGGCGTGGCACTGTTTTAAAAAAAAACAACAACCATGTTTTGTAATTCTTTACAGGCACTTTAAATCTATAACATATGACATATAACATATCTCATATTACCTCTGTAAAATAACTTTATAAATGCTTTGTTACTACTAGTAGTGCTTATAAGTCAGATGTTCTATGAAAAAATACCAACAATCCCTATTTTGCACATATGTGATTAGCAGATTATTACCAAGATACCCTGTGATGTACAGTATCTCACAAGTGTGTACACTACTCACATTTTTGTAAATATTGTATTATATCTTTTCATGGGACAACACTGAAGGTATCACACTTAGATACAATATAAAGTAGTCAGTGTACAGCTTGTACAACAAAGTAAATTTGATGTGCCCTCAAAATAACTCAGCACACAGCCATCAATGTCTAAACCTCTGGCAACAAAAGTGAGTACACTCCTACGTGAAAATGGACAAACTGTGCCCAATATGTCAATGTTTTGTGCCACCCATTATTTTCCAGCACTGCCTTAACTCCTCTTCCACTCCTCCATGACGACATCATGAAACTGGTGGATGTTAAAAACACTGCACTTCTTCGCTGTCCTTTTGAGGATGCCCCAGAGATGCTCAATAGGGTTTAGGTCTGGAGACACACTTGGCCAGTCCAGCACCTTTACCCTCATTTTCTTCAGCAAGGCAGTAGTCGTCTTGGAGGTGTGTTTGAGGTTATTACTTTGTTGGAAAACTGCCCTGCGGGCTAGTTTCTGAAGGGAGTGAATTATGCTCTGCTTCAGTATGTCACATTACATGTTGACATTCTTGGTTTCCTCAACAAACTGTAGCTCCCGACAGCTGGCAGCACTCATGCACTTGTCTTTGTGCTTCTCACCTGGTTTCCGCCACACATGCTTGACACCATCTGAACCAAATAAGTTTATCTAGGTCTCATCAGAACACAGGAAATGGTTCCAATAATTCATGTCCTTAGTCTGCTTGTCTTCAGCAAACTGTTTGCGGGCTTTCTTGGGCATCATCTGTAGAAGAGAAGCCATTCTGGGAAGACAACCTTGCAGACCAATTTGTTACATTGTGCGGTGTATTGGTCTGAGCACTGACATGCTGACCCCTCATCCCTTTAATCTCTGCAGCAATGCTGGCAGCACTCATACGTCTAATTTGAAAAGATAATCTATGGATATGACGCTGAGCACGTGAGTACTTAACTTCTTTGGTTGACTATGGCGAGGACTGTTCTGACTTTTCTTGTTAAATGGCTGCATAACCGTGGTCACCGTGCTGCAGCTCCTTTTCTGGGTGTTGGCAATCTTGTTATAGCCTAGTCCATCTTTATGTAGAGCAACAATTCTTTTTTCAGGTCCTCAGACAGTCCTTTGCCATGAGGTGCCATGTTGAACTTCCAGTGACCTGTATGAGAATGTGAGAGTGTTACCCCAAAATTTTAACACACTGTACCCATTTTTATTTGAACCCTTGTAACACTAAAAAGGACATACACAAGGGAGGGAAAAAAAAAATTGGCATATTTGCCTTTTTCACTTAGCTTTGTAGTAAATTTTGTTGCCTACGTTTTAACTTGATGGCGGGGTTTGAGTTATTCTGAGGGCACCCCCAAATTTACACTTTTATACGCTGCCACTACACTTAACATTGTATAAAATTTCATCTCTTCAGTGATGTCCCATGAAAAGATGTAATACAATATTTACCCAAGTGTGAGGTTTGTACTCACTTTTGTGAGATACTGTACTGTAGATACAAATAACTTGACATTTTTAAAGTTTAGTCACTGTACGTAACTAATACTGATTATCTGGTGGCAATGGTAGTTGTCATGGGCTAGGATATATTATGTAGCAAGTGAACAGGTTCTTGAAATCAATGTGCTGGAAGCAGAAAAAATAGAGAAGTACAAGGACCTGAATGACTTTAAAAGGGCCAAATTTTTGGTCGGTTTAAAAATGGGCAGAACACTCCAAAAGGCAAGTCTTATTGGGGGGTTCCAGGGTGCATATTAAAAATCACTGATATGGGGCCAAATAAGGGAAAATGCTCCACCAACAAAAGGGCTGTGGTCTATCACCACAAAAAAGGACTTGTATTGTTTTTGGAAAACCTTTTTTTGAAAAATTTAATTTCCTTCATTATCTCTGTATGGGAAGTTGGTTTTCATTGCACATAAAAATTTATATTTGGTGGTTTTAGATTTTTTTTATAAATTTTTCTTCATCACAATATTTAGTGACTCCTGTCCTCTTAGCAGAATAATGTCCATGTAATAAATAAACTCCCCAAATATTAAATTTTGCTTCCTTGGGATAGGGAGAACAACTCTTCTTCCTGGATAAAGACTAACCTTTTTGTTAATGGGGTAATATTTAGAAATACATGAAACTAAATTTAACTAACAAATTTTGAGTATTATTGTGCCTGAATCTTGTCTATTGTTACTGCTAAGAAGTATTGTGCTTTGGATTGTGATCAATATGAAATTTGGCTGGAATCCAAGCAATTTGATTTGGGTCGATCAACATTGATTTTTGGCAAAAATTGTGGAAAAAAACAACCCTAACCCTGGTTATGGTAATGGGCTGTGTACAAAGTTTTAGAGGTTAACTTACTACAAAACAGGAGGTTAACACTTTACCCCATGAAAAAACATAACCCTATTCCCACTTTAGGGTCCAGGCTACAGTAAGAGCTAGTGATATAATTACTGAAAAAAATTTAGGCTTGGGATGTCCCTAACATGAATTTTTGGTTAACAAGTTCGGTGTAACCAGTGTTGAACCAAACAGCAAGCCATTCAAGAAACACTACTGCTAAGTAATGAACACGTTTAACCTTTTTAGATTCATTTTATTTCATTTGTTGTCAGGTGTTTGTACTATTCTCTGACATGTGTCTGTTTCACCATGTTTTTCTATTTGAAATAAATTAATCCTTCAACAACAATATACAAGCACCTAATAATACTGACACACACCAACATCTAAAAAACAAAAATGAATAATACCCCCCATACTGTTATGATTATAAAACCCCTCACACCAAAAACCCTATTTCCTCAAAACCGTGACCCCTTTGTGGGAATACCAGGTAACAGGTGCTTTGCAAATAGTTTTATTACATTTTGGGCCTCACGGGTTATCTTTTGAGGAGTCGTTCACTTTCCCTTTTTTCTCTATTTTTTCCAGACCTTTCCCTGATGACTTCCCCGTCCCACCACTCTCCCTGTGAATTTTAAAAAACAAACACCTAACCCCCTTTTAGGCAAAATTTTCCCCCCCCTAATTAGGGCCCCCCTTTTAGGGAAATAGTCCCCCCCCGAGGGTTTGGGCCCCCCCCGTAGGCAAAAGTCCCCCTCCGTAAAATTTGGGCCCCCCTGTAGGGAGAATAGTCCCCCCTCCTGTAATTAGGGCCCCCCCTGTAGGGGAGAAAAAGTCCCCCCCGTGATTATTCCCCCCGTGGCAGAATAGCCCCCCCCGTAGATTAGGGGGGCCCCTTTTAGGCAAATAGTCTCCCCCCCCGTAGATTAGGGCCCCCCGTAACGAATATCCCCCCCCCCGAATTAGGGGCCCCCCGTAGGCAGAATAGTCCCCCCCTGAAAATTAGGCCCCCTGAAGCAGAATCGTCCCCCCTGTTAATTTTGGGCCCCCCCGTAGGAAAAAAGTCCCCCATGTAGATTAGGGCCCCCTTTTGGGGAGAATGTCCCCCCCCCCCGTAGGCGAAAAAGTCCCCCTCCTTAGATTAGGCCCCCCTGTAGGGAGAATAGTACTCCTGTGATTTGGGGCCCCCCCGTTTTGAGAATAGTCTTCCGTAGATTAGGGCCCCTGAGGCAGAATTCCCGTCCGAATTAGGGCCCCCCTGAAAAAAAAATAGTCCCCCCCCCGGAAATTAGGGCCCCCCTGTAGGCAAATATTCCCCCCCAGTCTTAAGGCCCCCCGTAGAAAATAGTCCCCCCCCCGTTGGGGCCCCCCTTAGGGAATTCCCCCCCCCCCCCCCGTATTAGGGGAAAACCCCTGAGGTGTAGTTTGCCCCCCCAGTATTTGGGGCCCCTTAGATGTATTCCCCCCCCCCAGTGTAGGGGCCCCCCGTAGGCTAGTTCCCCCCCCCACCATCCCGGGCCCCCCCGTAGCTGTAGTTTCCCCCCCCCATCCCACCCCGGGCCCCCTGTACGTATTTCCCCCCCCCCCCACCCCTGGCCCCCTGTTGCTGTTTTTCCCCCCCCCCCATCCAGGGCCCCCTGTAGCTGTAGTTTCCCCCCCCCCATCCAGGGCCCCTGTAGCTGTAGTTTCCCCCCCCCCCATCCAGGGCCCCCTGTAGGTACTTACTCACCTGGCCGCGCTCCCCCGGCGTCTCCGTCTGCCCCAAGCCTAAACCAGCAGGCGTGGGGTCGAGAACAGGAAGCTCGGCAGGCGGTGCGATGACGTCACTTCCGCCGCGCCGCCTGCTGAGGGATGTACGGCAGGGGCAGGGAGCGCACAACTCTCCCTGCTCCGCCGTTCTTAATTGTATGCGTGTCGCACGGACGTGCATACAATTAAGAGATCCCCCCTGTGAAGCCAGAGGGGGCGGAGCCTGGCGCCGGCGGCGGGCCCCCCCTGGCTTCACAGACCGCCCGGGCCCGGTACAGCAGTACCAGTTGTACTGCCCTATCAGCGGCCCTGTCTATGAGTACTGAATAATTGTTGTACTGTAAGTCTAGCACTGAAGCTTTCCAATAAGTTAAGGGAGTTCCCTGGGACTACATAGCTAGTTCAGCAGACAGTCATAATTTATTGACTGATTTATTGTCGGTCATGAAGAGCACAGACATAGGTCTTGATAAGGGTACTTGCATTTGTATTAACTTACTTTAGCTTGTTGTTCAACTTTACCTGCCTCAGTAAGTTAAGAAAAAACCTGTCTTTAGTAACACAATGACTGAAAACACAGAGAAGGGAGAAAATGCAGAAAGGGTGTTCATGTTCCAGTCTCTCTGCCTTAGCCAGTGGGGCGGCGGTGGGCTCTTACTGTTTTAAGGGGTGGACAATTGGCAGTCGAAAGTTACCCAATTTCTGCTTACAGCTCACTTCTCCAGAATGACCCACCACTCATCACATATTTTGACTAGATACACACCTGTGTTGTTTTTTATGGTTTTCTGTTCTGTCACATAATAGACATCAATGGTGTTTGACTGCAATGGGGTCTTTTGAGCTTCTGTCATGGTTTCTATCATTTAAACCAGAAAAATATTGCAGAATTGTACACAATGCGATGGACAATCCAAACAGAACTTCCAAGGCAGATGTGAACTGGGTTTTAGAGAGAAAATGTACATTAACTAATATAATTAAGAAGAGTCACAATATAGAAGCTAGTATTTACAGTATATGCACTCTATCAAACATATTCATTCATGGCTAAAGGTTAGAGGGGATTCCAGTACATTTTTTGGGGGGATTGTATTCACTGAATGAGTGGTTCTCATGAGCTATTTGTAATTTTAACGGCCTGATCAAAAGCACAGACCTGAGCAGGGAAAGTGGGAGGTGGACGCCCCAGGGGCACATGTACTGTGTACCCTCTCCACAGTCTGAATATATGATAGCTTCATTTTTATGAGTTTTGCTTTTTTAAACCACTAAATTCTCATCTGTCATCAAATATATTCATCCAAAAGCTAATGCCTGCATAACTTTTCTATTTTAATTACGCTCAACTTTCTTGTTTTACGTTATCCTTTTTGTTCATTTAATACGATGTATCACTCGATGTTTTAATTCTAAAATGACAGTTTATTCCAAAAGGTTGATAGAAATTAATATAATTCTGTGCTCTGTGATCTCCAAGCAGATGTTTTGGCCCTATAGCACTTAGGGGGTCAATTGCTACAGACAAATCCAGCTGTTTTATTAGTGACCCGCCTAACTAGCGCATGAAAAAAATGTGCTTTTGCCCACAGCATTGAAGCATAAATAGAGGTTTTTCCATTTTCCTTCCCCTATATGGAGTAAATTCAATGTCAATCAATGTTTCATAACCATTAAAATGTATTGATGTATTATTAAGCTGCTAACAGAGCCCAGTAATTACACATATTGTTTATGGTTGGATTTGCAGTCCTGTTATAGAATTGATATATGTCAGAAGATAACATTTAAGGGGTGTTCCCATCTTACACATTTATCACATATCAATAGGATTTATCTTTATCTGCATGTTAAAAGCTAATCAAGAGATGGGAATACCACTCTAAGCAGCGTTGAAGCCTCTTTGTTATGGATAGTGGTGGTGACCAAGCTCATAAGCTACATTAAAAGGATGTTCCCATCTCGATAGGTTAGGATTATCAATAGGCTATACCATATGATATGCCATAAATATCTTATAGTTGCAGATCCCCCAAAAGTTTCCTGGCAGAACAGAGAGTAGGTTGCGCTTGCCTGGTACTCTCCATTCTGTAGGTATGGCGGTCTTGGCCATACTCAAAACTCCACAATCTACTTTCCATCCTTCTGGGA
This sequence comes from Phyllomedusa bahiana, assembly GCA_025379985.1. NCBI lineage: Eukaryota > Metazoa > Chordata > Amphibia > Anura > Hylidae > Phyllomedusa > Phyllomedusa bahiana. Next base: position 133,687 of record JAODAL010000305.1, on the reverse strand, counting down.
GGTTTTCATGGGCCAGTTCTCAACATAGGTGTAATTACCACCTCTGGGACCTGCGCCTATCAGACACTATAGCATAACCTTACAACATACTATAGATGTCTGAGATGGGAACACCCTGCAATGTATTTGAAGCTTCACACTGTCGTGATGCTGCTATGAGTAGCTTCCATAGCAGCCTTGGGGTGAAGCACATTCAGGCCAATGATACTACTAATAATAATAATAATAATAATAATTTTTATTTATATAGCGCCAACCAATTCCGTAGCACTGTACAATGTAGAGGGTATAATTACAGACAAAAAGACAAACATTACACAATAAAAGCTACTTTCAGATGAGACACAAGATGTGAGGGCCCTGTTCACAATAGTTTACAATCTATGAGGGTGCCTGGGGAGACGAAGGGTGAGAAATGCTAAGTTTACAATGGTCCAGCCTTGTTTCTTAAATATGGGGTGGTTTACATATAAATTAGGTGACCCTACGATGACATCACCATAACCCTGTGGCCTGAAATAGCAATCAACAAAGCCTGTACTGCTCAAGGAGCACATGAGGTGAAGCAGGAAGTAGCAGACATCAATGGAGCTGAAGTGAAATCCAGAAATGGGAGAACTCCTTTAAGGTGCCAACACACATTCGATTAAAGATGGCTGAATCTGCTGATTTCATTTGGAGTGGCCAACTAATTAACGGGGTTTTTAACGGGGTGAAAGCACCCTTAGTGATTAAAATTCATATGGGGGCTTTCGTACAGTGTGGTTTTGGTGCGTTTTTCACTTGCAGTTTGGCACTGCAATTAAGCTGCTTTTATTACCAGCAAGCTACTTTTACTTATCTAAATTCTAAATGGAAAGGTGTTACAAGTGAGAACTTAATGATTGTGTTTATTTTTTACAGATTATAAACACAGTAATTGATTACACTTGTTACTCGTTTCCAAATAATTAAGATAAGTGATAGAAGCTTGCTGGTAATAAATGCAGTTTAACTGGAGCGCAGTTAAAACTGCACCAAAACTGCGTTGTGTGAAAGCTCCCTAAAGGCAATTTAATTGCAAGTGAAAAATGCAGTAGCACTGCACCGCGTGAAAGCACACTTAGGCCATATATATATACACACACACACATATATATATACACACACATGCACACATATATATATAATATATATATACATATATACACACATGCATACACATATATATACACACACATGCACACATATATATATATACACACACACACATATATATATATATATATATATATATATACACATATACACATACATGCATACATATATACACATATACACAAACATATATACACACATGCATACACACAAACATATATACACACATATACATACACAAATACACATATATACACACACATGCATATATACATTAAGTACAATTCATATTTATGAAGATTATGTGGTGTTCCCCTTATTATACTATCTAACACAGGTCTCTACAGTGAGGCTACTCACTCACTTGAGACCTCCCTGGGCACCTGTGGATGATGATGATGATGCTGCTGCTGTTGTCTCCAAGGCTGAGTAGTTGCATTGTCCGGGACCCGGGAGCAGTGCACAGCAGGGGGCGGAGCTCCTCACTCACTGCTTCCTGACTGCCAGGCTCTCGTGCTCAGCGCGGCTGCAGCACAGGAAGTCCTGACAGTCAGGAGCCACAGTGAGTGACAGGCGCCCCCTCCTCCCTGCTAAACACCGGCAACTGGTGCAGTCGCTCTCCTTCTGCCTCCCTGCACTGAATAATGGCTTTGAGCTGTGTGTTTAGAGGATTCACATACAGCTCAGGAGATTGTCGGAGCTGCAGGCACATAGCAACTGCTTACAACCCAACGATCTGAGACTGGGGCACAGGCAGAATTGTTCGGGGCTTGTGCCCCGAATAAACTAGCCTAGCGACGCCCCTGGACTACCCTATTCTCCTGCTCCTAAATTTCCTCTAGAGCAGTGATTCTGCAAACTACTACCCAACACACATTTTACATTAAAGGTAGCCTAGGCGGCGGTAAACCTACTCGCTTCACTGGGAAAGCCTGATGATGTCAGGGAACATTCACATAGCGTTTTTTGGCACCAAAAGTGTCAACTCCAAATCGTTGTTGCCTTATTGGAAATTTCACGCTTGTAAGCACAAATTTAGGCAAGAAAACGCTGCTGAATGTCTGAAGCAGATTATCTGCCTCATGTCAATTCTTTGTCGCCGCTTACCCTACACAACGAAAATAGCAATCAATGGGAGACGTTTTACAATAGTTTTTTACATGTTTTTGGGGAGGATTATGTACAGAATCCTCTCTAAAAAAAACACTGTGTGAACATAGCCTTACTGTCGCTTTATGCCTCCAAGTACAGTTCTAATACGCCTATACATAGAGATAAGTTGAAGCCTTCCTCTAGATATCCCAAAGGAAGACTGTGATGTGGTGTGTACTGAGCTCTATTTGGGCTGTAGACTTCCCCCTTTTGTGCATAGCTGGACATATGTCCCCCATGTGGTTGACATTTTCCATTAGTGTATGAACCATTATTTGAGTACTCTATGGTATTACTTAATTATTTCTCTGTGGCAAACTTGTGTGAATTTGAGTGAATTTTTTTGGACCAGCAACAAAACGTAAGTAACTGTGGTCCACATATCCTATGATCTAGCTTTGCATTGGATTAGTATGTGAATCATTATTTGACCACACTACAGTATTAGTTAATTATGCCTAGATGGTAAAATTATAGTGAATTCATTTGTGCTAGTAACAAAAATCACATCCCTGAGGCCCACATGCTCCATGCTCATGAGATGGGAAGAGGAAATCTATTTAAGCAAATTGCAGTGGATGGAAGTAGTCTGTGAATGCTATATGCTGCTAGCACTGAATAGAACATGCCATTGCAGGGATACCCTGTTATCCGCTGGGGTTACTTTCCAGAAAAGTGTGATGAATAATGAAACGACGGATAACGAGGCAGAAAAAAAAGTACCGTATAATGTAACGAGGCATAAAGAACATTGTAAGCGGGCACAGTAAAAGACGATGTGGCTTTACGGCACCAACTTAAGTAACTGCAGTGAATAGGGAATGGTTGCATACTCATGGATATTGAATGTGAAGTGATGTATTTGTGAAATGAAACGACGGATAACAAGATTTTTTGCAGCATTGGTGATGTAACTGTGAAATGTTAGTTACCGAAGCGATGGATAACGCGGTATTACTATATATAATGTACTAAGTTCTGCATCTGTATGACAAAATGATCCATGGATTATAAAGTCAATACCAAGACCGAATTTGCTCCAGCAGTAACAGTGCTTCCCCAGGGTTTAGAGAAGCCTCTTTCTTGGTGTCTCTCTGCTAAGAGCAGAGACATAGGAACCAAAATTACTAACATTCCTTCCTGCTTTTTTAGTAGCTGAATACACACACATCCTCTTATGGTTTTTTAATCAGAGTGACAGGTACAAGCTAAAGGAAAAAAGAAATGTTACTGTCAGCAGCCATCAACTAGGAAACAAAAATTACAGAGTACTTGCAAAATTGAATGTATGAATGAATATACCTTGACTTCAGGTGATGTTGGAATTGTAGAAAAAACAAAAAAAATGGGATATTAATTGTTTCAAACAAAATACCAGATACAAGACCATTCAGCTCAAAGGCTGGACTGAAACTAAACCCAGTAAAGAGGCAACACTGGCCCCTATGCTACTTGGGAAAGATAAACAGGTGCAGCTGATTGCTGAGCAGTAGCTCACATTCCCCACCACTAAGGCTATGTTCATAACGGCTGTGTAGTTCACCTGCAATTACACTGTGTACGGGGGCGGGGCGGGGCGGGGGGGGGGGCAGCAGCCCTCCGGCCCATAGACATTCATTATTCTGGCACAAAATATGCCGTGAATAAATTACATGTCACTTCTCTCCCAATACGGCGAGCGGGGAGAGGAGCCGTAATCCATAGTTTTCTATAAGAACTGGGGATTACCGTAATTACTGGGACGTATCTCGCCCTGTATTTTGCGCAGTATGGCGCGAAATAAGGGGCGAGATACGTCCCAAAATAAGCCGTGTGAACATGGCCTAAGGGAACAACTAGACTGCACATTAAATTGATACCTGTTCACACAGTATGCAGAAAAGCCACAGTATAATACATGGGGAGATTGTACAAATGCAGAAAGTACTGATAAGACAACCACTCACACACCTTCAATATATAAGGGGGGTAGTTGCTGGTATTATAATTGCATATATAAGGCGATACAAAAGGGTGCCATTAATGCAGATACGTGTGGTGCTCCAAGCTGACGTTGCAATTGTATATCAATGGTTTGGACCTCTCAGTATGAGTTAAATAAAGAGAAGTGGACCTAGGATGTTTGGAAGGTCACAAATCTGCTTTGATATGGCATGTAAGCATAAAAGTAGGAAGGTTTAGTGGGTGCAGGGAGGGGTTGGAATAGAGAGAGTGCTCTTTTAGAACACAACTTTAAATTGTTTAAGCATCCCATTAATGGAGCCCATATATCATATAGAGCCTGGGGTATAATTGCAACCACTTACATAGCTCTCACTAGCATTTTGCAGCTCTGTAAGTTACAGACTTTAAAAAAATCCTCTGAGCAATTTTAAGTCCTGCATTTAATTCTCTGATGGTAAAATGTTGAGCTGAATCAGGGCTTTAGGTAGAAGGACTTTGGCCGTATTCTTTTAATCTTCTTCGACTCATCATGGACAGTCTAATAACATAATAATATAGTATATTCATTTTTTGTGTTACAATACAATACAAAATACATATTTGGTTTTGGGTGCTCATCTCAGACATTGCAAATATGAGGCAAGAAGATGCTATCCAGGGTTGTAAGGTACATGTATAAAAACTAACTGTGCCTCTAGATTTTTACCTGTGATATATGCAACCCAGAGGTCTTTTTGCAGGGGTTGTTTCACTACATTGATTCATCTTACCTCAGTCCTGTTTTTTTGGTTTCATTTTGAATTCAGGGGCGTGTTTACCGGCTTCCACTAGGCTGCAGTAGAAGCCAGGTCTGTAGCTATAGCAACCAGTGCTGGCAGCCTATCAGGATAGATCAAACAGGTCTGTAGCTATAGCGACGTGAGGAGCTGATGTAGCCCATACAAGAGGGGATATCTCGAAATAGGTAGGATACTGTTAATGGACACATATTACAAAGTGACTTGTTTTTGCAAGATCTTTAACATAAAAAGCAGTCTTTGTAGTGAGACAACCCCTTCAAAGGCTACTGGCACTTTGCTCTTGTTGTTCTATTCATAGGCAGAGTATGATCATAACCTTGAGGATTTTTTTAAAATAAGGTAGTTGGTTTAGGAGCATGGAAAAAAACTCTGCCCTGGGGTGTCTCTTCACATTTGACACATACCAAGGTAGAGTGAAACCACCTGCTGTACATTTTCCAAGGGTCAGAATGAGAATTCTAAGGTAGGCCCAGATTTTGGCACACTTACAAGGTCTAGTTATACCAAAGCCCGTAGAGTTCAGAAGAGGAAAACACCACTGCACATCATTTCAAGTGTATGACGTTTTGGGTTATTTTTCAAACAACTTACCAGCCCTTAGGGTGTGATCTCTGCCATGATTTACAAGTGCCTATGTTCAATTAAGGATGGAACAGAAAAATATTTTCTTTATAATTGTACTGATTATATTTTTGCTCTTCCCTAATGGGTAATGTTGCTTCATTTGTCTTATCTCTAGCAAGTTAGCAGCTGCGAAATGACCACATTGGTTTTGATCATGGCAATTCCGTAATGCTGTAAAACTGACAGAGGTCAGCGTGGATGGCCTCAATTAGTGGTGAATAGAAGACAACTTTGTTATCTGGTCTCTGCTGTAAAAATCACACAAAGAAAGGTTCTAAAAAAATCACTTTTAGCCTTGCACATTTTTTTTGTCAGTCCTTCTTCCAAGACAGTCTGCTTCCACTAATAAAATAAAACCAAGATAAGATGCATCATAAGTGCTGCAAGGGACAGCTTGGTTTATTTTCTTATTGTTCTACAGAACGGAGTTAGGAGATGGCTATACTTTTAGAGGTGACTTTGAGAGTCTGTCGTTCATGAGTTCAGACAGGGTCACCTGGGAGAGATGTGTGTGATGTTGTGTGATGTGCTCTTACTTACTGATTTTGCTTGGTAGCACAGAGAGGCTGTTCTGTGACTTCGATATTTTCCAGTTATTCTTGGCTCTTTTAATATAAACTGGCATGATGCCAGTGTGAATGATGTGAGTCTGGGTTAAGCCAGGGATAACTATAAAAACAAAAAGGGAGGGATTGTAAGCTAACGTAATGCATGCACAATTCAGAGTTGGGCTTAGTTGTCTTAATTTTAGACTTATATTGAATTGATGCAATGGAGCATGAATGGCTCTGAACAGGACTTTTGTGTATGGTTTTTAGAAGCAAATGGTCTTTAGCCTGACAGGTTTATCATAGAGGCAATTGATGGTATTTTACTGTGCAACAGTTTATTTTATAGAGGCCAAACAGATGCACAGGAGGACCAGATGTCTACAAATGAGCTTAAAATACTGCTATACAATTGCTTACTGTTAATAAAGATACAAACTATATAAAATTGTATTCACTTTTCAATTTTCTATTACCCAATGTTTCCAGAATCAGCATATAATATTATATTTTTCAGAAATAGAAAAAAAAAAAAAAAAAAATATATATATTATATATATATATATATATATATATATATATATATATATATATAATTGGTTGTTATGGCCAAACAGTTAAATTTTTAGTTTCTTCAGACCACAAGACATGTCTCCAAAGATGCAGGTCTTTGTTCCGGTGTGCATTTGCAAAAATTAATCTAGCTTTTATATGTTTCCTTTAGAGTAATGGTTTCTTCCTGGCAGAGTATCCTTTCAGCCCATGTTGATACAGTACTCATTTCACTGTATATAATGAAACAATCTTACCAGCTTCCTCCAGCATCTTCACTAGGTCTTTTGCTTTGGTTCTTGGGTTGGTACAGATGAACGAGGCACCTTCAGGTATCTGGAGATTGCACCCAAGGGTGATCCAGGTCCACAAGACTCTTCCTGATATCTTGGCTGATTTCTTCAGACTTTCCCATGATGTTACACACGGAAGCAGTGAAAACATTAGATAACAAAAATCAGAAAGTAATTATATATATATATATTATATATATATATGTATATACATATATATATACATATATATATATTATATACATATATATATATATATATATATATATATATATATTATATATATATATATATATATATATCCTTCACAGTGGAAACCAGGCATGTAGAGTCCATTCGTTCACCTTTTCTGTGTCGCACCAACACACAGTGGTTGGAACCAAAGATCTCAAATTTGGACAGATTTCCACTGGTCTCATGTCCATTCCTTGTGTTCTTTAGCCCAAACAAGTCTCTTCTACTTGTTGCCTGTCCTTAGCAGTGGTTTCCTAGCAGCTATTTTACCATGAAGGCCTGCTGCACACAGTCTCCTCTTAACAGTTGTTGTAGAGATGCGTCTGCTGCTAGAATTCTGTGTGGCATTGACCTGGTCTCTAATCTAAGCTGCTGTTAACCTGCGATTTCTGAGGCTGGTGACTCGGATGAACTTATCCTCCACAGCAGAGGTGACTCTTGGTCTTCCTTTCCTGGGGCGGTCCTCATGTGAGCCAGTTTCTTAGTAGCGCTTGATGGTTTTTGTCACTGCACTTGGGGACACTTTCAAAGTTTCCCCAATTTTTTTGGACTGATTGACCTTCATTTCTTAAAGTAATGATGGCCACTCGTTTTTCTTTACTTAGCTGCTTTTCCTGGCCATAATAGAAATTCTAACAGTCCATTCAGTAGGACTATCGGCTGTGTATCTACCTGACTTCTGAACAACACAACTGATGGTCCCAACCCCATTTATAAGGCAAGAAATCCCACTTATTAAACCAGACAGGGCACACCAGTAATCAAAGCAAAAGGTGGCTACTTTGAAGAACCTGAATATAAGACATATTTTCAGTTGTTTCACACTTTTTTGTAAAGTAAATAATTCCACATGTGTTAATTCATAGTTTTGATGCCTTCAGTGTGAATCTACAATTTTTATAGTCATGAAAATACAGAAAACTGTTGGAATGAGAAGGTGTGTCCAAACTTTGGTCTGTGCTGTATGTATATATATATATGTGTATATATATATATATATATAATATATTATATATATATATATATATATATATATATATATATATATATTCTGGTGCATGTATGTCTTGCTGTAAAACATCTGGTTGCAGCAGGAGCCTCCCTTCTCTGCCCTTTGTGCACTGCAAATTTAAGGGGATGTCTAACTCAACAAGAAAATTTTAAACAGTCCCCTATTTTATAAAGTAAAATCCGTTAATGATCCAGTGTTACACCAGTATCTGTTTACGTCTGGTTGATGCAGCCAATCGGTGGCCTCATTGACATCACTGCTCAGGATTTAAATGGCATGTGAGTGGTGATGTTAATGTAATTGCACATGACCGCTGAGCGGCCACTAATTGGCTGCAGCATCCTGTACAGTAACCAAACATGAAAGTGACTGCTTGAGTTTTAACCCTTGATCAGCAGTGTTTTATAAAGGTGAGTGCATTTTGTTTCTTACAATGATTGGAAGAAATAATGAGTTAACCACGACTAAATATGAATATGACCAAAAACCCATTAACTGTACATATAACCGTGACCAAACATGAATGTGACCAAAGTGGGCAGTTCAAGAATTGAAGTCTGAGTCCAGAGCATTTTTGGAATGAAATGGCTTTTCAATCTAAATATTTTAGACTTAGTTTTTAATTTTTATTTTGACACATACTCATGGCAGGGAGGTGTATGAAAACACTGTGTATTACATGTCCTAATGTTTTCAATGGGAATATACAGTTTATAGTTTTCCCAACATGCAGAAAACTTGTTTGGTAGTCATAACGCAAATCATTCTAATGAATGAGGCTAATCCTGATTTTAAAAAAACTGGCAAAATCTGAAATGCACTCTGTGTATCTGTGACATATTCTGTGGAGGATTTTACGGATGGAAAAATATGCCATGTGAATGTACACTTTGGGCCTCATGTATGAAAACTGTCTAGGTCTAAGGGTATGTTCACACGGTGTGTTGAGTCTATGTGAACATACGTTTTTAGATGCATGTTTGGATCCGTCTGTCAGACCCCAAACGTACCCAAACACGTATGAGCAATGTGATTTACATTGCTTTTAATATGAAACAAGTATTCCTTTCAGACGAGTGATCGCCGTTGCGTGTCTCATTGTGTATTTCGGATGAATCTTTCGGATCCGTTCCAAGAATAGACATGTCAATTCTTGGTCAGAAAGACATAGCAGGAGCCCTATTTAATACTATAGGGTGCGATCCTGCTGCATCCAACACGCATCCAAACACGTAGCTGCATGTTGAATGTGATTATCGGATCCAAAATGCACTCTGACTTCTACAGTTTTCCATTCAGAAACTTATATTGTTTAGATAGAGTGTTATGAGCTAATGTTTAACACATTTGTGCTTCTCCTACCGGCCTCCACAGATATGAAATGGTTCAGTGTTATTAAACGTAATGAAGTGTGTAGAGTAAATCTACAGTATATGCACAATGTTAGTACTGGTTACTTTATTATAGTATCAGAGAGGCCATTGATAAGTGTTATTAGTTAGCATAATGACCAAAGCATTGTACTTTTACGCTGCATATAGCTTTACCTATTAAATGCTTCATTGCTTAACAATGGTATTGTGTAGGGAATCTGGGACCTCTTAGTACTTAGTGCAGTAAGTGAGCTTTGTATTGTGGACTAAAAATTCAAAGAAAGAATGTAACTGAATTTGGTTGTGCAGGAGGTTATTTGCTTTTTATGTTATACACTGTAATTTATCTACAAAGAATCTAACAATCCAGTGATTACAGAGATGTACTCATGTATGACAGGGTAATTTTACTCATTGGGTGGAAATATTACAAATATTTACTTCGGGAGCATTTTTATTGAGCAAACTAAAGCTCAACAAATAGATTTTAACATGGGGCCACCATGAGAACAGTCTTAGCACATTAGTAACTGACACATAATAATTTTGGCTGCTTACAATGATGAAGATTACGAGGTGGGTAAAGCATAGCTTTCATCATCTGGGGTATATACATTAGAACTTTCTCCTTTATATTTACCCCCAACGGGCAGCTTTTTCTGTAGCAACTCAAGTAATACAAAAGACAGAGGACCTACAACAGGACTTGTTGTAAGAATCATGACTGCTTAGTAAATTATTGAATTTAGGGCGACATGTATGAACGGGCTTTTCGCCCATTTTCTGGCGTATACTGCGCCTCCAAGCCCGAATCCCCCTGTCGGACGCAGGGATGAAGTGTTATGCGCATCGTTCGCCTCTTTCGCTGCGCCCCGCATGAAGGGTCGGTCAATGGGCGCGGTGTAGGTGTTCCGGGGCGGGACGCGGCGCGCTCGAAAACCCAGAGGCATGTACGATCAATGCAGCGCTCTACAGCTCCGACAAGCAGACCTGGTTTATTTTGGTCTAAATGCTCCGGCGGAGGCGAAGTGAAGCAAGAACGGAACATGCGAGGAAACATACAGAAGATCGCAACAGAAATCTCTCCGCTCCGTGTAGCAGGAGTATGATTCCGAAAAAATCGCCTTTATAAAGGCGGAAAACAGTGTCAGAAAAGAGCTCAAACCTCAAAAATAAAAATAATATAAAAAAAATCACTTTCCAAAAATCTAGAACGGCGCAATATCAAGAATTCGGATATTGGAAATTGCCGGGAAATACAGTAATTCAAATTCTGAAAGCTATTCTCATTGGTCGGCAGAAACCGGGCAATCAGAATAGGAGCGACAGTGAACCATTAAAACCTATGGAGAACGATTGACCAATCAGAATCAACGGCGGGACAGTTCAAAATACAGTAAAAATGCAGAAAAGAGCTGATTGGTTGAGCTAGCGGTGACTTGCCTATCCCAGCCAATCAGAGCGCAAGCTACTTCTCCCAGTGTAGTCTATGGAGAGATGGGCGCAATGCAATCTCGGCGCTCAGCGCCGTGCGGCATGGAGTATGAATAAAAAAATAATTTTGATTAAGTGTAAAATATTATCAGATAAAGCGCTGAAACCTTCTCTAAAAATAAATCAGTTAAATCCCGAACAATGCGTTTGTCGCCGAGAATCGCCGGGAAATACAGTAATTCAAATTGTTTAAACTCTTCTGATTGGTCGGCATAAACCAGCCAATTAGAATAGGAGCGACAGTGGCCCATTAAAACCTATGGAGAACTATTGACCAATCAGAATAGGAGCGACAGTGGCCCATTCTAACCTATGAAGTAGTATTAACCAATCAGAATAGGAGCGACAAAGACCCATTATATCCTATGGAGAAGTTTTGACCAATCAAAATCAAAGGCGGGACAGTTCAAAAAGGCAGAAACGAGCTGATTGGTTGAAGCGGCGGGGGCTCGTCCAGCTTAGCCAATCAGAGCGCGAGCTACTTTCTCATAGAGTTCTATGGGGAAAAGAAATTCCGAGCGAGCTCTGTGATTGGCTAAGTTAAAAGAGGCGTGGTTATTTGGACCATATAAAATGAATAATAGTGTGAGGGTAATTCAATAAAATCATGTTTATTTCTTTATTTTCATCATCCAAGGATCAATAGTATGGGTGCAACGAAAATAAAGAAATAAACATGATTTTATTGATGTAATATTTTTTTTTCTTTACCCCATATTAGTATTCATTTTATAAACACATAGGGACAACTTCTGTAGTCTTATCATTTGATTTCGGCCATGTACAGTTTTATTTCATATTGCATAAGAAAACCCATAGGAGCGTCGCTCGCTCTCCCATTGGTCCAAATAACCGCGCATCTTTTAACTTAGCCAATCACAGAGCTCGCTCGGCATTTCTTTTCCCCATAGAACTCTATGAGAAAGTAGCTCGCGCTCTGATTGGCTAAGCTGGACGAGCCCCCGCCGCTTCAACCAATCAGCTCGTTTCTGCCTTTTTTCTGTATTTTGAACTGTCCCGCCTTTGAATATGATTGGTCAATTTTTCTCCATAGGTTAGAATGGGTCCCTGTCGCTCCTATTCTGATTGGTCAATTCTCCTCCATAGGATATAATGGGCCACTGTCGCTCCTATTCTGATTGGCTGGTTTATGCCGACCAATCAGAAGAGCTTAAACAATTTGAATTACTGTATTTCCCGGCGATTCTCTATATTGCAATTCCCTATGTAGCGCCGGTCTCGGCGACAAATGCGTTGTTCGGGATTTAACTGATTTATTTTTAGAGAAGGTTTCAACGCTTTCTCTGATAATGATTTACACTTAATAAAAATTATTTTTTTATTAATACTTCATGCCGCACGGCGCTGAGCGCCGAGATTTCAGCGCGCCGATCTCTCCATAGACTACAATGGGAGAAGTAGCTCGCGCTCTGATTGGCTGGGATAGGCAAGCCACCGCTATCTCAGCCAATCAGCTCTTTTCTGTATTTTTACTGTATTTTGAACTGTCCCGCCTTTGATTTTGATTGGTCAAAACTTCTCCATAGGATATAATGGGTTTTTGTCGCTCCTATTCTGATTGGTTAATACTCCGTCATAGGTTAGAATGGGCCACTGTCGCTCCTATTCTGATTGATTAATAGTTCTCCATAGGTTTTAATGGGACACTGTCGCTCCTATTCTGATTGGCTGGTTTATGCCGACCAATGAGAAGCTTAAAAAATTTGAATTACTGTATTTCCGGCAATTCTCTATAACCCAATTCCTTATGTTGCGCCGGTCTCGGCGACAAATGCGTTGTTAGGGATTTTATTAATGTATGTTTATAGAAGGTTTCAGCTCTTTTTCAGATAATATTTTACACTTAATAAAAATGTTTTTTTTATTCATACTCCATGCCGCACGGCGCTGAGAGCCGAGATTGCATTGCGCCCATCTCTCCATAGACTACAATGGGAGAAGTAGCTCGTGCTCTGATTGGCTGGGATAGCCAAGCCCCAGCTAGCTCAGCCAATCAGCTCTTTTCTGCATTTTTACTGTATTTTGAACTATCCCGCCTTTGAATTTGATTCGTCAATAGTTCTCCATAGGTTTTAATGGGTCTCTGTCGCTCCTATTCTGATTGGCCGAGCTAGCCAAGCCCCCGCTAGCTCAGCCAATCAGCTCTTTTCTGCATTTTTACTGTATTTTGAACTGTCCCGCCTTTGATTCTGATTGGTCAATAGTTCTCCATAGGTTTTAATGGTTCACTGTCGCTTCCTATTCTGATTGGCCGGTTTATGCCGACCAATGAGAATAGCTTTCTGAATTTGAATAACTGTATTTCCCGGCAATTTCCAATATCCTAATTCTTGAATTAGGATATTGGAAAGTGATTTTGTTTTATGTATTTTTTTATTTTTTAGGTTTCAGCTCTCTTTCTGAGAATGTTGAACGCCTTTATAAAGGCGATTTTTGATTCATACTCCGCACCGACATGTGGAATGGTTTCTCGCTGTTTCCAGCCTGTCTCGCATCGGAACAGATTTTCGGCGCAGTCCCGCACTGTGCCCATGTCCCCGCACTGTGCCCTTGTCCCCGTACTGTGCCCCACACACTGGCGAGGCGCAGGGAACTTTTCCCCGCATGTATGAATGCACTACCTCGGGCGGCGAATCATAGGCGCAGCGCCACACTGCGCCTCAACCACTGGCGAGGCGCGGCGGACTTGACATAGGATGTATGAGCGCGCCCCAGTGCCGACATAAATCAGGTGCCGATTTCGCCGGAAAACCGGCGGAAAGGTGCCCCCGACCCGGCGAGATTCATACATGTCGTCCTTAGAGTCTAACGGGGTGACTGTAGTACAATCAATGATCAAATTTTACTATGGTAATGTTTCTTGGGCATTTACAGGTTCTTAGAATTTGCTTTAAAACACTAGTGATTACAAGGCAAGGGTTCTTGTCATAAAATTATAGTTCACATTCCTCTTTTCATGTACAACATCTTTTGAACAATAAAAACCCCTATAAAGGATGTAGGAATGCATCTAGTAACTCCCCATTGACATCTATAGACAATATGGACATATCCAAGTAAGCATGGTCAACTGTTTCCAGATATTCAATTGCCTTTGGTACAGAATCACTCAACCTTGGTGGCCATATCTCTTCCAGAAATAGAGGTATGACTTCCCAGTGTCAATGTCATGGAGACCCCAGCATCAGTTTTGGCTTGTCAAACCAGTGCCTGGTTTCCTTTATGCAATTTAATCAATGAGACCCCCTGTTCAACCAGAGGGTGGAAGATGTGATATCAATGTCTGTCATCAGAATTCTCTTCCAAAAGAAATCTATCAGGAAGTTCATCACTAGGACAGATTCAGTTTAAATCAGGGCATGTGTACAGTATGATCTTATATTAATGTTAAATTAATATAGGGCATCCGTTAATCAGGAGATAGTGAGCCCAGATTTTGTGACTGTTTAGAATCAAGAAGAGCCCCAACAGCCATTCAGCAGAACTGAAAAAGTTTCTGTAATAAATTTCACCCTACAACCACAATTCTTTAAAACATTAAGGGCGACATGTCAGAAAAGTGGCGCTTACATGCCAGTTTTAAGGCACATTAAATGAGTGTTTAATGCGCCTGAATAAATAAACCTGTCAAAAATCTGCCGTGTGGTATGTCTTGTATACCTTGTAATTGAGGCGTATACAAAAAAAAAAGCGCATAGCATATCATTGCTAGCATATTTGATGCGCCTACTTTAGGTGCATTCAAAAGTGTCATGTCTGGCATAAAATGTGCCTAGTTTTGGTGTACGACAGTTCATTTATATAGAGCAGGCATCCTAAAACTGCGGCCCTCCAGCTGTTGGGAAACTGCAACTCCCATCATGCATTTAAATAATCTTTAACAGTGGGCATGTTGAGAGGTGTAATTTCCCAACAGCTGGAGGGCCGCAATTTGAGGATGCCTGACAGGGGCGTTGCTAGGGTCCCAAAACATCCGGGGCCCGGGCCCTTTGTGTTAAGTTTTGCTCACTAGGGCGGAGTTCACACAGCATTTTTCACGCCCCATTGTGAACTGCAGCATGTATTTTTACAGAAAAAAAACTGTAGCCAGCTCTCAGTGAGACCTATGAATTACCATAATGTCGGCCCGTATGTCGGGCGTATTGAAGCGCAATTACACGCCGAACTACAGACCAACATTACGTGGTGTGAACATACACAGTGTATTTTTGGGGCATAACTGCTGTAATGCGTCCAAAGTGCGCCCCACAAATACGGTAAAATCATAGCGGTGAGGGCTCTGGTTCCTGGTTGTTTTCCCTGGAACACAGAACCCGCCCGTAAAAATAAGTGACAGGCCACTTCTTTCAGGGGGAGAAGTGAAAGTGGATGGGAGGTGGCCGTATAGCGGTGCGCACAGGTACGCTGTGTGAACATACCCTTAGGCCATGTTCACATGGTATACTGCCGCATGTACTCTACACGCCTCAGTACGCTGTGCGTTTTTTGAAGTGCGCGTTGTTCAGGGGGGCCGGCTCCATTCACTACAATCATCAGCGCAGTGTAAGCGCCACGAAGAAGTGAACTGTCCCTTCTCTCCCCCAGTGTACGATACGATCGTATTGTATGGGAGGAGACAGACGTAATTCATAGTTCTCTATGAGTGCTATGGATTACCATAATTGTGGGGCACATATTGGGTGTATTGATGTGCAAATACGCCGCAAAATGTACCCTGCAGTTACGCCGTGTGAACCTAGCCTTAGCTTGGCTGCAGCAGCTAAAAACATAGGCAACCCTGACAAATGACAGGTATAAAAATTCTATTCAAATATAATTCATCTTCAGGTTGTAGTTTACATGTGTAAGGGACAAACAGGCAGGATTATGTTTTAGTCACGTGAATGAGGTGATATTGTGATATTTGTGTACATACAGTACATACACATTTGCATACATACATATACACACACATGTATACACATACACACATGCATACACATACACACACATGTTTAGACACATACACACATGTATACACATACACACACATGTATAAACATACACACATGTATACACATACACACACATGTATACACATACACACATGCATACACATACACACACATGTATACACATACACACACATGTATACACATACACACATGCATACACATACACACACATGCATACACACATGCATACACATACCCACACATGTATACACATACACACATGCATACACATACACATACAGACACATGTATAGACACATACACACATATGTATACACATACACACACATGGATACACATACACACACATGCATACACATACACACACATGTATAGACACATACACATATGTATACATGCACAGATATTTATACATTTAGTTCACATTCATGTTGTTTCACTATTATACTATCTAGCATTGGTCTCTACAGTGAGGCTACTCACTCACTTGAGGCCTTCATGATACGGGCACCTGTGGAAGCTTCTGTTGAATCCATAACAAAATCACTGTAGCTGCAGGCAGGAGATGGTGTGGGACCCAGGAGCAAGACAGGGGGCGGAGCCGAGCACGGCAGGGGGCGGAGCCTCTCACTCGCTGTATGAGGCGGAACTTCCTGACTCTTGTACTAGACATGGCTGCAGAGCACAGAGTCAGGAACTTCACTGAGTGAGCAGCCAGCCCCCTCCCCCCTCCTAAGCGCCCGACACCCCGGGCAGTATCCCTGCCTCCCCGCAGGCTCTTACTTACAACCCTGAGCTGCATGTGCGTCCAGGGGAGACACATGCAGCTGCCGACGATCTGAGGTTCGGGGCACAGGCAGGGCTATTCGGGGCTTGTGCCCCGAACATTACTGCCTAGCGACGCCCCAGATGCCTGATATAGAGAATATGGTGTCAACAGTTTTTTGGTGCAAAACATATTAAAAAATGGTGCAGCCCTAATGGAACATGTCGCCCTAAGTGAATGCACTTCTTCCATTATACCAGCTTTGGTATGCATCATTGGGACTATTATAAAGGTAATTATCTAGTGGATTTTTAGCCATTTCCATAGAATTTTGAAATAAAACCAAAATAAAGTAAATAAGTATTGTCTCTACTATGAATGCAGTATTCCTCCTATAATGAAGGGCATTGTACTAGGTAATACAGTAGATTAGAAATTGTGCTTTCTGGACAAACAGTTTTTGGATTAGACTGTGCAATCGCCCAGTTCTGTTTCTTTTCTTCTTCATCCACATGAAATGCAGCCAATACAGTGAGACTCTGTGCGTGACCCTGTATGAAATACAACTGGAATGCCATTAGTAAATTGCTCTTGACAAATTCCAGCAAAATTTCCAGATAATTATTTGACTGTTCTTGCTGGCATCCATTTTGCTCTGTTGACTAATGGCTTCCTTTGTCTGCTGTAATTTTCATTTCCCAGAAAATGCATCGACAAGCTGTGTTCTTCCTTCCATTTTACATGCTGAAATGGTCACTAGCTGCTACGCAGTGTGAGTTAATATAATGTAACATGAAGTGTACCTCCATGTCTTTCACACAGTTCATGTAACATAATCGTCATGGCACATTTCACAAAGTGTTTATTAAACAAAGTTCATATAAAACAGTTTGCAGTAATAACTGTGTACTGAAAATGGTCTATATTTTCCTTTGGCAACAATTCTTCTGTTTGAACTTCCTCCCATAATAAACAATCACAGCTGCACACAGTCATACAGGAGAGGATCTTGTGGAGCACATAGACCCAAAAGTGATCATAAGCAAGTACATTTAATTACAGCCTGTGGAAGATTTTGTATCTAATGTTTAATGAAACGCACCATCTCTTTGTGAGTGAGAGCAAATGGAAAATGCTGCTCTGTCCATCAACTGTTTATCCTGCACATACAGTATGTATCTCCTTATTAAAATGTAGTAGGGGTAAAAGGCGCTAGGCACTTCCCATTTGTTTTATTGTTCTTTTACTGTTTAATACTTAGGGCCACATGTATGAAACCTGTCTATGTCTAAAACTCACTTTGTTGCCCATAGCAACCAATCAGAGTGCCCCTTTCATTTCATATAGTGCTCTGGTAAAATGAGAGACACTCTGATTGGTTGCTATGGGCAACAAAATGAGTTTTAGACCTAGACAGTTTTCATACGTGTGGCCTTTAGATCTTAAAAACAGGCGTGGAGTTGTAAAAAAATCTCTATCTATCATCTATCAATCTATCGATCTATCTATCCATCCATCCATCCATGCATCCATCAAAACACTCCAAATAATTGAAATACAAAAGAACTGACATATTACTCTATTAATAGAGGCCACAGTTGTTAGGGAAAAAGGTTGCCATGAAGATTGACCTTGGTCTACCACAATGTTTATATGGATGTATTAAAAAAAATCCACGTAATTGCCAGGACCCAAAACTTCCCAACATAACCTTGCCCAGATAATCACATTGCCCCCGTCGGCTTGGAGTTGTCCCATAGGGCATTCATATACATAATGTAAAAGAATGCCTGATTCATCAGACCCCGTTACTTTCTTATATTGCTTCATGGTCTAATGCTGATATTCACTTTTTCCATTGTAGGCATAATGGGCACTCTTATTGGCCACAGCCAACATTAAGGTCCACATGTATGAAAACTGTCTAGGTCTAAAACTCACTTTGTTGCCCATAGCACTATCTGAAATGGAAAAGGGGTGCTCTGATAGGTTGCTATGGGCAACAAAGTGAGTTTTAGACCCAGACAGTTTTCATACATGTGGCCTTATGTTTTTCAGCAATATATGCTACAGTAAATTTTCTACCAGATCAGACCACATGGCCTGGCTTTCACTTTCCATGTGAATTAGTAAGCTGTTGGTACCATTGACCCTGTTGCTGGTTCAACCATTGCTTTATGGTAGGTACAAATTACTGTTTATTAGGAACACCTCACAAAACCTGCCATTTTAGAGATGCTCTGGCTCAGTTGTCCAGCCACCACTTTTTAAAGTCACTTTTATTTTTAAACTTGCTAATTAATCCCGTCTTCCAGCTAATCAATGTCAAGAACTGACTGTCCACCCTCATGTTGGCTGTACTTTTGATTGCGCTGTTCTATTTTAAAAAAAAAAAAAAAAACTTCTATCTAACAATCTACTGTATATTTTGGTCTGGGTATCTATCATCCTATATGTTTATCAGCCTATGTATAGATCTATCAGTCAAGGCTGTCATATGGCACCCAAAGACGTTTATGGGCACAGTGGGATCTTTGCTTTGAAAGGTGGGCTAAAACAATCTAAATATATCACAGCATTGTGTGAGTTTTCTTTAGCAAAAAATGAGGGTGCTGAAAGACGGTATAATGCATGATATATATATATATATATATATATATATATATATATATATATATATATATATATATATATTGTCAAGTCATTCTACATCAAAAATAAAGTGGATATAGAAACATTAAAATATGGTCACTTGGCTGTTTGTATGTGTATAATGTCTTGTGTCCAAGAGTTCCTGTCATCAGGGCCATATTAGCAGCATTCTAAACCCCTGGGCAGTATATACTGGGCCCTGTTTATGGAATAACTTTATTTTCTTACCCCTCCTCTAACCCTTCACCACATAAATAGAGATCCAGGAACACAAATAGTGGAGGCTAGGCTTCTAATAATGGAATAGAATATCACATTGGCAGCAATTGTTATCCCCTGCTGTCAATTGCCTCCTGCAAATCCATTACAATATTCTGTTTCCATAACATTGCAAGCAATAAAATGGTAAGAACTTACCTGCCAAGGCAAACATGCTTCCCTACCACAGGTTATATTTTCCTTCTTCTATCGAGTTAGTAGGTAATATGAATGTTGAGGCAGATGTTTGGAAAATCAGTGCAGAAGTGATGCTACCATCACATTTTTATTTTTACATATTGATAAGCAATCTGTGACTATTGTTGATTTTTTTATAACATTTTTTATAAGTTCCCCTATATACATGATTTCCTAATTTGTCTCTCTGACTTCTCCTTTGTTAGCTTTGATAGCACGGCAGTGAGGATTTCTTGATGATTCTTTTCCAGGCCCACTATGCGCTTGAGAGCTGTGTTATAAGCAGGACCTGATAAGTGTGAAGAAAGCTGGAAACTCCCAGTGCAGAAAAAGATTAACCCATTATCCTTTCATGTATTACTCTTGTCATTGCTCGGTCAGTATAGTCTAATTTTTATCTAGGCCTGTCCAGAGAACAATGGAGCGATCACGATGCCATTACCTCCTATCTGTAATAAGAATAAGTGCAGATAATTTTTTTTTTGCAGCAGCTGTAGTAAACTAAAATTAGTCTATTCTACCATACATAAGTTTTATCTCTTCGCTATCATAGCTAGAGAAGGACAAGATTGTCATTTACAACTGCATAGGACTGCCAAAATAATAAAACACAAAATTATGCTAAAAATTCTATAAAAACAGTGGGTGACATGTCAGATTTTGTCTGTGCCATTTTCTGGGCGTATTTTGTGCCAGAAAACTGTTGTAGCCCTATTCTATATATGTATGAAAAGTCGTACACGAAACTATCCGCAGTTTGCGCCAGGCACGACACATATGAATGCGTCTAAGTTATGCGCTTATAGGGGTTGACTTGCTACAAGGATTGCTTTTTATGTTCAAGATCTTTCAAAAACAAGTCACTTTACAATATATGTCCATTAACAGTGTCCTACCTATACTGAGATATCCCTTCTTATATGGGCTGCATCAGTCCTTCATGTTGCTATAGCTACAGACCTGTTTGATCTCTCCTGATAGGCTGACAGCACCTGTTGCTATAGCTACAGACCTGGCTTCTACTGCAGCCTAGTGGAAGCCAGTAAACACCCCTGAATTCAGAGTGAAACCAAGAAAACAGGACTGAGGTAAGATGAATCAATGTAGTGAGACAACCTCTTTAAGATATGCTAGCTATGCGCCTAAGATATGCTATGCAAAGCATACCACACACCAGATTTATGAACACATATACGACAGGTTCATACATTCGGACGCACTTTTCTGACATGTCGCCCAATATTGTTGATTGTACCAAAACTGCTTATTTCTGATTGAAGTGTCCCTGTAAATCCTGGTCTGTGCATAGGCTAGCATGGAGCCCCTATGCTTGTAGATATCCTGGCTAACCGCCTTGGGTGCCCATTAGATAAGACAGCACTGCATAAATTAGCTTCTACACCAGAAGCCAGTAATTTTTGCTATGTGGGCAGCTGACTTGTCAGGTGCTACGTTATTTCCAGAGAACCCTCAAATTTGTAGCTCAGGTGAAACCTCTTTGTTATATTGTCTGAATGTATTAGATTCAAAGGAGGACATATTAATCATTTTATGCTTATTTCATTCTTCGTACTGAATAAAATATAAGATCATTTTTAGGTCATAGTGCTTGGGGAAATCATCTGGCTCTCTAGAAGCTTACTTTGCTTCTGTGATTATATCAGCTAGAAAAGCTAATATACAACAGGGATCCATAGTCTGCAGGCTCATATCTGGAGAGTGCCAAAAATGATCACACTGGATAATCAAGCTCGAGAATTGTTGTGGCTTTTGGGAAGTTTTCATTAAATGCCAATGTGATATGTGAGGGATAAAACAACTTTATATGTTAAGTATCACTTCAAGCTCTTATTGAAAATAGGATAGGGAAAGAGTAGTACTGTAACATTAAAGAAGACTGATAGTCAGTGCATTGTGGCCACAGACACAGTTAAGAGAATATTACTTAACTCTTAGCACTCTAGATTGTTTTCAGATCAGCGTACCATACAATTCTACTAAATTAACACTTAATGTTGAATACTGTAGAAAACATACATCTGTATTTAAAACTGGACAATAGTGCTAGTAAATAACCATGTAAAATGTTGTACTGAATGTATTTTAGGATTGTTAAATTCAGATATTTGGCCAGTCATGAAGCTTTGCTTGTCACCAACGTTTTACTTACCTGAATGGCACAATTCTGTTCCTGCTGTCATGTACAAGGCCGCATCTAAGACCTTAGCTGACACTTAAAAGTACATAAGCCACTTAAGAAGCAGCTAAGGAAATGTATAGCTGTAGAGATTGACATTTCAAATACTCCAATCAGACATAACATGTATGCCACAAAATTATTGTTTAGGTCCACTTTGTGCACCCAAAAAGCTCTGACTCATCAAGGCCTGACCTCCACATTAACTCAAAAGCATTCCATGGTATATTTGATTAGCAGAAGATCCCTTAAAGTGGTTTTATCACCACATTGGTTAGCTTTAAACACTCAGGGAAAGATAAATAAAGACTAAAACCAAATATATTGCTGTTGCAATTTTGCTTGGTTTCAGAGATGAAGCAGTTTTTAGGTTACAAGTTTTCCTAGGTTACCAATCGCCTCTCTCTGCTCTCTCTCTCTCTCTCTCTGATTTAATTTCCAACCCTGACCATGGTGAAGTTATTATCTGCTAATTTTTATTACAAGCACAGGAGCTTGTTTATCTAAGTTACTGACAATCTTTAACCCTTTAGAGCTCTGTAGGCTACTGTTTACACTCTTCTGTTAGCAATATCCCTTCAACAGGCTCGGCTAGGAATAGCAGAGCTGATATACCAATCACTGTTATAGAACCACCCACTGTCTAACCAGGAAGTGTGAGCCTGAAGCTAGTTGCGGCTTTGTGAATCAGAATGGTAAGAAACCCCCTTTAAGTCCTTTGAGTTGTAAGGTGGCCCTTCCTTGGCTCCATATAATTTTTTCATCAAAAGCTAAAAATGCTTGATTGGATTGAGATATGGGATATTTGGAAGTCAAGACAACACCTTGAACTCTTTCCCATGTTCCTCGAGTCATTGCTAAACAATTTTTGCAGTGTGGCAGAGCACCATATCCTGCAGAAAGAGGCCACTGCTGTTAAGGAATTTGGTTGCTATAAATGGTGTATTTGGTCTGCAACAATTTTTAGGTAGGTGGTACATATTAAAGCCCCATCCAAATGATTTCCAGGACCCAGCATACCATTGCCAAGAGCGTAATACTGCCTCCTTCACTTTGCATTCTTCCCATAGTGCATCCATATGCATAATGTAAAAGAACACCTGATTAATTAGACCAGACAACTTTTTTCTATTGCTCCATAATCTACTGCTACTGCTCACTTTCCCATTGTAGGCACTTTCAGGAGTGAGTGTGGGCACTGTGACTGACCATTTCCAGCATTAACCTTTTCGGCAACTGTTTTGTGTTACAGTAATTCTGTGAGAGCAGACCACATGGCCTGACCTTCACTTCCCATGTGCATTAGTTAGCTATGGACACCAATGACTCTGTTACTGGTTCAACATATGCCCTTTTTTGAATAGTTTTTTGGTAGTTACTAAAAATTGCTTATTACAAACACCCCACAAGACCTGACATTTTGGAGATGCTCTGACCAGTTGCCTGGCCATCACTTGTCAAAGTCAAGTAGCTCCTTCAGCTTGCCACTTATTCCTCCCTCCAGCTCATCAATCTCAAGAACAGATTGTTCACACTCACATACCACATTCCAATCCGTGACACTCGCCAAGGTAATCAATGTTATTCAGTTCACCTGTCAGTAGTTGTTATATTAAGTGTCTGCCATATGCAATCCCCCTAGTAGTTTCAGAAAGAATTACTCAGTTGTCATGGCTAACTAAGTAAAAAGGCTTATAAATTATGGGCACAGATGATTTTTCCAGCAACAGCAAGTGTTGGTAATTGTCTATAAGAAGACGGTGTTGACGCAGTAAAATGACTTCCCATCTGGACTGGATATTCCTCCTTTGCCAGACTTGTCTAGCCTTAGGAATATCTGCAGGAGGGGTAGGCAGCAGCTTGCAATGACCATAGAGACTCATCAGCCACACGTTGCGCACACAGTCTGCCTATACAGTCAAAAGTTTAGAAGGATACTGACAAACTTACAGGAAATCATTGTCTTCCTCACACATCTACATTTGTCCACCTGTGCCTGAATTAAAGTGTTCCGTGATGTGATTTTCACAAAACTGGAGAGGAAGACAACACGTGAAGATAAAAGTAAAACCTTACCTGACCTGACCTATTTTGGGGTAGAAAAGTTGTCAGACTTATGGCCAACTTAGGCTTCATCTGGGACCTCTAGCTACTGTAATGTGTAGAAGTCAGAGTCATTACACTTGTTTCTTTGTATAAACTTAACAGCTTACTGAATCTTATCTTGTTTCTTTAACAAACTTTGTGCAACAGGTGCTTTCTAAATAATGTGCTTATAACAGTCTATTCAAGGCCTATAGCCCAAAATAGCAGTCCGTCTTCGGTGGCCGCCTGTGAGATGGGATCATGGGAGTTTTCCTCTCCGTCCACACAGATTGCTCCTTTGCTGTACTGATGTTGATCACAATCCGGTCATACCTTACTCCAGCTTTCCTGCAGTGCTTTCTAACGGCCTTCTCACTTTCAGTATTTCTAATTCTAAAGGTCTTTCTGTGGTCTCTCCATTTGACACGTTTGCTCTCTGCTGCATCTGCCACTAACTGGCTTTCTGTTCCCCCATGGGTTCTTGCTGTGTCTGCTTGCTTTCTCAGTATACTGGCGCCATCTACTAGCTGGAGGGTGAACTGCAGATCCCCACTCTATGCTACCGTGTTTCCCCGATAGTAAGACACCCCTGATAGTAAGACGTAGCGGTGTCTTAGGGAGGTCGCCTAATGTAAGACGTACCCCGAAAGTAAGACTTAGCGGCTGTCCGGAGCTCTCGGCACAGGCAGCGTGTGTCATCACACTGCGTGCGCGGCCTGATGATGTCACTGCCTGTGCTGGGAAGAGCGCGCGGGAGGCCGGAGCAGCGAGGAGGCAGCGCGGCGCGGGAGACGGAGCAGCGGGGAGCCAGGTAACTGTTTTTCTGCCTACAGCTGGCCCTATACCTGCCTACAGCTGGCCCTATACCTGCCTACAGCTGGCCCTATACCTGCCTACAGTTGGCCCTATACCTGTCTACAGCTGGCCCTATACCTGCCTACAGCTGGCCCTATACCTGCCTACAGCTGGCCCTATACCTGTCTACAGCTGGCCCTATACCTGCCTACAGCTGGCCCTATACCTGCCTACAGCTGGCCCTATACCTGTCTACAGCTGGCCCTATACCTGTCTACAGCTGGCCCTATACCTGTCTACAGCTGGCCCTATACCTGCCTACAGCTGGCCCTATACCTGCCCTATATAAGACATAGCCCGAAAGTAAGACATAGTGGGACTTTTGGGGGTAAAAAGAATGTAAGACGCTGTCTTACTTTCAGGGAAACACGGTACCATTCAGTAAACTTTGGGGATTTGTAGAGTTCTAGAACTTTCCAGAAACAGTAGTCCAGAGATACATGTTGGTCCATGTTGTACATCACTGGCTTATTTTTCCTAGCTCCTACCTAGAAATGTAATTGTGAAAAATCTTGCTACTTGATTTCTCCCATCAACAATTTGTTGCACAGGAGCCACTATGTTTATGCTCATCTATCAAATAGTGAGATATTATTTATAATCATTAAGTATCCTGTCCATTGTTTTAAATAGAATGAGGGCTCGGTGTACTTAGGCACAGTAGACAACAATGTTTGCATCTTTACAAATGTACTATCAAAATGGGTTGAGGAACCACACAATCCCTATTTCCATCACAGTTATGGATAACATGTGGATACAATATCACAGAGCCAATTTTTAGAGTTCAAAATGGATTACAAAACCATTCGTTTATAAAATAGGGAAATTACAAAATAATCTATAAGGAATAAAAGTTAACCTTCATTATTTGAAATACAGATTAAAATAATTTACTCCAACAATAACCCTATCAAAATATTCTACCAAGGCAGAGCACCCACCCCGAAAAAGGCGACCCCGCAACCATGCCCTTTCTCTACCAAACCCCGTACTACCATGTACTACCCTTTGATACACAAGTTGACAAGAATCACCAAAATTAACAGTGCAGGTATAGCGCAATGGACCTGCCAAAATTCAATACTCTATTTTATGAGATCAGCACAATTCAGTACACTGTGTAATAACACATAGATAATTATTTATTAAATCAATTATAGGCAATAGCACCATATATAATCTCAAGTCAAATACATGCAATATATATATCTCCTGCAAGCCAAATGAAAATCATGTATAATCTCCAAAGATTTTATATGGTTTCCATTTGGAGAGCAAGAACAGTATGACAGTACAGGATTTTGCAGGGAGAGGACGGAGTTGGGTCGCCCTTTTTGGGGCAGGTGCTGTGCCTAGTTATTGTATTTTGATTGATTATTGAGAGGGTTCACTCTTTGCTGTGAATTTTTTGACATGTAGATACCCATAAGAATGTAACAACTAGAGGTGGCTGAGATTGTGGACACAGAACAGCAGTCTATTCTACGCTGTTTCTGTAACTTCTATAGAAGTCTATGGGAGTTACAGAAATAGAGTATCTGTGCTGTTCCTATAACTTCCATTCATTTCTATAGCAATTAGTGAGAGCAGCCTACTTGTGGGGTGGATGGTTCTAGACGTGGGTGTGAGTCTTAGTGGTGGGACCAGTATCTGTCAGACATTTATGGTATATCTTGTGAATATGCCATAAATGTATGAGATGGAAATAATCCCTAAACTGTATTTTTCTAGATAATTAGGTACTGTAAGGGATTGTAAATCTGATCATCTTTACCGTCTCACTAGTGATGAAATAAAATTATATTTTCTCTTAAAAAAAATTTTATTGGTCTATATATTGTCTGTAGAAAGTAATCCAGATTAAGCCGTTCCTCTAGCTGTATTAAGCATGTCTAAACATAAATTGATATTTTATGGTAAAACTGAGCATATGGATCATTGCAAAATATTGAGCTGATGCAGAGAGAACAATTCTTAGCATCTGTTTTACATTAAAACTGAAGTGATATGAAGGACAGAAACATTAAAACATCATTTGTTTCAAGATAAGAAGCAAGGCTTTTGTAATTAGGGATGCAGCAAGATATCATGTTTGCAGTGTAGATTTTTAGTTAACAGAAACAAAATTCAAAATATGTCATTTATAGTAAAAAAGCGGGTTTACAAATGAGCTAAACAGTCATGAAAATCATCTTGGATGCTTAATGTTAACATATTGTTTTACAGTAATTGACGTCATTTTCATTTGCTTGGCAGATATGGCTGTTTATGGTATTATTAAAGTGTTTTTATAAAGATTTTAGCCAGATCATTTTAAATGGAACTTGGGAGCCTACAAATGAGAGAAATCCGTTTTCTAGGTAGAACCTCATGTAGTCAGTATTCTTACACTCCTACTATTTTAACAAGAAAATGTTGCTTGCGGACAAAATTAATAGTTTTCATACAACTGCACTTTCTAACATTTAAATTACAAAAGTTAGAAAAAAAATCAAAACAGTATGAGATACTGATGGCTCCTAGTATTTCCATTGAATGGTCATGGGCTTATGGTTATGTTCATGGACCACACCTCATGCAAATGATTGGGCGTTTTGGAAATTCTATTTCACATCTCTAGTAAAAAATATTGCAGTGTACTTAACACCAGCATGCATATTTGCACCCACCATCTTGTACCCTCCCAAGTGCCAACTTGCACCCACTAACCTTTACTCTTAGGCCGTGTTCACACGGCTTATTCCCGACGTATTTGTGAGCCGGATTGCGCTCACAAATCCGGCGTGAATAAGGGGCAGGACGGGGGTGGGGCCGGAGCGCGGCGGGGGCGCCGCTCCCCGGCCCCATAGACAATGCATTGTTTATGGCGCATACGCGCCGTAAATAATGTTCATGTCACTTTCTCCCCCCGCGGTGGATTCACCGAGCGGGGAGGAGCGACGGATTCCACTGTTCTCTATGAGAACTGTGGATTACCGTAATGACAGGGACGGATGGGCGCCGTACTGCAGCGCAAATCCGGCGCTGAGTACGGCGCCAATCCACGGAGAAGTAAGCCGTGTGAACGAGGCCTTACAAGTGCCAACGTGCACCCATGCACCCACTAACCTATACCCTCACAAGTTCCAGCTTGTATCCATGTACCCACTAAACTGTACTCTCACAAGTGCCAACATGCAACCATGCACCTACTAACCTATACCCTCACAAGTTCCAGCTTGTATCCATGCACCCACTAAACTGTACTCTCACAAGTGCCAACATGCAACCATGCACCTACTAACCTGTACCCTAACAAGACCCAACTTTCACCCATGCACCCACTAACTTGTACTCTCACAAGTGCCAACATGCACCCACTACCCTGTACCCTCACAAGTCACTAATGTACCTACTTACCTGTACTCTCACAAGTGTATTTATATTATTAATTTATGATTAAAGGGAACCTGTCACATAGATAATGCCCCCTTTTCTGAGGACAGCACAATCTAGTGACAGACCTGCTGTTTCCAGTGCTATGTCACTCATTCTGTACGATGCAGCAGTTTCAGAGTATTTAATGCTCAAATCTTATTCATGAGTAGGTGTTAGCTCCACACACCAATGGCTAGCCCCACCCACTGACAGTTATTCACATGTTTCTACCTATTCAAAGAAATAGGTTTATCAGTTGAGGTGGGCGGGGCTAGCCTCAGGTGGGCGGAGTAGGAAAAAAAAAACTAACTCTTTTCTGGCTGAAAATTTCAGATTTGAACATTAAATACTCAAAAACGACTGCATCTTACAGAATAAGGGACACGGCGCTGGAAACAACATGTCTGACACTAGCCTGATCTGTCCTCAGCAAGGGGGCGTAATCTATGTGACAGGTTCTCTTTAATTATTGCTTTTAGTATTGAGGAATGAGCCCCAAACCATATTTATAGCTTTTGTGAGTAAGCACTTGTAGCAGAACATAATAGTTGTATTACATGGGTGCATCTTGGTGTTTAGAGCACAGATGTTATTGTTGTTGGTGGTGCTTTTTCGTATAACTCTTATTAGAATAGGAATCTGTTTTATCCAGCATCAAGCATCAATAACACTGTAGGATAGGCGCTATTGTACATACAGTATTTATGTATTTCTTAACACACTTCCATCAGTCTTGGGATCCATTTTTCTCAAGATCATGTGGTTCAATTTTCTTCAATTCCGCTCTTTTAGTTTAGTGTAGTTGTCATGTCATAAAATGTCAAATTTTAGAAAATCTCTAAACAGCATGTTCATCCATACAGTAACTATGTCATACTTTGTTAGACATCTGGTTTTAGGATGTTAGGACTCATCGTAGTTACTGTTGAGGACTCTGTTTTGGCTACTATGGTGCTCATAGAGAGAAGGATCAAATTACAACAATATGAGCAGAGTGAATTTGCTCAAGGATTCCCTCTTTAAAGGCACAATAGGAGAAAGTTCCCTACCCATATGAGTTTACAATCTAAGCTAATACTTGGCAAATTGCAGTACTGTACTTTGTGAAATCTATTGAGGGGAATTTTGATTGTAATCTACCATGTAGCTCCAAAAGTCTACATGGACCTAATAAAGTCCGGGTAAGTGATTATATTAATTGGTTTTAGGTGTTATAGCTATGCATATGTTCTGCTTTTCCCTTTATATGTCTGGTTGCTGGAACAACCTTACATTTCAATGCCTGACATTTACCAAATTGCAATAAAAGTGGGAGTGATTCATTCATTGTGTACAATGCCGGAGATGTACGAGGCAGCATATATGATTCTTGCCTTGATGACATGTATCTTGTAAAGAGTGAGAAATGCACAGTTTACTATCAGGCATACTTAACATCAATGGCTTGACTCAAGATAGGCTGAAAAAATAGATTAAGTAGTCTGTATGTTCTTTCTTCAGAGAAGTGTTTGATTTTCAGAAAATGTGTCATTGGAGTGCGGAAAATGACCTCAGATTGCCTTTTAAGTTGTTCATCTTCTAATAAAAATGACGGTCTGCTGTCCAATGATAAGAGAAACCTTCATTTTTGGGAATGTGTTATAAGCACACAACAGTTACAATCACATATAGTGGATACTGTCTGTTCCAGGATAACTAAATAATGACGTCGTGTTGAAACTGGAATCTTTGTACAGTATTATAAGTGGTAGTGTACTGTAATGCTTTCACATTTTACTCACCACCTCTCTCTGCTCTTCAAGTG
This sequence comes from Phyllomedusa bahiana, assembly GCA_025379985.1. Lineage (NCBI taxonomy): Eukaryota > Metazoa > Chordata > Amphibia > Anura > Hylidae > Phyllomedusa > Phyllomedusa bahiana. The sequence continues at coordinate 103,313 of JAODAL010000305.1, read as the reverse complement.
GTATCATCACTTCCTGCTGCGTCTTATTAGCAGAACGGAACTTGCTTCTCGGTCTCTGATCTTATCGTTTTAATGAGAGTAACTTTAACCTTTAGAGCTACTGACCTGGGAGCAGCCTTGTGCCATTCTGTCCAGCACATTTATGTAATTATATCAAAGATAACAGAGTCACTTAAGAGGTAACCATGTGTTTTGACAGCATAGCAGTTTTCTTTCTGACTAGAAGCTTCTTCTCATGAAACATACAGCTCTGTTAGCTCACTTTATAGCCAGACATTTTGCTTGAGCGGTGTAATTGTTTTTCAAACTCCTTCCATCAGTAATGACCCCGGAACAGGCACAGTTAGGAATAGGAACAAGCAGAGCTAAAATATCAGTCACTGCTTTAGATCCGTCTACAGCCTACACCAGAGTGAGCATGAAGAGTTTATGAAAAATGAAAATAGCTAGGAGGGACAACCCCTTTATTGTATAATTGTGCTACTGTGCTATAGAAGACACTATAGGCGACATGTATGAATGGGGCTGCGCCAGAATTCTGAAGTCAAAAAGCTGTAATAGACCAGTTCTATAGATGTATGAACAGGTGCACTCCAAACTTTGGCGCGATAAGTGCCTCTGTAGCGGGCCAACATTTTGGGGCGTTCCGGGGGGCTTGTCTAAAAACATTCGCAGAAGTAAACACATTTATGATTCTTTGACGCCAAAACTTTGGTGCCAAACAGAACAGCCAGACCAGGTTAAAGGTGATGCCTGAGTTGTCATATTGGCAATAGACTGCGCCTGTATGTATGAATTGCAGAAGAACAGGTTCATACATTCTGGCGCAGTCTATACTAACATAAAGCGATTTAGAACCAGTCTATCAGTGCCAGAATTCATACATGTCGCCCTATATTTCTATGTTTTTTTTTACTCCTAAATGAAAGTTATTGCTAGATTCAACAAATAGAAAATATGCTTTTCAGGGTTACACTTTGAGTCACCATCAACAGTTTTATCACCTTTGATGGTGAGATAAACTCAGAATGCTTTAATATTCTTTAAATGGGACCCTGGTGGGACTCTATTAAGTCCAAAATGGTCATTTAATGATTCCGACATAGCACTGTGGCTTCTGTTATAAATGGATGGATACAAACAGAGCTTAAATGATTTGTGAGAATTTTACATTACCATTGAGGCATAGACCAATATAACAGAGATGGATTTGTCATTGAAGACTTTGTTTTCTGCATTGTGATGACTCACTGGTTTACAGTAAATGAGCACTTATGTTTGTTCTAAAAGGTCTCTATGACAACTATGATAACTCCGTCATACAATATTTGAGGGCAATCCGCTGCTAAGACCCTAGATACAAATGTATTAAATATGAATAATGTTGCAGAAAAAAAACAATTATTCAATCAAAGGCTGCAAAAAATTCTTTAAAATGTCAGCAGGTGTGTAGCCACATCTACTTTTGTATCATAAATCTGATGCCAGCTACAACAGACAAGTCATAGTGGTATCATGAAGGACGCAGTTGTCTTAGATCCCATTCTCAGAGTGTTTCAACTTTCCATTGCCAATAGACCACGCTTTTGTATCCTGTACATAAAGAATATATGATTGTGATATAGCATATCTAGTACAAAAAGTATGGTCTATATCACCCAATGAGTCTACTGCGGTATACGTCAAAATACAGTTCTCAAGGTATTCTAAAGTATATGCTCAACAGAGGATTAAAGAGTGGTGGAAATGGGGCCTAAGATGCAGAGAGGAGTAGATTTTACCATTTCTCAGCTGCTTGGTTAATTTGGAGCATGCTATATGCGGCTTTAGGGATCTCTGCTTATATGATGTAAAGATACCTTGCTGCTTGCTGTTTCAACTGAAACCAGAAGTTTACATACACTATATAAAAATGCACATATGCATGTTTTTCTCACTATCTGACATGAAATCAGAATCAACCTTACCCATTTTAAGGCATACTTTCTACAAAGTGAAAAGTTTACATACATTTCATTAGTATTTGGTAGCATTGCCCTTAAACGTTATGACTTGGGTCAAATGTTTTGGATATCCTTCCACAAGCTTCTCACAATAGTTGGGAGGAATTTTGGCCCATTCCCCCTTACAGAATTGGTGTAACTGAGCCATGTTTGAAGGTCGCCTTGCTTGCACCTGCCTTTTCAGCTTTGTCCATACATTTTCAATAGGATTGAGATAAGGGCTTTGTGATGGCCACTGCAAAACATTGACATGATTATCCTTAAGCCACTTTGTAACCAGTTTGGCAGTATGCTTTGGGTCATTGTCCATTTGGAAGACCCATTTCCGTCCAGGCTTTAACTTCCTGGCTGATCTCTTGAGATGTTGCTTCAGTATTGCCACATAATCTTCTCCCTTCATGATGCCATCTATTTTGTGAAGTGCATCAGTCCCTCCTGCAGAAAAACAACCCCACAACATGATGCTGCCACCTCTGTGTTTCACAGTTGGGATGGTGTTCTTAAGCTTCCAAGCTTCTCCCTTTTTCCTCCAAACATAACAATGGTCATTATTGCCATCGGTTCAATATTAGTTTTGTCAGACTACAAGACATGTTTGCATTTGCAAACATTAATCTGGCTTTTATATGTTTCATTTGGAGTAATGTCTTCTTCCTGACAGAGTAACCTTTCAGACCATCTTGATACCATTCTCGTTTCACTGTGGATATTGACACGTTCTTACCAGCTTCCCCAAGCATCTTCACAAGGTCTTTTGCTTTTGTTCTTGGGTTGATATGTACATGTCCGACCAAAGCACGTTCATCTCTGAGACACAGAAGCCGTCTTCTTCCTGAGTGGTATGATGGCTGGACATTCCCATCTTGTTTATACTTGTATATAATTCGTTATAGTTCGTACAGATAAAGGAGGCACCTTCAGGTCACGGGAAATTGCACCCAAGAATGATCCAGACTTTTGTAAGTCCACAATTCTCTTTCTGATATCTTGGCTGATTTATTTAGATTTTCCTATGATGTTATACACAGAAGCAGTGTGTTTCTGGTGTGCAATAAAATACATCCACAGGTGTGTCTCTAATTAGCTCAGGTGTTGCCAATAAACCTATCATAAGCTTCCAAAGACATGACATCATCATATGGACTGTCCCAAATTGTTTTTTATATATATATATATATATATATATATATATATATATATATATATATATATATATATATATATATATATATATATATATATATATACGTGTGTATATTATATATATATATAATATATATATATATATATATATATATATATTTATTTATATATATCATCTCACAAAAGTGAGTACACCCAACACATTTTGATAGATATTGTATTGTATAGTTTCATGGGACAACACTGAGGATATGACACTTTCATACAATGTAAAGTAGTCAGTGTGCAGCTTGTATAACAATGTAAATTTAGTGTGCCCTCAAAATAACTCAAGACACAGCCGTCAATATATAAACCGCTAGCAACAAAATAGTATAATTGTATTGTATTGGGGTTTGTTGTATGGAAAAGCACAGAGAGCTATTACATAGAGCTGTATACTGTAAAATAAAAAAAATATATACTGTGCAGTATACATTTTTTTAACATGGGACACTAGGTATGATGGATACAGTGTGAAAATTCTTCAGCACCTAGCTACTGTATTAGCCTAGACTTCCCCATAAACATGTATGCTTGTTGTAGCTTGTTATTAAGGATGGTGAAAACAATATAACCTGTTAACTTATTTTTTTCCCTTATGATAAATGTCAGTGGGATCAGCGGTTTGCCATTATAGATGTTATGTTGCCAACACAATTTTTTTAAATCTAAAAGGTCCGATATACTCTTTGTGGATTATTTTGCGAATACATCTTTTTAGTGGTTTCAAAGCTGTTTCCTAATGCAAAGTTGCAAATCCCCTGCATGGACAAATAACATTTTCATTGTAGTTACCAGTAGGGAAAAATTATGGCATATAATCATACATAAAAATGAACAATTAAACAACAGACGATAAGTTCCTGATCTCCCCCTAGCAACAGCTACTGGCAGAAGATGATATTATTTAAAGACCAGTGATATCTCTCTCTTTTAGTAAATCCTTGTGGTCCCTGTGAAATAACTATTCTGGAGCATCTTCTCTTATAACTATGTGTTGTGCTCTTCCTTTTATTTTCTTTCTAGAAAGGTATTTCTGAATCAGTCAGTTGGGTGTTTCCATTTCAAAGGGGTGTGTCCTTGCACACACTGGGGCAGATTTATCAAGACATTTGTGGCAGAATGCTGGCTCAATTTGCGGCAAAAATAATGTCTTACAAGCTTTTCGCCACATTTACTATGTGTTTTAGACCATTTCAGACGCTTCTGCACCTTGCCCGATAAAAGGGGCGTAATCTCGTAAAAGGGTTTGGCTTCGCAGGAAAGGGGGCGTGTCTTGAATGCGACAGAAAATGCGCCAGAGTTTTGTCGTAGTTTCTGCCGTAAAAGTAAGCCAACTTGATTGTGGTACAAACTTAGACTAGACAGTTCTAACCTGCAGCAGATTTATCAACACTATGATAAATCTGGTGCATTATAAGACTGTCTAGTCTAACTTTACACTGTTTAAGTCAAGAGTAAGACACTATTAATAGATAAATCTGCCCAACTGACTCTGTCAGCACTGATTGCACAATGTCAGATTGTGTAGGGACACAGCCTCAACTGGAAACACATGTAAATGATTGGTAATGAATTTCTAGGAGAAATAAAAGAGGAACAGCATAAAACAGAGATTTAAAGAAATATGCTCTAAACTTCTTACAATCATGGAGAACACTTTAACTTTCTATGCAAGGTCTATATATGAATATAATGAAGTTAACAGAGAATGCTTGACCTTAAAAACATGGTGTCAAATGTGTCATAACCTTAAATATGGGACTGTGCTGTTTGGCATACAAAGAGCCTATTTAATACTCAATTCAGCAAGATCATGAACCTTGGATGAATGTTAATGAGGGGTTATTTCGACTGCTTTTAATAGAGAAATTAGAATGTAATGTAAGTAGTGGTAACTGTACTGCAGTATCTTTAAAACTAGAAATGTACCTCATACGTGTATTACAGGGGTGCATGTGGCATACATGCCGCATTAATTTAAATATTACGTGATCTCAGAAACATTTTGTTAGTATAAAAATCATCAAGTTGCAGTAAATATATTCATAGAAATTTTTAAAAATGGCCGTCAATAAAATAATGGTTCAGAGACATCTTAGATCATCATCGAATATTTTCTAATATCCAACTACACTTATTAAATCTCCAATGATATTGTACATAGAGTTCTACTTTAGAAAAAAGAAAGCAATGATTATCTGTTAGATTAGTTTTGGTGCTTAGGCGAGAGATTAATATATATTTCCCCCAGTGCCGGAAAGGTAATCTTGTTTTCCTGCATGTAAATAAATAACCTAAAGGTTTTAAGAGAGGCAGTCAGAATACAAGGCTTTATTAAATGTACGGCAGAGGCATATACTTCGTTTGTAAATGTCAGTGATACATCTTGTAGCGGAATACCTTCCGCTCATGATCACACTTCATATTTTATTCTGTATTGTAATATTTTCATTTTATAACCCCAGAGCAGAGCTCACATTCCACCTTTTACTGCACAGTTTGAGCAAATGTATCTGCTAAAAATACAAATGTCACTTTAATGAAGCCAATTTTGCCAAAATCTAGAAGCGCAAATCTGTCTGCCCATAAGGACTTGCAGGAGGGTTCCACGTATACAAGTGCGAGGGGCAATGTGTATTTAGATTTCAAGGGGTTGTCCAATTCCTATAAAAAAAGAAATAATAAGTTGCTGGTGCCTAGAAAAAAAAACTATACTCACTCTCCTCTGTTACTTTGCTGGGGTTGCCGGTCTTCTGTTTACCGTCTTCTTCTTCTTCCAAACAGGACATCACTGCTGCAGCCACTGATTGGCTACAATGGTCACATGCCTCTCCTCGGAGCTTTTTACTTCCAAAGGGTGATGTAAGGAAAGTGGCACATGACCCCTGCAGCCAATCAGTGGCTACAGCATTGATGTCCTCTTTGGAAGAAGGGGAAAATAAACAGAACACCTGGGAGACCCAGTTATAGAACGGCGGAGGGGATGGAGGTGAGTATAGTTTTTAGGTTTTTTTTAATGGGGCCTCAGGAGCTTATTATTTCTTTTTTTTTATAGGACAACACCTCTTAATCTTAATACACATTGCCCCTGACGATAGTATGATGTGAAATCTTCCTGCTGGCCCTTGTACGTAGACAGATTGGTGCTTCTAGATTTTGGTATAGTTTTTGGAAAACAAAAGTAGCTTGATCATTACTTAATGCAAAGTGTTAAATGCCAGTATCTTATTAACATCTTTACAAGTAACTGAAAATTTAAGGAACCATTCATATATTTTAATGTTGTGGAGATTTACATGGTGGTCACATGTAGTTCTATCCTGTGTAACTTGTACTTGTATAATAAACTGAGGGTGACATGTATGAACGGGGCTGCCCCAGCTATTTGGCCTGAAGTCCACCAAAAAAACTGTTGTAGTAGCCTCTGTCCAACATATGTATGAACTGTCATGCACTAAAAAGTAGTGCAAGTACGACATCCTCACCACTTTTGTCTGTGCCAATTCCTAGGGGACATGTAGCAGCACATTCATAACATTAGACACATTTATGAATATGGCTTGACGGAATGCGGAACAAAAATGTTGGACTAATCCATACCAATTTCACAGTAGTGAGACAAATTTTGTCGCAGACACTTTTTGCGCTGCCTTTTTGGCACATAAATGTGCATCACAATGGGACACCTTTATTAAGTGTTATCAGACACTTGCATACATATTGACAAATTCCACACTAACCTATTGAGAAGTACAACTGTCAAGGCGGCACCACTTTTCACACATGTCCCTCTACATGTTTAAATTGAAAAATTTACAGCAAGTTAAAGGAAACCTGTCAGCTAACTTATGCTGCCCAACAACGGGCATCATGAAATAGCTGCAGGTTAACCAGTCCCACCATGTTGGTTTTACCCTAAAATGCCACAACCAGACCCAGGGAAGCTGGACTGGGTATGGGGAGAAGCCACCATGGCCAAGGGAGATGAGTCTGTTGTGCATTTCTCCCTGCTTCCTCAGCTTTATTGACAGCTCTTTCTCATGTTTGAGAGAGCTGTTAGTTTAGCTAAGAGGCAGGGAGAAGTCACACCAGAGACCTATCTTTCCTGGCTGTGGTGACATCTTCCTGTACCTGGCCCAACTCCCCCAGTGTTTTAACCTTAAATGCCACAGTGTTTTGGGGTAGAACCCAAATGGTTGGGACCAGGTGACCTTCAGCAATTTCATGCTGCCTTTCCCCTTAAAAACGTGTGCTCAGCCATGAATGGTGTGCATGTATATGGTGGAGCAGGCTGAAATACCTTTCAGCTGAACCAGCTGTTACCAGCTATATCAGTAAGGAGTTAAATTTCTCTTAAAGGGGTTGTACCACGAAAGACGTTTATCACCTATCCACTGGATAGGTAATAAATATCTGATACCTGAGGTTCTAGCTGCTGGAACCTCAAGTCAATTATCACTGAGGCTTTGAGCAGTGGTCAAACATGCACACTGCTGCACCATTCAAGATCTATATAAGTTAGGGAGATGGTTGAATACAAAACTTTGAATGGGGCAACAGTGCGTATGCTCAACCACTGCTTCATTCAAAACCTTTCTCACTGTGCTAGCACGGCAAGAAAGGACGGATAGTTGGGCACCCCATTGTAGCAATCACTTGGGGTCCCAGCAATCAGTATAGTGGGCTATAAATCTGAAAATAATCTGATGTGTGGGCTGTAGATTAGTTGTTTGTTGAGTTGCGTAATGTGTTATTGAGGAATCTATTAGATGAATGGTGAGCTGACTTGAGATTTTTTGCCACTTGGGGGTAGTGAAATGAGCTAGTGTAGTTGCAGAGCACTGCATACATTGTCACCAAATCAGAGTAAGCTGAGCATATTTCCAGGGTAAGGGTACATTGCTTTTTTACTCATATTTTACATAAATATTTGTAAGATAAAACCAGGAAAAAAAAGATAATGGAAAGTTTTGCACCACTGCTGGATTTTGGTCTTATTCCTGGTTTTGGCTCACAAATACTAATGCAAAATATGCTTACAAAACACTGTGTGAACCCAGCCTTAGAAAGAAAAGTTCTGTGGAGTCTTCTGGGGCTGTAATATATGTCTCTTCTGGGGCTGTAATAGTTGTCAACCTTGGTGGGAGCCAAGGTATGTTAGGCAGTGCTAGACTTATACCTGAAGGACTGTGCTGTATGAGGAGGGACTGAAAGATATCGGTAAGCAGTGTATAGCAGAAAGTTGGCTACACTAAGACCTGTAGCACAGAATATTTGGCTCGGTTCTGTGGTGAAGTGGGCTAAATTAAGCATAATAGAAAGTATCAGGTAAAAGTATCATCATTCCCTCCTTTTTATTTGTAGTGTGAGTTCCCACCTGAATTGAGGTCGCCTTGTCGAATGGCAGGTGGGCTTATTACAGTTTTGATAAAAAATGTACACTAAGAACCTCAAATTTTCATGTATTCAAAGTAGCAAAAATACTTTTCCAATAGTTCCTATGTGCATTTTGATTGCTTTTTAGTGCTAGCACTGTGCTGCTTGTATCTTGCTGCCACACCAGTGTGCACCTATGTTCATTTTTTTCAAAAACAAACGTTTTGGATGTACAGATCAAATATTGTTTTTAGCTACTTGATGCTGAACTACCCACCACCACCAATGTTGAGCCTTCATCCTTCTTTTCCATATTCCCATTTCTTACTTGTTTTAACAATGCTCATTTCCTCCTAGTCCCAGATCTATTTCCTCACAGGGCATACACCTTCCTACTTCCTTTATTCCACCACTGTTTTTCATTATTTGTATTTATGCTCCATGCTTTATCTACTCTAACTCTCCATATTCCTTATCTTATTACGCTTATAGTTTCATAGTTTGTAAGGCCGAAAAAAGACAAGATGTCCATCCAGTTCAGCCATATGTCACATTCCATTTATTGTCTGTACTTCTTATTTCCCAGCTACCCCAAAATTTCATTTTTTCTTTTTCCATTCCTTTTTATTGCTCTCATTATCCTTCTTCCTTCTCTCAATACACCAAGGGCCACATGTATGAAAACTGTCTAGGTCTAAAATTTACTTTGATGAACATAGCAACCAATCAGAGCGCCCCTCTAATTTCATATAGTGCTCTGAAAAAAATGAGAGAGGCACTCTGGTTGCTATGGGCAACAAAGTGAGTTTTAGAACTAGACAATTGTCATACATGTGGCCCCAACTGTCTGCCTCTTCATACAACTTTTCCAGTTTTCCTTCTAATACCTTATCTTACCTCATTTTTCCTGCACTTATACTATTCAATCTACTAAAAATGTTCTCCTGTCTGTACCCCATCTAAAATAGTACTTTTTTTGCTTTTTAGTGACCTGAATGATTAAGAATTTCACAAACCAAAACGTCACAATAGAGTTGTGGCACCGCAATATGATTTAATACAGGAATACTGGATTTACTTCTTATTTGGGACAGTGTTTTCTCTTTATATCATATTACAGGCAGTCCCCTACTTACATCATTCCGACTTACATACGTCCCCTAGTTACAAATGGAGACTTATGGGGCGTGGCTGACATACAACACTGAGTCACGCACTATGATAACCAAGTGCCAGCATACCACAGCTGCACTTGACATACAGAACGTTAGGTGAAATCTTCTAAAAAAAGGCACAGACAGCAAAACAAATGTAAAAACTGTTCCCTGCACTATCCAAAATTTTTTTTGCTGGAATTACATTTAATAAATATACCTGTTCGCACTTTCATACAAATTCAACTTAAGAACAAACCTACAGTCCCTATCCCGTTTGTAACCCGGGGACTGCCTGTATCTGGACAATAAAAAGACTTTGATATAAGATCTTTGCAAGCTATTTTTTGAGTGCCGTGGATTGTCTCTAATGCACACAAGGGATTGCAGTAACCATTCTACAAGACCCGCCGTATCAACCTCAGTGCTGAATATTATTTACCAATGACGGCAGTGTGCAGCTAAATACAAGAACTTTACTGTGAATGCTATGAATTCATGGCTCCCCTGTGTTGCCCACCAGTCAATATATTCGGCTCTTTATCACTATAAATCAGGATTTATTTTGATCTTATCACATGAATGTCACAAATAAAAAGGCTTCTTTTGTCTTTCAATCGATTTGTTCCTGACACAAAATAGTCACTGTCATGTATTTCTGCTTAGTACAGGAGGAGGGAGAAAAGGTAATTGACTGACTGAGTCATATTAGGGTACAGAAAATTGTTTGAAATTGTTTTTGTCACAACCTGCTGAGAGCTGAAGTGTATGTGAAGCATCTCTGCTGGAACTCAAACATTTGGACATGAACTTAACCCTACAGATTTCAAGAGTGTAACTTTGAGTGAATTATGAGACATTGTGCTGCCAGCATGAAGTGGCAGTACAAAGAGTTAATGGCTGCTCATACACTGACTATATTGTGCAGTTTGATGTTCAAATGCTTACAATGCCTTTGGGTTTCTATAGCTTCACATATTCTTAGTTCCTTTTAAAGTGTGCCAATATCTGCATCGATGTGAACAATTCAATTATCAATTATGTTAAGCATCGGCTACCAATTTGTTTTGGGTGATACTGTGCCCTAGTTCTGGTAAAGGGGTTAACCCACAAAAAACATTCACCACCTATGTACAGAACAGCTGATACATGTGTGATCACTGGGACCCTAAACGATTACTAGAACAGGAAGCCTTTTCCTCTTCACTGTACAACCTCAGTAAGGTCGATTTAGCATGGAGTGGTGATCATGCTTGTACCCTGCTTCGTTTCTGTGGAGCAGGCGAGAACAACCAAGCACTATACTTGACTATTTTTGCTAAAACCCATTGACATTAAATGGAGGGGAAGGGCACATACATGATCACTGTGTCCGTTTCAAGCTCTTACTTACTGAGGTTATTCAGTGAGAAGGAATGGATGGCTGGGATCTCCAGCGTTCACTAGAAATGGGTCCTGAGCCCCACGTTCCTCCTCTTTGCACAACCTCAGGGGGGTAGAATTTGAATAGAATGATGATCATGCATACACCCTGCCACTCCATTAATTTCTAGGAGGCATACGAGAACAGAAAAACACTGCACTTGGCAGTAAATGGAGGGGCAGGGAACACGTGTGACCAATAGTCCATTCAAGTTCTCCTTTGCTGAGTTGTTCAGCAAGAAGGAATGGGTGGCTGGGGCGCCCAGTGATCACCAGAGCTGGGTCCTAAGCCCTCTGTTCTTTCTCCCTGCACAACCTCAGAGAGTTAGAGTTTGAATGGAATGGTGATCATACATGCTCCATTCAAACTCTTCATTACTGAGCTTGTTCAGCAAGAAAGAATGAGTGGCTGGGACCCCCAGAACCTGAGCCCCATGTCCCTCCCTTGTTCCTCCTCACTACACAAGCTTAGAGAGTAAAAGTTTGAATGGGATAGCCCCATAAATAGTAAATGGAGCTGCTAAGGCACATGTGTAACTAGTATTTCATTCAACCTCTTCTTTACTGCGGTTGTTAAGTGAAAAGGAGTGACGGTCAAAGGACCCCTGTTCTAGCAGACGGTGTGTGTCCCTAGCAGTGAGGCAGTGATCATACATTTATCATGTATCCTATGGATAAACGGTTAAGTATTTTTTGTTATATTCATAGACTTTTTCAACTGCAGATGAAAAAGTTAAAGTAATGCCTATCAGAGATGAATAATTTAGAAACTGAATATAGGGTTAAAATATCTAGATATGGAACAGTAGAAACTTTATGCTATTTAATAAAGGCATTGATCTGTGCCTTAAAAAGCATGTTTCTGCCATGGCCATAAAATGTGCTTGGCCAGACCATACGCACTGTGTTAAAATCATGGACTGATTAGTTGTTATGGGATGCAGAGCTTGCCTCATGGGGCGACATTTATGTATTTTGGCACTCAGACGACATTTTTTTTCACACATTTGTAGGGCAGAATGCAGCTGAATCTATGAACCTGTTATACTGCGGGTCATAGATTTAGCACTTTCTAGCTGCAAAGCAACAATTCGGACTCAGGTAAACCACTTTTAAAGTGCTCTACCTGTTCAGCAGTAATGCGCCTGGATTTGCTGTACTGAAGCTATATATGTGTAGCTTTGTACAGTTGTAATGTGCCCCGCCTCCCGCACGCCCCCCAATCTCACAAATCTTGCAAATATAGTGAACAGGGCTGCGCCAGTTTTCAGCTGAAAAGAAGCCAGACTTCTCGCGCAGCCCCGTTCATACATATTGCACAATTTTTTTACCAATGTAACTAATAACAGTCTACTTTTTAGTGATTTTTGTTTATCAGTACATTAAAAACAATTGGTGCTGACGGGAAAACTGGTGCAATAAAATTGAAAATCCATTGTGTATACATAGATCAATAGATCTGTAGCTACTATTAAATTTTGTTTCATGGCAAAGCTCCACTGCCCGCAAATCGCTGTAAAATCTCAGGATATGACGTGTTGACTTGTTTTCTATTCTGATTTTTTTTTTCAGTGTGAACACACATGTACAATATGTATGGGATGTTCACAGAATGGAAAAATGTGCCCTTGTGTCTGTTACAGAAATCTAAGCGGATTTCTGCATCAGATTTTATATTTTGTGCTGCGGATTTCTCTTCATATAGGGACGTGGATTAACCATATACAACAGGGCTAATCCATGCATGGTTTTCCGACACAGTTTCCATCAGGAGTGACATGCTACTTATTCTGCACAGAATTTTCGACACTGCACATTACAAAGACCTAGACAGAAAAGCTTCACTGTACAATCTACATAATATAATGGGATAATCTTCTGTATTGACTTAAATATGGAAAGCACATGGATTTCGATGCAGAGTACACATGCTTTCCCACCAAATCCATCATGTGAGCATCCCTTAGGAGTCAGTTAATCAGAAATTATTTTCTGATCTTTCTCTCTCTGTCTCAATCCCCCCTCCTATCCAGTGATCTACTATATAACATTGACAGTGCAGTTCTTACTATGCTTAGTTATTGAGCCTGGAAAAAGTGAGGGCGGAGGGTGAGTCTGCTTCTATAAAGGACTGCAATGAAATATAACAACTCTTTTCACATCTGATATATATTGTTTTGTGATATGTGGCTGTCAATGTCTACTACAATACATTCCTACTGCATTTATTATTTGGGTCTACTTTACTGCAGACTTTTTTAACTTATGATTTCGGCTTCATATTTTTCTTCCATTTAAAAGATATATTGAGTTTACCTAGCTGTCAGAACTTGCTTCTTGTTGTTGGCAGCTGTAGGCGCTACCTAGGAAGACCCACAAGCTAGAGCTTCCTTTTGTACCTGTTATTTGATATCATTTTATGTCTACTTGTGAACACAAGTGTGCCCCTCAATCAAAATATACTTGATGTAGAAGCTTCCAGAATTCTATTTGGGGTGCTAATGATTACTGCTTCTGCACTCGACCTGTCAGTAAGTAGCTGAGAGAGGAGCCTAAAAAGGGGGAGATGTATAATTGAATTCTACCATATAAACACAAGAGATAAGATCAGCTATAGTTTAGACAAAAAGTGTCAAACTTATTTTTCAAGAAGGCCACATACGGAATCTGGTTGCCCTCAAAGGGCTATTGAGAGGGCTTAAAGGGTGGCTAGGGTGCCTGAGTAAGGCTGTCATAACTATGCAACCACCTGTGGTTTGCTGAACAGAGCTGTGGAGGTGTACGCCAGAGTGTCAAATTCAAGATGGCACTAGCTCCCTTTACAATTGGTTGTAAGCCAGCACAGCAAACCACATGTAACCATATAACTAGCACCCTATATAATGTATGTATGATTGTACTACCAGTAATCATCCCCCTCATGGATAGTAGGCATGTGAGTGGTTGTTCATCAGTATTTTTGCACTTTTGACCTGTGTAGTACTGTGTTTTTCTGCATACTGCCGAAATGGTTCTTATCCAATGTGCTGTTTTTACTAAGTTATTGCAACCTGCATGAATAGTAGGTGGGTGAGAAACTGTTCATAAGTAATCTGTACCTGTACAATTTCCCCCTTGCAGCACGAGGGCTTATGTTATATTATCATAGATTGTAAGCTCTTGCTAGCAGGGCCCTCACACATTTTGTTTGTACCTATACCCTCCATATTGTAAAGTGCTATGAAATTTGTTGGCGCTATATAAATAAAGATTATTATTATTATTATATTGCCTCCCACTGTGAATAGTTTTTGTCCAGCCATGGCACTGTGTCTGTGTTTTAAGTAAATAATGTCCCATTTCTCTGTGATTTTTTTTTTTTAAATTGAGAGCTCCCTATGCTGGTACCGCCACCTGGGCAAAAGTGGAGGGCTGGTCTTTCTGCGCTCTGACTTTGTCCATCCCTGTTCACTGTATTTAGACTATTGGGGGACACATAAAATGACATATCGGATTCGGATTTGGCCTGGGGGCTTTCAGTTTGACAGAGTTTAAACTGTATTTACACAGTGCCATTTTTTGCATTTTGAACTGTAAAAATGTGCAGCAAAGAAGTGTAGTAAAGACCAAAGTCCAAAGCTTTTACCACTTAGTGACCACCTTTTTATTTTTTACAGTCACTTCAGGCCCTTATTCTGATCAATATGTCTTTTATACTATTTTAGGCATAAGCTGGGATGGGTGTCCCATTCCCAGTGAAGCATGGGTTTGGCTGTTGACAGCTGGGTTCCTGCTCTGTCGGCCTGGACCAGAGAAACCTCTGACTTTAACTGTTTAATGTGGTTGTCTCACTACATCAATTCATCATACCTCAGTCCTTTTTTCTCGGTTTCATTTTTGAATTCAGTGTTTACTGGCCTCTACTGGCTTTACTGGCCTGTAGTGACAAGCTGCTATGGATACCAGGTCTGTAGCTATAGTGACCTGCATTGGCAGCCTATCAGGAGTGATCAAACAGGTCTGTAGCTATAGCGACCTGTGGAGCTGATGCAGCCCATACAAGAGGGAATATCTAGTATAGGTAGGACACTGTTCATGGACACATATTGCAAAGTGACTTGTTTTTGCAAGATCTTTAGAGGGGTTTTGCCACAATCTCATTTTATACCTCCTGCATCCAGCTCTTCAGCTCTGTGTGCTCAGAAGGGGGCGTGTATGATTTGTTTGAATTGCATATCATGTGACCCAGCAGGATAACATCACCAGGCTTTTCCTCTCTTTAGTCAAAGAAAGGTCTGTTTATGTGTAGAACTGTAAGCAGCTATAATGTAGCTCAGAGGTAAAACTATTGCCTCCAGGCACAAATGTCCTCAGTTCAAATCCCTGCAGGAACCAAACCTGTGGATTTTATTTCTCTTTATCAATGCACAAACCTGAATGAGGTTTCTTTTTTTTAATTTATTTGCACTGTTTGAATAATTACTAAGGAGTACAGAGGATGGGAGTAGAGTGACAGCACCTGGGGTTTGAACACTCAGTAGCTGCCTGAGAGGAGAGGTGATGTCTGAGCATGTGCGACCAGGACTGAGGAGCTCTCAGCCCTGGTCATATCCCCTGGAGACGAGCTGTAAACAATGGTTCAGTAAAGGAGTGCTAAGACAAAAACGGTCCGGAATTTTTAAAAATGATGAATGGTGAAAATGTTTATTATTTAATTTACAAACTTCCCACGTCAGTTTTACATTGTGGCAAAACCCCTTTAAGATAAAAAGCAATCCTTGTAGAGAGATAACCACTTAAAGTATGTGGTCAATAGTGACTGTGTCATCTAGGTGGTTTCAAAGAGAGGGGGCTTTCTTTGTCAGCCCAATGACACCTCCATAATGTGATCGTGGGATGCTGATGACTTTCCACAGCAGCTAGTCTAATTTAGGCCAGTGCATGCCTATTAGGGAAAACCTATACTTACCTACATATTTGATATCTATGCATCCATAACACCCTGAACTATATAATTATGAACGGCATAAAGAAAATTTAAGAAAAAGTGACAAAATTAATCAAACCCTGAAAATAATACAAATGGAAACTGCAAGTCTTCTGCAAAAAATATGTCCTCATACAGCTTGGTTGACATAAAATACAAATGTTATATGTCTTGAAAACGTTTTGTTTTGCAAAAGTAAAAAAAGCTACATAACCTACATGATATTGCTATAAATGTACTAACCCAGATAATACAGTTATCATTATCTTTTTACAGCTAATGGCTCACATTTAAAATGCAAAAAACAATGGTGGGATTACTGTTTTTTTCATTTCTCTCAAAAAGACTTTGTTATTCAATATTACGTACCTCAAAATGGGGCTATAAAAAATAAAGCTAGTCTCACAAAAATACAAGCCTTACTATATTACAGCTCCAGTAATGTGAAAATGAACCTGCCACATCCATTCAGGCTTAGTTGCTGACATCATGCTATAGAGCAGGAACAGCTGAGTAAATGAATACATAAGTTATAGCTCAGTATATCATAGGTCATAATCAGTCATTCCTAGGATCTCTGTATACAGGTTTATACAAGGAATATACAAGGAATATGGCAATCATTGAGTTACTCCGCCCTCTGGATTTATAAACCCAGAATGAGCAGAGATTTCAGTCAATAAATTTCAAGCTCTACTACATCTATCAATCTGTTTAGCTCCTACTCTATAACATGGTGCAGGTCAATTTTGTGCCATTTTCATGGTGACAGCTTCCCACAAGGTCTAATATAGCTTGCTCCTAATGGGTTAATGATCTTAGCTTCTGCAGAGTTTCTACCAAAATTATCAGATGCATGCAATTTCATTTCATAAAATTTTGAGTCAATATTGAAATGATACTACCAAAGTAGTGCAAAAACAGTAATGTGGTATTTCCCCTGTAGTGGTGGAATTACTTTTTGCCCTATCACATTGCAAAGTCTAATCTTTTCATTACTTAGGTCTTTGATAGGCCCATCACTTTATGCAAACTAGAAGTAATACATTTTTGGTTTCATTGTGTACTTCGTAGCCATCTTCTTTGACAGGACCACCCTTCTAGAAGATAATTTTTCATTGCAGTTTTTCTTGTTTAGTTTTTCTAACATTATGCATCATAATTATGCGCTAAGCTAAAATAATGTATGGTTTGTTTGCTGTGAAAAATCATTGAAATTTCATAATGAAAATTTCAGCTGTACTGTGTTGGGTTGGTCTGCTACATCTGTTTAGCTCTCCGAGACGACTATGTTCCGTCATTGAATATAGCTCTGTTTTACCAGCAGGTAAACACATCCTGTTGTCTTTAACTGCTTAATTACCTCACTTATTACATACAGACATATTTACTAGTTAACATCTGTCCTATACGTGTAATTTAGTGGTAAGTTAATGGTTAAAACTCAGGACGTTGATAGATGGAGTGTGAGGTACAGTGTTCTAGGCATGAAGAGGCTGGAAGGAAAGTGTGGTTTGGGAGAAAGGCTTTCCTGTTTCCATTTCATTAGGGAATGGAGTATATTCTATATTTCTTGTAAGTAATGAAAAATATGGTCTAAAATGCAGGTCTAATTTTGGTTGAGGAAAAGAGCCACATAATATATAGTGTATGTACATTTACTTCCAGACGGGATCAGAGAAAATGGTAACAGAATACAGGGAAAGGTAGATAATGCCAGACCAGAAATACACCAATATACAGATATGATCCAAGAATTCACTTAACTTTTAATAATATACATACGATTTAAAAGTGTCATAAAAACTCCATAAAAGATGGCACCATAAAAAAATGTAAAATATATTGTATACATATATAGGCTAGGCCTGTATATGTATATGATATATTCTCCGTACTCTCCTGGTGGCATTTTTGCATCGATGGAGTTTTTATGGCACTGTTAAATTATGTATGTATATTATTAAAAGTTAACGTTTTATACACATAGACATGAAATCTTGGATCAAAAATGGTAACAGGAATGATGCTGTCATTGGTGATGTTGTGAATGATCATTTCAATGACTGTATGTATTCATTTAACACCCTGTTCACAATGGCCCTATTGTTCTCTGTCGGAGTTCCCAAAAGGGTTTCCAGTATTTTTGACAGCACTGATGGAAACGTACTGGACCACATGAAAATAAATGAGGTCCGTCAGGATTTGTTGGTATTCATTTGAAAACATGTCTAATAAAGCTTTGTTATGAAGAGCCACATAGATTTTATGCTGGTTCATTGCATGCTACATGGTATTTGCACACAAACCAAAATGTATACTTCAGATAAGTGGACTCCATATGATACCTTTTTCGGGCATTTATATGTTCACATTTTCTACTGGATTCTGTTTAATGGTACATTCCATGTTTTTTTCCTTTCATCCATTAGAAATCTGAAATTATTCACAGTATGCACAGTATTGCTGGTAATTTCGTTTACTGACAGCTGTATATGGGATTTCTGACCTCCATTCTGGTCTTCCAATGGGTCACGTGTCCTGAACTTCTCTGTTCCTTGCTGTTGGGTAGAAGTAACATGATGAGAAAATTCCTTTAATCTTTTTATGCATGAGAGGCTTAGGGCCACATGTATGAAAAGTGTTCAGGTCAAAAACTCACTTTGTTTCCCATAGCAACCAATCAGAGAGCCCCTCTCTTTTTTTCAGAGCACTATAAGAAATGAAAGGGGCACTCTGATTGGTTGCTATGGGAAACAAAGTGAGTTTTATACCTGAACACTTTTCATACATGTGGCCCTTAATGTCAGTCCCATAGTCCTGATCCATAGCACTGTGGATCTCATTTACAATCACTGTCTACAAGTAAGACAGCATCAACTCAGACAAATTAAAAAAGTGCCTTATTTATCACGGTAGAAGAAGTCCACAGTATACAAATGTTTTTACAGATTATACAGATTTATTTCTTCTTGATTTATCACAGTGGCTATTTTGATAATTATGTCACATCTTTAGACTTTTCTACCTTTTTGGGCCAAATATTAGTTGTTATACTTTTCACAAACTTGTCCCATCATGGCCATGCCCCCTTTTATATGAAGCCACACCTACATCCAGTGAAGTCACACCCCCATGATGGTGAGGTTGCAAAAAGTGTCTGATCTCCATAATAAATGTGTCTGCAACACACTACAACATACTGTGCCATAAATATGCCCCTTTGTTGCCTCATTGTACAACACTTTTCTGCTGCAATCACAATAGTAAATGAGGGCCTGTGTGTTTTCTAAAGTCAACATGTTGATCACATGACCAAACAGAAGACCAGAATGAGGGTCAAAAATCCTATGGTGCTGTCCACCTAACTGTATATTCATGTTATGTCTTTTATGCAATGTTTGAGATGCTGTGTTTGATACATTATGTTATGTTTTGCTGCCACCCTGTGTCCATTATTTGTAATTGTTTTTATTGTTATAATGGTATGTAACTCCCATAATACCTTGCTTCATGCTTCTTTTCCTGTTTCTCTGAAATCACATCCTGTCTTGCCTCATTGTAGTTATGTCTCCATCTTGTTAAGACATGTTGAATAGAGCTGGAGAGGAGAATTTGTTTTGGCCGTATATATTGTAACCTCCTGCGTGTGATCTCAAGGTACAGTGAATAAATACCTGCACATCCATTGCATCAATCTTACTGGACCTCCACATGCTTTGGAAGTCGATTCATATAGCGAGTTCACGATCTACCATACGCTTGTGCAGAGACTTCTCACAACCCTTCAGTGACCTCTCTAATGTACTTTGGTGGCATAATATCTATATACAGCATCCAGTCAGCAAAATTACTAGCATTACTGTGCACTTAAGATGAAATTCAAAATTACTAAAAAGGAAAAAAAAATCTAAGGGACGACAGGTATGAATAGGGCTGCACCAGCTTCCTGGCATGCTTTGAGATAAAAAAAAGCAAAAAACATCATAGACCTGTTCGATAGATGTATGAACAGTCATACACCAAAATTTGGTGCATTATGCGCCAAACACAGCACTTTTGAATGCGGCAAAGATATGGTATGCTAAGCAAGGAATACCACACGCCAGATTTATGAGCTCACGTCCGACTGGTTCATACATACTGTCCCAGTCTATATCTCCTCTATATCGATTTAGAACTGGCATGGCGGCACCAAGTTTCATACATGTTGGCCAGGTGTTCATTTTTTTTCCGGTGTTTTTCGGTACATTTTTTGGGGGGCAGAATTTGATAAGTGTAGATTTAATCCCTTTTTTCTAAGAATTGCAGAAAATCAGCACAGCTCAATGTTTGCTGAGAGTTACCAGGGAGTTATGGACTGTTCTACAAAAAGGTTTTTTTTTGGTTGCAGTTTTCCTTATTTTGCTTCATTTTTTGGGTCTAAAGTTTTTTTTTATTAAAAACATTCATGTCTGAACAAAAAAAAAAATTACTCTAAAAACATCTGTACTAGCAAAAAAGTCACAAAGCTTTTGAGGAAGCGTTAGAGAAGTTTTAATAAATTCAAAATCGAATTTAAGAAAATCACAGAATTGTATGCATAGGGTTTCAAGATCTATGAAACATAAGGCTGGTATGGGTGATATTTTACATATAAAATAGATGACCCAATAAATACTTCTCTGAACCAAACCCACATGGAGTAATAATTCCATATCATTTATCTTCCAGGCTTCTGGAATTGAAACAAAAGTGACATGATGGTAGCTATAATGTCAGCCTGTTATGCATGTTTGCCATGCACAAAGATGATACGGCATGGCATCTTTTCAAATAATAATAATGTGCCCATCCCGCTGGCAACAATTTGTTTTGCAGACACCTTTATCAATAAATTTTTAATTGTTCTCTCTATAGTACGGCTTCTTATTGTTTTTATTATGGGGACTCATCAGCTAGAAAATGAGAATGACCAGGTCATTGGCTATAATCCATGCAATAATTTTAAAAAAATTGCCTCAATTTATCTTCAAAAGTATCCCTTGAACCTATTGGAACAATAACATAAGCACAAAGAGAATCTGTTATGCTGCTAAAAACAAGATCTGTCTATGTGGCTTCAAACCACTTCTGTTGAAACTGCCACCCCAACTGCACATCACCAACAAATGTGGGACCTGCAAAACAGTTTAAGAAGCCCTGCTCTATAGCGCTGTGCCAAAATTCGATTGATTGGATCCCTATCATGCATCAGTCTTAATCATAAGGATCTAGCATGAATGCCTTTGAGGCAATTAATCATCTGGGCACTTTCTTTTACCATGTTCATAATGATGCTTGCCTATACTGAAGATTCATCTGTAATAAGCATCTATTCCACCGCTCTTCATTTTCAGCAGGATAATTATCTAAAGTATTTGACCCCAGTTAACCATCTCATTAGCAGCTACTTAGACTGATAGGATTCCAGAGCATAACATGCTGAATTAAAGGACTTTTATTGTTAGCATACAGTACATCCCTTTCTCTCTACTGCAACTCTGATAATCCAAATATGCAATAAGAGTAGTACCATGCTGAATTAACAGGAATTAACCCAGTAGTCCGTAACCTGGGATTAAATGAAGACAAAAATTTTCGTACCTATTTTGTCACTTTTGAGGATTCTTACTTTTCCCGGTTTTAACAGAACCTGTCACAATCATTTCCCTGGTTTTAACAGAGTCTGTCACAAACATAGGAAATATTATATTGTTTGAAGTAATGTAATATTCTTACTGCTAAGACTATTACCCTGATAATTCATCAATTGTTAATAGCAAAATAGTAGATTGAGGTCTACTGGTAGATCAGAGAGTAGTAAATAGTGGATCTCAACCATAGGTCACCAAGCTGTTCTCCATATGGCTATAAAAAAAAGAAGTAACAGACGAAAAGTGCCTCCTTGTAGGTTTGTGCCTCATTGTGTCTGTTACCAGAATTGATCCAGTGAAGGTATTATTGGCTAATCATTTAGAGACTTATGCCTCAACCAATGCCATTAGCGTTATCTAAAACAACTGATATTCTTTTGCATTCAAAAGGTGGATGGGGAAAAAGCAAATATCTAATGGTGGCTGCTGTTGCTATTACGTGGGCACCAGGATAAGAATAAAACATTTTCTGCTGTGTCTTCTTAACATCACATATGATTTTTCTTGATAGATCGCATAATTTGGGTTGCACAAACAGTAGATCACAAAGTGAAAAGTTTTGGCCACTTCTGCTCTAAACTCCACACTGAGATATTTGAATTTGCCATAAATGTATATTTTGTATACACATGTATACAGTTTATTAGACAACGAGGAATAAAAAATGCTATATTTATGACAGAAATGACCAATATCTTTTTAACAAATTTCGTAAAAATGGATAGTACAAGAGAATTTATAAAAACTGTGTATTTCATTTTATTACAGAAAACTACTTAGGGGCCGTTTACACGGAAAGTGACAAATACCGGTCGGTTATGCGACCGGTATTTGCACTGTTTTGCGGAGGGGGGGCGGCTTTTCTCCACGATGAGCGGAGAAAAGCCCTCCCCCTTCACATTGAGATGCACATATTCCGTCCGGAAACCGGACAGAAGATTGTGCTTGCTCAATGTTTTGTGGGCGGACCGCGGGCGGCAAACCCGTGCAGAGGGGACTGCTGCACGGGTTTTCCAGAGAGCACCATCGTGCTCATTTTCGGCTGGTTTTTCAGGCGGTCTGCAAAACTGCAATCCGCCTGAAAAACTGGCCGAAAACCCGTGCAGTGGGGAAATGCCCTTATTTTTACACTTATCAGCTCCTCGCCCCCTCCACCCTTCCCCAAATAAAATAAAAATGATCAATCACCTAAAAAAAATGCTAAAGCCCATTTCATAATTTGTTAGCTCACTGAACTGGTTACAGCTACCCATAGAAGTCTATGGGGAAGGGCATGGGAATGGCTGGATAGTGACCAATAGAATTATAGGAACACAGCTAAAATATCTGATGCTATCTCGTCCTAGTCCTGGATTCACAACTTACAATGGTCACTAATGCTCTATAATGTCCGCTATGCTGTTTGTTTTGAGGGTACAGAAAAAAAGGGAGGTAGGTTCTCCTGTAATATAATGGCCATAAATAGTGCTGTTCCTCATGTACACAAAACACCTTACCATTAAAAATTATCCAAAAGTTAAGGCTAGCTTTATTTTAAGATTGTGTCATATCTTTTTAATATCCTTTTTGGCATGCTACAATTAATTTTAAATTTTTTACCCGTAGACCATTTAAATGTTTTGACTAGAATAGTGCCATTTCGTGCAAAACTACATGCTGGCATACCTAGCTATTATCTAGATTTGTTACCACTCTGTTCTATCATATTTAAAAACAATTTTGCTGTACCAACAGTCCAAATGTCACAAAAATATTAACTTAATAGCACCTTATTCAGAATAAGGTGGATTCGTAAGTATCAGTCCCCTTTATTTACTGGGTAGTCCTGTTTCTGTCCTGTAACCATTGACTGATAATCCTCTCACTTCTGCTCGTGAGTCACCAGTCAATAGTGAGAAAAGCTGGAGTAGGTAGTGGGATCAGCATTCTTCTATCTTATTTACTATTAAAGGGGATGTCCACTTGATACAAAAAAAAAATATATATATATATATATAATATATATATATAATATAATATATATATATATATATTTTATAATATATATATATATATATATTATATATATATATATATATATTATATATATATATATATATATATAAAGCTCCTGTGGCCCAATATTTTATTTTTTTTTTTACTCATTTTCCCTCTGTTATTGGTTCCAGCATTGCGTCTTTACGGTCTTTTGCTTCTACTCCCAAACTGGCATGTCACCACTATACCCGCTGATTTACATCATTATTTGGAAGTGAACAGCCCTGAATGGTGATGTAAGTAGAGGACTACTAAAAGTTTATAGACCTCTTTCTCAGTAAATATACCGCGTGAATTGGAGTGAATATTGGGCACCTTCCTTTCCACCCTTATTGTAGCAACATTCACTAGTAATCATTTCTAAAGTGACTAATAGTCTCAAATTTTCATTACTTTATTACGCTCATCTAAAGCAGTAAAAGGCATAGATACATGCTATATAGAGAAATACGTAAAAGTCAATATTGTACTTGCGGTTTTTTAATCTCCAGTGCAGGAGTATCTAAGAATAAGTCCCATAGACCTCTCCAAGGAGCTGCACACACCTGGACAGGCTGAGTCGGCTGCAGGGTTGAAACTCGATCATGCTGTGAATACTATACGAGAGGTCTATGGGACTTATTCTTGGATACTCCTGTATTGGAGATCATAAAAACGTAAGTGCAATATTGACTTTTACGTATTTCTCTATATAGCATGTATCTATGCCTTTTACTGCTTTAGATGAGCGTAATATAGTATTGAAAATTTGATACTATTAGTCACTTTGGAGTGATTGCTAGTGAATGATGTGAGTAGAGGTACATGATTGCTGCAGCCAATAATCGGATTTGGGAGTAGAAGATTGTAAACAGAAGACTATAGAGACACGGCGATCAAACCGAGGACCAGAGGAAGGTAAGTATATGCTTTTTTTCTCTTTTATGTGAACCCAGGAGCATTACATCACTTTTTATTTTGTAGGAAGTGTACAACCCCTTTAAATTCATTGGGCATCAATAAGACTGTTTTTGTTGCCTATGGCAACCAACCAGAGCTCAGGTTCCATTGTTCCAGAGCAGTTTTGAAAATGAAAGCTGAGCTGTGATTGGTTGCTACGGGCAACAAAATGTTTTATGATTAGACAATTTTGATAAATGAGGCCAAAAATGTTGTGTTGTTTTTGCAAGTAGTACAGTGAACTTTCCCTATAACATAATGCCCTTAAGGCTTTATCCATACGGCAAATGACAAAATACATGTTGGATTCTGATTCAGAATCCGACGAGTATTTGAATAGTAGTTTACACTTGGTGGTTGTTTTATGATACGGTTTTCAAATTCAGTTATTCAATCGTTTTCTGGCAGACAGTGCATCATTTAACTGGGATTTTTTTTACGCTGATCCTTGCCAAAAATTACAACAAAATTTCTGGTCATTTTTCATGCCATTCCATTGACTTAATAGTACATTTTCTACTGCTTTGCCAGTGAAATATAGCGGAATAATGAATTTGTTCAAAGTTTTTGGAAAAAAACCCTCGGTTTTTCTATTGAGGTCTATGAGGACCATTTTCAAAATCCGAATCCGTATCAAAAATCAACTGCAATTCCCTGCCATGTAGGCAATAGATTAATGTGAATTTACAGCAGATTTTTCATCTGCAAATGCAGTGCAAAATCCATGTAGCTCAGCTTTGTGGTGGATTTCACTCCTTTAAATTAAAGATAGGAATACACTGATTTGTCTGTCACTGATTGACACAATGCAGAAAACATATTGGAGTCGGGACTATTTGCCGCACAGTGACCGTGACACTGTGTATACCTACCCTTAAAGAGGCAAAATCTGTAGTTAAAACCAAGAACAGGAATCGAAATGCAGCAGATTTAAAAATCCATCCCGCAGATCAATTTATATGTGGAAAATATCTGAAGCATGTGGATGAGTTTAGTCTTATCTTATGCACGACTGTAATCTGCCGCAGATTTTCATGTTGGGTCTCCGGTAGTTGTGGAATTACCCTAAAGTGACAAATTTAACTTCTAGTAACTGATAGTTCTGCAGGATTCAAAGAAGGAGTTTTCTGTTTCTCTTGTCACTTTTATTAAATTCATGGCGCTGTGCGCTGTCATTTAGAACTTCCAGTCAAAATGGTTTCTAAATTTATATGTTCTGATTGCTTATTCAGAACCGTTTTTGTCTGCTTTTATTTTTATTTTTTGTGAGGAAACAGGATGACAATAACATTTGGAAATGTTTCTATTCCAGTGGAGAACAACATGCAGGTTCTTTTCTTTTGCCTGGGCATTGAAACTGCTTCTCGTCTTAGCTTTCCTGCTGCTTTCATTGTGTCTAATTCCACATCTCCCATGAGATAGTGTACTAGGAATAAACTACCTGCATTTACTTTCATCTTTTATGGATACCACATTTAAGATGTGTGTGATCACGCAATCAAAGAACCCATAGATAACACCACACCAGAACTGTATATGTGTATTTATGTGTAATAATATGTATATCAGTGGATTGAAGAAGGTCCTTTATTAGGTTGTCTTTTAAATTTTGTATTTTGGTGCAGTTTGGGCATAGTTTTATTGTAGCCAAACTTGGGAATGGATCGAAGAAAACGAAGATTCTGTTAATTACAGGTATTAGTTCAATCCTTTAGGGAATAGAAAAAAAGCAACAATAAAAACTGAGTAATTTGCACTAAAAAGAAAATTTTCAGGAATAGAAACTGGAACCAGGAAGTTTTGGACTGGGATGCATAAGACCCAAAAGTGTAGATTCTTCAAGCTCATAAGTGGAGTAGAATTTTGAGGCCCATCACTGTAGCTGCTTCTTTGGGCCCACCTTACAGCTAATATACATGACTGCACATATTGCACAAGATTCTTGCAATCTGCCTCTTGCTTTCTGCCTCTCCCTCTGCCATGCTCAGGAGTCCATCATGCTCAGTAGCCAACCATGACCAGGGACCCACTAGGTGTTTCCCCTGCTCCCCTGTGGGCTAGTCAAGCCTCGATCCAAGATTGCAGCAAGTACAGCTTTTTTTTTTTACATCATCTGGCCATGCATCTACCTTAGTATTATATACTGGCTACAGAAATAAAATGCTATTAATGTAATACATGGGCAAGACAAATCCAGTAGAGTAGCTGGTTCAAAGTGTTGGCTTCTGATTACAGGACCGCCTCTATGATGGTCATATGTCCAACCATGGCATTTAAACAGGGGTTATCTTTTCAGCAAATTTTTCAAGCAAAAACATGTGCTGACAGAATACGACAGGGTTTTGAAAGTGGTTCTCTTTTCAAAGTCTCTCCCTACTCTTTTGGTCAGAGCAACATCAATGGGTCTGTTTTGTTTAATATCCTATTAGCTTATAATTGCAGCATTGCTTGAATCCATACAGTTATGAATTATGTGAATACAGAACCAGATTAAGGGTGAGTTCACACTGCGATATTGCTTACGTTCGAGGTATCCATCGAGGTACCTTGAAAAGCTACCCCGTTGGATACCGTGATATAGCCGCAGCAGCAACCTAGGAAATAATAGGGCAGATGTAGCCCAGTGTGGACTACCTTTTGCTTTATTGAAAAAACAATCAGAGTGACATAATATACCAACACTGGACAATACTAAAACCCAGTCCAGTGTCACAGCTGCCCAATTTCATTACCATCCCTCTGAGGTTGAGGTGACAGTGTTGCATGGCTGGTTTAAGGAAAGGCCACTATTTCCCCTTTGGTGGTGAGGGCCATAATGTTTGCACCCAGATGCCCTTCCTATAGTTCAGCCATTAGTGAATATGTAACAATTACACTACATTACTTAAAATTTTTGGAATTCTTTCATGTCTCAGAAGTTGATGTAATTCTTTAGGCTTATATTATCCTATTTGATATATTGTCAGTTCGTAATAGATTACCACCTCAGCAGTAAAAATGAGAACAAGTAGCTGTAAGGATTTGATTTAGTTCTAATTCCCATGTACAGAATTTTATAATGTGCTGCTCAAGTGATGATCTTATTCATATGCAAATAGTGGAACCCGTTTTGTGACTTTGATCAGGAATTATACGGACTGCCCGAAGGCATTTTTGACCTCATAAAGTAGTAACAAGTTTTAGGGGTAGTTCTATGGAATGAAAAATTGTATGATGATGTTGTAGTTACTGTTCAAATATTTTCTAGGGCCATAAGCCATGTTTAATGAATTGTCTTTTATAATTTTAATGTGGGCAATTTGTATTTTAAACAGCATTAATATCTTCTATTAAACTATCAGATCTTTATCAGTTAGATTAAATAGACAGCAGTGTTTAACCAGTACAGATTCTTAAGTGAAATTATAAAAAGAGCATTAAAGCAGAATTCTAGTTCACATAATTGTGCATTGATTACATATAGAATACCGAAAAAAAATATGATGTATGCAAAGTATTTGTTCAAGAAAGTAAGCAGCGGATGAAGGAACACATGACACCATCTCCAAAATAGGAGCTGCTCCTTGGGGTTCTGATTGGGGTCTACATAGTGTAGGAGTCCATACACTGCAATAAGGCATATGAAAACAGATTTTCTTTATCGGACAATACCTTTACAGGGGTTGTCAAGTAAAAAAAAAAAAAAAAAAATTCAATTGGGGCCAGGGTGGTACAAAAAACTAAAAAAAACTAATACTTATCCATTTGCCCCACACGACTGTTGCTCCCAGCGATCCGCTGCTCTCGACTTTTGGGCTCTCGTCCTGACATGCTGGAGGAGTTCATCCTTCATTGTAAGTGAATGGAGTGCAAGCTTTCCTTTGTGCCGGGACAAGAACCCAGAAATCTGAAGGAATGGATCAGCAGGGAGCTCCAGGGTGACAGCTGTGCAGGACAGCTAGGTAAGTATTTTTTTTTTGTTGTTTTTGGACCACACTGGCCCCAATGGAATATATATATATTTTATTTACTGGACAAACCCTTTAATTTCACGGTCAGGAAAACAGATGCAGAATAACAGTTTCCTGCAAAAAAATGCATCCTTTAAATACTAGTTGATCACTTATTTGTGTGACCTAAATGTAGATGTAGGTTCTGTTTAAACTATTAACCACAGAATCATAAAATATATGATATCATGCAGTCACTTACAGTTTTACACATCTCCACAGACATGTCACTCACAAGGTGCTTGAGGAAACTGAGATTTGTACTCCTGTTGGTAGAACACTTTTGATGTTCTTTCTCTCACTAACAAAGTATTAGCTTGGTTCAAATGTCATTTTTTACAGCTACAATTTTTAGGTAGGCAGTGATATTGATGTGTGACCAAAGTGTTCTCTACCCATCAGTTCTGCAAGCATTCATCTATTTTAACTCATCATTGATTATGGTATATTACAGGACTGAGCGGTACCAGAAATAGCCACATCAGTATTTACCCCCTTAGCCCATTCATACTGATGACTGGTAGGGATTGGTTGACTCCTATTCGAACATTGATGGCGGCCTTTAAGTACATGTTTGCACTAGCTGTGTTCACATACTAAGCCTGCACCCTCCCCTGCTTATATTAGACGACTAATTAGGTTAAAGCAACTAGACCTATAGCTAGCAGCTGAGGGTGGGTGATTGCTTATTTTTGAGAAGTGGTTGTGTCATTCGGACATCCATCTAGGTGTACATTTCAAGAGAAAATATGTTTCCTGTATTATGTTACTGGGTAAACGTTTCATATTGGGTAATTATTAGCTAGTTTATATAGGGTTGTAGTAATTCTTTCCTTCAGTTAGGTCAAAAGATTAAGTTTGCTGCCCTAGCCCTAATACCCTTTCTATAGCAGAGTAGCTTCTTGGTGCTTACTATACTATCTAGCACCTGGGGCACATGCCAGCTCCACCCTAGCTATGCTGCAGTTAATCGGATTCAGACATATAATACTCAAAAACTGCCATTATGTCATTCTAGTTACTTCCATGAGTAATATAATACATAAATAAGAATGAAGCAAGCGGTATTCGGATGACAATAAAGGCAAATGGATTGTGGTTAGTGCTTTTAGTTGAGTGCGTCTACAAAATGTGCATTTAACTTGGAATAAAGAATCAACAGTCACTGGAAAAAAAAGAAAAGCTATTTGGTGTATGAGCTTATTTTTGCTAGGCAAACTAAAATAGATGCAATTTTCTTGCTTCACTGCATTTTATTTCCACAATAAATGACCTTTCTGGAGGAAATGAGCACTCTACTGTAGTGAAGGTGTAAGCATTGAGAAGTAATTGCAGTGAAGTTGCTCATTTTTGGATTAGGCTTATGCCCTAGTTACCTATCTGGGGTATTGCAATGTGGTGCCTACAGGAAGGGCGCTCCATCTGGTTGATAATGTTGTCATGAGTCATCAATGTGACAAAATGCTCTTCCTGATGGATACTGTGATATTCAGCAGGAATATTACAGTATAAAGGTATACAGACATCCCAGTAAGACAAAGTGTGAAATTATTGCCAAAGCTCCATGATTTTCACACCAGAATGCCACTTTCTATAAAATTCTATTATATCTATCTATATCTATATATTTATATATTATTCTTAGTTAATTATAATTTACCTGGATCAACTTTTAAACAATATATTAAACAATATAGTTTATATAGGATAAACTATAGCAATGCGGGAAACATTACATCTTCATGCATTATCTCAAAAAAAAAAAAAAAAAAGGAACTGATACTAACCTCTTCCTCACCAATGACATCAGGTATATGGTTCATGTGACACTGCAGCCAATCATTAACTTTAGGCTATGTTCACACGGCAATAATTGCAGGACATATTTCGCCCGCAATTACGCCGTGGGCTCGGGGGCGGGGTGAGGGGGGGTGGGCCAGCAGCCCACCGGTCCCATAGATATTCATTATTCACGGTGCTTATACGCCGTGAATAATTGACATGTCACTTATCTCCCTGCTTGCCGTATTGTGCTAGCAGGGAGAGGAGACATAATCCATAGTTCTCTATGAGAACTGTGGATTACTGTAATGACTGGGACGTATCTCGCCCCGTATTTTTGTGCAGATATGTCCTATTTTAAGCCGTGTGAACATAGCCTTAGGGTTCATATCCTGGAAGCAGTGGTCATGTGAGGGACTGACGGTGGATACTGAAGCATTAGTGGCAGCGAAATGGTTGCAACAGGTAAGAAAAGTACTGTTACTTTTTTATGTTATTGCCATGGGGAATCAGAAGGGAACTTTTAGAAGTATTGGAAAACCTCTTTAATAGAGGATTCCTCCAGAGAGTGGTTCCAGTAGTCAGGTGAACAAAACAAACATTATATGGATTTTTTATTGTTTCACAACCTGTTTTTACTTGGTGATCAGTGGTGGACTTACTGTAATATTCACTGATGTTTGGACCTTTGTGTCTCAATGGGCCATTACCTAGCAAAAGGACATTATGCAATATTTAAAGTTTATTTCGGAGCTACCAATATAAGAATATAGCTGTGTAGTCCTAAATGATCACTAAAGCATAATATAAAACATCCTATGAGAAAGATACTAATAAAATGAAGAGCCAAAGCAACAAATCGTTCTTGAATAGACATTTACTGGATGTTTTAATGAAGGTTTGTTCTATTTTTTTGGTCAATGCCAAACTCATTTTGAAGTTACCTTCGATAATAACCACAGACTTTTTTTTTGTCATATATACAATGGGTTATAAAAGTATTCATACACCTTGAGCTCTTTCTCATTTTCAAACGTTACAGCCACAAACTTAAATGTTTTTTAGTTATTGTTTATGTGATACGGCAACACAAAGTAGCAAATATTTTAACAAATGAATTTGCTTAGATTTAAGGCCTTCCATCTTAGCTTTTTTCTGTATATTTAAGGTTGTTTTCCTGCTGTAAGGTAAACATACGCCCCAGTCTCAGGTCTTCTGTAGCCTCTAATAGATTTTACTCCATGATTGCCCTGTATTTAGTTCCATCCATCTTCCTATCAACTCTGACCAGCTACCCAATCCCCGCTGAAGCAAAGTCTCCCCAAAGCATGATGCTACCACCACCATGCTTCAGAGTGGGGATAGTTTGTTTAGGGTGATGTGCAGTGTTGGTTTTCCTCCACACATAGGGCAACATGTATGAGCTGAGCCAGTATTCTGGTGCGCTTTCAGCCCAAAAACTTTGCAGCCCTGTTCTCTAGATGTATGAGCTGGCGCACTCCAAAATTAGGCCATTTTGCCTACTACATATGCCTACTAGAGCTGATGACTATGTGAACCACTATTGGATACTTAGCCTGCCGGCTTTCCCACTGAGCATCCATACTTCCCCAGGTGTGGGATACTATTATATTGTATAACACATAGAGAAACAATTATATGGTTTAAATGTGTTTTCTACTGAATGGCTAATGTATGATCCCATGCTGTCTAATGAACATGTTATATATAATCCCATGCCATCTAATGAATTTGTTATATATAATCCCATACCATTGACTGAAAGTGTAAAACTGGAAGGGAATTTAAAAACGTCTATTCACAAATGTCAGAAGTCTAGCAAGCAAAATGGGGGATCTTGACTTGCTAGTTCTAGGAGAGCAGATTGACGGGGTTGGTGTTGCTGAGACATGGCCGGACTCCTCACATGATTGGGCTGTTAGCCTTCAGGGTTTTACTCTATTTAGGAAGGACAGGGCAAACAGGAAGGGAGGAGGAGTGTGTCTGTATGTAAGGAGTGATATGAAGGCAAGTGTGAAAGAGGCAATAGTGGGTGAAGATGGTGAAGATGTGGAAACCTTGTGGGTGGAAATACAAGGAGAGGTTAACGCAGAGAAAAATATTTTTGGCATAATCTATAGACCCCTGAACATCACTGAGGATATAGAGGATCAGCTTCATAAACACATGTGTGAGTGGGCAGCACAGGCAGGAAAAGTGGAAATAATGGGTGACTTAAATTACCCCGATATTAACTGGGGACACGGTTCTGATTCAGCTGCAAAGGAGAGGAGGTTCCTCAACCTGAAACAGGATAATTTTATGGGCCAGTTTGTGGAGGATCCCACTAGAAGTGATGTTCTGTTGGATCTGGTAATTTCTAACAAAGCAGAACTTGTTGGAGCGGTCACTGTTTCTGAAAATCTAGGTAATAGCGACCACAATATAATTCATTTTAGTGTAAACTGAAAAAACATAGAGCGGGAGGGCAAAACATTTACTTTTAACAAGGCCAATTTCCCATTATTGAAGGCCGCACTACAGGACATAGACTGGGAGTAGCTATTAGCAAATAGTGATGTAGAAGCCAAATAGGAGAGCTTTAAATATACTCTAGGGAAATTTATAGCAAAATGAATTGCTATAGGTAATAAGTATAGGCGATTAAAATTAAATCCAATATGGCTTCTACCTTCAGTTAAAAGGGCAAGCAAGACAAACCCAAAGAAATTCTATAAACATATAAATGCCAAAAAGACAAAGTCGGAGCATGTAGGACCCTTAAATAACAGGAATGGGGAGCTGGTCACTGGGGAACGGGAGAAGGCAGAGCTACTATGTTCATCAGCTCTTGTATATACAAACGAGGAGAAAGTAGCTGATGTGGGCAGGCCCAGTGCGGATGTAGGTGGTGTCAGTACTAATGGGTGCAGTGCTAGAGCTGATAGTAACGGGCCCAGTGCGCACATAGACGGTGCCAGTACTGTTAATCCACCAACTAATATAATAAATTGGCTGAGTATAGAAATGGTCCAAGCCAAGTTAAATAAGCTGAATGTGAATTAGGCTAGCAAGATATTGGTGTGTATTAAAAGAGGCATAGACTTGCGGGACAAAGATGTAATATTACTGTTATAAAAAGCACTGGTGCGGCCTCATTTGGAGCAACCAAACTAATAAGGGCAATGGAGAATCTTAGTTATGAGGATAGGTTAAAAGAATTAAACTTATTTAGTCTTGAGAAAAGACAGCTACGGAGAGATGTGATTAATTTCTATAAGTATATAAATGGCCCCTATAAAAGTATGGGGAAAATCTATTTCATGTAAAACCCCATTAATATACAATGGGACATTTCATTCCTCTAGAGAAAAAAGGATTTAACCTCCATAGAAGAAAAGTCTTCTTCTCTATGAGAACTGTAAATCTGTGGAATAGCCGCTTGAGGAGATGGACACAGCAGGAACAGTTGCAAGTTTCAAGAAAGGCTTAGATATCTACCTGAAATAATAAATATGAATATGTATGTAGCCATATAAAATCCTAGATCCAGTCAGATGGCAACTCTGGGATCAGAAATGAAACCTTCTTTAGAGCGGATTGGTTCTTGTCTTATGGGTTTCAAAACCTTCATCAGCTTAAAAAGCTCCGTATTGCCCTCCTTTCATCCACATTTTCCCCACCTTTAGTTGAACTTAATGGACATATGTCTTTTTTCAACTGTACTAACTTTGTAACTATGTAACTTTCAGTTGAGGCTGTGGCACGTTCTACAGCTTTGACTGAGATCTCAGTTCTGCTATTCCTATCTGAACTATCTAGAGAGGTGGTCAGTAACCTAGGAAAGCTTGTGTAAAAAAGCAAGAGATAACTGCTCTAACTCTAAAAGGAGGCAAAATGAGAACAACATTTTGTATTTTTTGTATTTGGTAATAATCTTCATTAATTGTTGTTTAAATGTTTTAAGCTGGTTAATGAGATGGTAATACCCCTTTAAAGAAATTAATCACTTGTTGAGGTCTTATTTGCTGATGTATACCCGATATACATGCATTGCTCAAAGGAAACCTGTGGGTGGGGGCTGCAGGTGATTAGCATATCAGCTCCATATTCACAGGTCTGCTGATTACTCTGGAATGAGAGCATGAGCTATTTATCTAAAGTCCAGAGAAGCTTCAGAACTAAAGTAAACAAAAGCAATTAGTCTCCTTTGTTTGTTAGATCAGATAAGACTCAAGCAGCTCTCAGGATGTTGGCATCCTAGTGCTGATATGTGTAATGAAATCATCCCTGCTATTAGAAACAGAGCAGTTGGTAACCCAATGAAACCTGAGTGCACTCAGAGCTGATATCACTTTTATCTCTGCAACAAAGAAAAATAAACGCAACTTATTTGGTAAACGTCTTCATTTACTGTTTCTTATATGTTGAAAGCTAATCTTTGTAATGAGACAACCTTTAAATCTGGCAGTTTGCAGCCTGCTGTGCTAGACATAAGTCCAGTTTATTCATGAGTCGGTGTTATCCCCACCCACCTACAGCTAGCACTGCCTACCTGCCATTTATTGACAAGTTTCTACCTATTTACAGTAATAGGCAGAATCAACCATGGGTAAGCGGGACTTACACCTTCTCATGAATAAACTGAACTTATCTCTGGTAATACCCAGCTGGGTATTACCATTCCAGTGTTTAGAGCGGGTGTGCCCCTAAACTGGCCTTCATTTATTAATGTGGCTGCACAAGAAAAGTGTCTTAAAATGCACCAAAAAGTGTTGGGAAGGATTCAGTAGAACTTGTTTTTATTCATTTAAATCTCTGCTTATTCTGGATAAGAAGTCCAGTAGGTGGTGTTATCAGTGACTGACAGCCTTCCTTAAATGCATGTGTAAACAGAGAAGGTTATGGTAATTACTGAAAACACCAGCTACTGGACTCCTTAACCCAGAATTTGCAGGAATTGAATTAGCCAAAATACAAGCTCTACTGAATCTTTCCCAACACAACTTTATATAAATCTGCTCAGCTCCTCCAGCTCTATAATATGTTATCAGCAGATCACATAGCATGTTCAATGTGACAGTTTCCCTTAAGACACTTTCTGCACACTGCTTAAATCGGGAGCGCAGCTGAGAGGGAAAGTGGGTATTGTTTCACTGGACAGTGAGTGGTCAGACTTGTAAGCATATAGAGAGACATGCATGAAGGAAGGCGCTTCATAGTGAATTGTCGAGACTCGTTTTCAGTGTATAATGCGCCTGAATGTATGAAAGTGGTTATTGTGCGATTATAAATGAGGTCTAAAGTTCATCGCGCCTCGCCTATGTGTTAGGAGCATTACGGAACTTAGGCGCATTAGTAATGCACCTAACATGTATAAAGCTATTGATAGGCTGGAAATAAAAGAAAAGCAATTAGAATAGCATGTCAGTGAATAGAAACTATGGTACTGATCTTACTTGGTGGACCACAGATCCCAGCAAGACCTGTGGTGTGCTTGCTCTTGCTGTATGAAGAATAAAGTGTGAAAACAGCAAAAATAGATTTCAAATTTATTGTAGTAAAAATTAAAAAATCCGAACAACATCATCTGTGGGTTATTTAATGTAAAATTAGTTTGAGATTCTATTAAATTTAAATACATTTTATAGGAGATATTTTTATATTTTTGAGATATTATATATTTTTATATTAATTTTGTATGATAACATTTTTATTGCATTTAAATAATTTAATTTTATATAATTTGATAATTATCAGAAATTACTTTTTATTATTGTACTGGTGTAAGTTGAGAAATATTGGACAATTTTTGCCCTAACAGCAAATCTATCTCCACTTTGACTCCTCAGGTATCAGGTAGACCAGATTAAAATAGGTCTGCCTGTCCGAGCAGTCATACATCTAGTTTTGCCGAACCACATTCATAAATGTATCTAATATTACATGTGGTGCGACATACCTCCATAATGCCCCTAGAACGCCTCCAAAACGCTCCTTCGTGTTAGGCGCATTAGAAAGTGTTGAGTCTTACGAACAATGCGCCTAACACATTCATTAGGCACATTAGACATCATGGACTGCTCACTTGGGCACATTTTACGCCAGAAAAGGGTGAAAAACCCAATTATACATGTCTCCCATAATTTCAACAAGAAAACTGCGCGCACTGGGCCGAGTCAGATTTCTGCCTCCTATAATTTTGTATTTCTTGTCTCAAAGAATTGACATTTCCCTAAAGCTGCATCAATTTTGCACTCAGCATGAGCCAATATGGTAAATCTGTTGCATTTTTAGATTCCCTGTCTTAAGTTTCTACCATTTACACGGCACAGGACAAATACCGGTTGGTTTATCCGACCGGTATTTGCACGGTTTCCGGGCCGTGCACACGGCCGCAAGAGGGTGGCTTTTCTCTGCGATTAGCGGCGAAAAGCCCTCCCCCTTCACATAGACATGTTCTGTTGCCGCCCGAAAACCGGACGGAAGAATGAAAATGCTCCATGTTTTCTGCACCGCTGGCGGTTTTTCAGACCGCCGGGCGGAAAACCTGTGCAGTGGGGACTGCTGTGCGGGTTTTCCATAGTTAAAAGTTTTTACCCGGTTTGAAGACAGTTTTCAAACCCAAAAACCGTCTGAAAACCCGGGTGAAAATACGTGCTTTGGGGACAAGGACTTAGGGTACGATCACTAAGCGTATTTTGGCACATATTTTGAAATACGTGCTGAAATATACCAAAAACCATGTTCCATAGACTGCAATGTAAAACATGTGTGTCATTCACACGCCGTATATCTTACTCTCTGAATTTTCTCCACGCCTGGAAAGAATTGACATCTTAATTGTCTTAGCCGTATACGCACTGTAAAATAATAAAGTATAGGAGGCTTAGGGCACTATGCGTCGTTTTCGCGTTTAAGCTACATGCTAGCAAGTTCTTACTTTCAATGACGCAACAAACGCGTTTTGAGGCGTGTAAATGTATGCGCCACAAATACGCCATGAGAACGTCCGCTCAGCAATAGTAAATGAGGACACTGATTCTGTCACCTCTGACAATGTCATACTGTTGAAGGACATGCCCCAAAATGGTAATACCCAGCTGACTAATTGCTAGTTAATTTTTTAGGAAGAACACCGGGGGAACAACAAAAGATAGCGATCTAGAGACGATGCTCTAGAAGTGTTATTTCATTGGGAACAGAAGAATGACTAAAAATGAGGTGCGTCTTTTTCTGTTTCTTTGCTTCTTTTATTATTAGTCAATAGATATTGAGAACCAGCATCTCCCTCATCAACTTTAGTGAACCCAAAAGTGTTAATGCTGTCTCCAGCCATGTTGTGTAACGTCAGGCGCTGGCAGATTTTCAGCACATTTTGTCTTTGAATTATCCTTTCTGTTCTTCTGCTGTATAATTAATAGCCACTCAACAAAATCATAATACAGCAAATGAGATTCAGGGAAGCCTTTAAGGTCTCTGCTGCAGTCAGTATGAAGGACAGTTAATACATGGAAAAGATCTACTTAGATTTTCTTTGCTAAGCGCAGTGTGTAACATAGTAACTCTCCAGCAGCAGCAGCAGTTCCAGTGGGAGATTAATGTGGCACAGCAGGCAGAATAAATATGGAGGTCACTAGTGTTCAGTGACATGATTAAAACTACATTTACCTTCAGTGCCCCCCGGGACTTAGGTTCAAGCTGATTCAGTGGGTTTTTGGTCAGACAACCTGTCTCACAGTTTTGTGCTGGCATTTTGTACTTTAATTCAGTCTTCTGATCACATTCTAAACCATTCCAGATTGCCTTGAATGATGGGATGAAAGTTTCTATACACTTTTACATTGGAAAGTTTTAGACAACTCCAGTTTGGATATTTCCTTATTATATTACTGGTCCTCCTGACAGGAGAACATTGTATTGAACTTGTTCCTAGTTTTCTCAGCAGTCACCTAGCTCTACTGAACAAATCAAAATTAACAAGGTAATAGTTCTCCTTTTCTCTGTTACTATAAAATAACCTGTTAAACTAGGTGTACACAATATTTTCTGGTCCAAGGGCCATATTATTATATTGTACCCCTATTCAATGGCTGCAATAAATCTTAGAGGGTACTTCAGTTGTACATTCCCTGAATAGCTGAGATGTCTTAGTTCCACTCTAGGAACCACCAGAGATCAGAATGGGGGTCCTCTACTCAGTTCTCCAGAAAGAGAAAATGAGATGCCTATTTTCATAATAGTTTTTAGGGTTACAGAAGTGGCTGTTTCACAACTATAAGGCTATGTCTACACTGCATCAGACAAAAAACGGCCCAAAAGCGTCCGTTTTTTCTCTGATGCAGGACCGCGATTTTTGGCGCGGTCGCTTCTCGTTTTCCTGACATCCCCCATACAATTGTATTGTATGGGAAGACGTCAAGAAGACGAGAAGCGCCGGCGTATTATACAACATGTTGTAGACAACAGCTCCTCTTTTGTATTGCCGGCTATGGGGCCACACTATCGATCGTATCTGCAGCACTTTTAAAGAACGAAAAGCGCCGGAGGTACGATCATTTTCCTGTGCAGTGTGGACATAGCCTAACAAGAGAGAGCAGCATATACAGCCTCCATTTCCTCCTCTTTGGAGTCTGGAACATATATCAGAAATTTTTATGGTAGACTTTGTGGATCTGCCATGATTGTGTCAGAAATAAATACTCCTCTAAGGAAGAAATCCAAAGATAATACAAAAACAGCTTTTCTGAATTGTTCATTTAGGATGCGTAGAATAGCATATACAACCCTATAGTGCCAGCCATACTGTACAGTACCACACACTGTCAATCATAACAGTGCCAGCCATACAGAATCCACCATAACATGTGTCAGTCATACAGTGCCCACCATAACAAGACTAGCCATACAGTGCCCATCATATCAGTGCCAGTCATACAGTCATTTCCATAACAGTGCCAGCTAACACAGTGCCCACCATGACAGTGCCCACTATAACAATGTCATCAGCTGAATGCATTTCACAAAAGATGAAGATTATTTTCCTTAGTATGAGGACAGAAACAAAGCATGTTTGCGTCCTGATGGCTGGGGGCCACACAGAGGGACACAGGTTGCCCCCAGGCCATATGTTGTGCTCCCCTGTGTTAAACATAGTTATTCTCTTTGCGGCTGTCCATTGTGCCTACTCATGGTTTAACATGAACCAGGTATAGGTCTAGTCAGTAATTGACTAACTGTACATTTTCTCAGTTATGAGCTTATTCTCTGCACTGCATTACTAGTGTAATGTCTAAAATACCAGACAGTCAAGTAATTGCTAAGATTAATGTTTATTTTTCATTTTCAGTGACCTTTATATTTGGATGATCATTGATCCCCTCGGTTGTCATTTACACCAGTTGACAGACTAGTGTTTATCCACATATCCTCAGGATAATATCCATGTTCTGTTGATAATAAACAGTACAAGTAGTAAATCTAACCATAAGTTATGGGCAGTGAATATGGACAGGATGTTCTTTATAAGGATTTTTTTTTAAAATTCTAATCAGGTACGTTTGAACCAGTGGTATACAATATAATGATGTACTTTCCAATTGTAGCAAAACGAAATATTTTTACTATTGATCACGTGTTACAGAATGCCCATTGTGCTGTTCATGTATGTCACATGGGTGGCAGAATGGAAATAAATTACACCTAGAATACTATAATGATTTGGTCATTCTTTCTTCTACTTCCATATAGGAACGTCATCACTGCAGTCGTCACATGCCGCTCCCTTATATCACCATTTGACATAGAACAATTTTGAATGATGATGTAAGTGAGCGGCACGTGACTGCTGCAGCAATGACTTTCCTGTCTGAAAGGATAGGATATTAGACAGAAGACTGGAGAGAACTAGCACTGGATCGGAGTGGCAGAGGATGGTGAATGTAGTATTTTTTTTCTTTATTTGGCCACCTGCAGCTTACTGCTTATTTTTTATAGGAACCGGACAACACCTTTAAGGGTCAGACAATAATAGTAGTCATTGGTAATGAGCCTGAGGCATTATTCACACAGCTTTTTTTCCAGTTGTCTTTAATAATGTTCTGTTCTATCATTGACTAGATTATTTAGCTATTCTTAATAACCCGGTAAACACAGATACAGTAGTCCATTAATATGCAATATTTATTGGTTCAATGGAAACCATTGTGTGTTGAAACTCTATGGAAACTGGTAGTTGGTTTTGAAGCCCTAAAAATGTCACCCAACATAATGAAAATAGAAGCCTCTTTAGGGTCCTGTACTTAAAAGGGTTGTCTCACTACATTGATTCATCTTACCTCAGTCCTGTTTTCTTGGTTTCATTTTGAATTCAGGGGCATGTTTACTGGCTTCTACTAGGCTGCAGTAGAAGCCAGGTCTGTAGTTATAGCAACCGGTGCTGGTAGCCTATCAGGAGGGATCAAACAGGTCTGTAGCTATAGCGACCTGGGGAGCTGATGCAGCCCATACAAGAGGGGATATCCAGGAATAGGTAGGACACTGTTAATAGACATATATTGCAAAGTGACTTGTTTTTACAACATCTTTAAAAACCAGAAGCCTTGATCCCATTATGAACAGAGCCTAACACCACTTATAGCAAGAAAAAAGCAGATTTATTGGAGCACAATAAAATTCTATTCCTTCAAGTTATTCTCAAAAGAAGCAGAGGAGCTTGAGATATGTTGGTGAGATCATATCCATGTAGAGCAAATTTATCTGACCCTTTGCCTTCAGAGCTTACATAGCAGAATCAATATAGTTAGAAGGGATTTTTATTTTCTAGCTAATGAAATGATGACTGCACACAGTACAGCACAAAACAATTTCCATGAGTCCAGGAGAGGTACTTTCTTGATGTGCAGGGAAAGAATATTGACTGTCTTGCTTTTCTTTGCTGAATAGTGGGGGTAGGAACAGCATTGTCAACTTTTTGCCTACAAGGTCATTACAACTCTGGGATAAAATTATGGAATCACCACCACACATAGATGAGGAAACCCAATGTTTTTACTTCATAGCCAATACACAAATTACAGATATGGCACAAAACAATGTTTAATAGCAGGGATTGTTTAAATCCCCTTGAGCTTCCAAAATGTGTAACACTTAGCCTGCAGTGTCATCCATGTTTTAGTAACCATTAGCTAGTGATCTGTTTCATATTGTAATACAGAATGCACAGGGAAGTACTTTGCCAAAGTAGCATAAACTATGTTGCTTTTCTGGGATGAGCTGACTCCTTAAAGGGGTTTTGCCAGGAAGTGCCTTATCTGC
The DNA here is from genome assembly GCA_025379985.1 of Phyllomedusa bahiana. Classification (NCBI taxonomy): domain Eukaryota; kingdom Metazoa; phylum Chordata; class Amphibia; order Anura; family Hylidae; genus Phyllomedusa; species Phyllomedusa bahiana. Next base: position 61,466 of record JAODAL010000305.1, on the reverse strand, counting down.
TAAGAAGCAAAAGTAAACAAGCCACGGCTAAGCTGAGAGAGAGAAAGAGCCGGTCAGAGTACAGAGCCATGCATAAGGGATCGTGTGCAATGTTCACTCAAATAATCACACTAGAACTAGTGGATTCTCTATACAAAAGACAACACCTTTCTCCACAGCAGCTTGAAATCTCCTTCAGCCTCTTGAAAGCTCCTTCATGTTCCCTATCATCAGATAAAGCAGGGATCTACTCAGATAATCACACTACAACTAGTGGATTCTGTATACAAAAGACAACATATTTTTCCCCAGTCCCTTGAAAGCTTCTTCAGCTCCCTGTCATCGGATAACAAGTGTGCTCTGCGCAAGCCCGCCGAGCAGCTCTTGTCACTCCACCTGGTCCTATCTAATACAAGCTTTTAAGTAACTAAGGGCAGGTAAGGCAGCCTGTAGCTCTCTCAGGCTGAAATTCTTTTTATCACATATATTTAGAAAAGTGATTAAATACCCATTTTGGAGGATCCCACATCAACATTACATCGTGTCAAAACCCCTTTAAATAGGACTTGTGATGTCTGTGATGCCACATTCTACTGGAGCTCATAGACTAATTGGCCTCTCTGTGCGGTTCTCAGTGGGGAGATTGATCTGGTAAATTCCCCTTTTTTCAACACCCAATATACTGATGTTCTGACCTCTGTCGGTTATGCTATTGCTGTACCTGAGTTAATCCCTGGGTTACCTGCGTATAACTACTGCTGTTTACCTGCTGCTGCACTAGTCTGTTACCTACAGTACTACTAATGCTATCCTGCCGATCTACCAGTCTGTTACCTGCCTGGAACTTTGCTAACCATCTATGGTTATACTTGCTGTGACCCATCACCTCTACCTGTACGTGGTATCCTTCAGTCTTGCACTTCAGCTTCCACTGCGAATAGCAACATCAGGGGTAGCCACCTGGGGGTTCTCCGCAGTTAAGTGTTGCGATGGGCTCTGGTGAAGAGTAGGGGCCCTTTAGACTCTGCTCCCTTGCATGGTCTGCTATACCATCTTCATTCACGGTGGCCCAGAGAGTCCACAGCTACCTGCTGTCCATCGTATCAGTGCTAGCTCCACAGTACGAACTGACCTCATTATCGTTAGCGTAAAAACTGACCTGTGGACTGTTGCAATAGGGGGTAGGTCTGGAGACATGTTTGGCAAGTTCAGCACCTTTACCCTCGTTTTATTTAGCAAGGCAACGTTCATTTTGACGGTGTTTGGGGTCGTTATCATGTTGGAATACTGCCTTGCGTCCCAGTTTCCGAAGAGAGGGAATAATGCTCTGCTTCTGTCACAGTACATGTTGGCACTCATGGTTTCCTCAATGAACAGTAGCTCTCCACAGCCAACAGCACTTATGCAACCCCAAACCATAACACTCCCACTACCATGTTTGACTGTAGGCAAGACATACTGGTACTCCTCAACTGGTTGCTACCACTACTTTTCACCCCCTTAAACACTGTAGCAATGTGAGAAGCACTCATACGGCTATTTTAAAAAAAACATCTCTGGATATGACACTGAGCACGTGCACTCAACTTCTCTGTTCGACCACAACAAGACCAGTTCTGAGTGGAACCTGTTAAACCATTGTATGGGTTTGGCCACCGTTCTGCATCTCAGTTTCAAGGTGTTGGCAGTCTTGTGACAGGGCCATTTTAATGTAGAATAACATTTTTTTCTCATGTCCTCAGAGAGTTCTTTGCCATGGGTTGCCATGTTGAACTTCCGGTGACCAGTATAAAAGTGTGTAAGAGAGAGAACATCAAATTTAACACACTCGCTCCCCATCCACACTTAAGATCTTGCAAAACTAATGAGTCACATGATACCATAGAGGGAAAATGGCAAATTGGGCACAATTTGTCCATTCTTAATTAGGTGTGTACTCACTTTTGTTGCCAGCTTTTTAAACATTGATGGCTGGTGTTGAGTTATTTTGAGGGCACACAAATGTATACTGACTACTTTACATTGTATCAAAGTGTCATAACTTCAGTGTTGTTCCTTAAAATGATACAATAAAATACTTTTTTTGAAAGGGTCTACAGGCTCTTGATGCTGTTTTGTATTGTGAAGGATCAATTGTTCATACTGTACTCTTTGGTGCTTCTGATTCTTGTAAAATATAGTATCTTTTGGGGAATGCACACTATCATCGAGGAAGAGGGCTTTTTCAGACGTTCACATTACCGTTGTTGTACAGTATGTCAGTGACATCATGACTTTAGAATTTGCAGCCTCTGTGTTGCCAGACTCCAGAAGTCTGATCAGCTGGAAAGCGAAGATGTTTCCTAAGTAGCAGTTGTTTGCTTTAACTTTCTGAGACAAAGAACTAGGTTTAGCTGAGGAGCAGAAAGTAAAGTGCACCTGCCAAATACATAGAAGACTGCTGTGGAATTCAGTTTTACGGTCATCTAATACATGCTAAAGTGAAAATTACTTTTGGCCATGACAGATTTGTAGCATTTTTGGATAGTTACATAGCATTTTCTACAACAAGGTGTGACTGCACGAAAACATGGCCTAGTCCATTCAAAGCAGATGTTCTGTCCTCTTATCTATTCTGAACTTTTAGGCAATGTTCACACGGCTTAAAATTGGACGTATTTCAGTCTGTAATTACGCACCGGAGTGCGCAAATTACGGCTGGAATACGTCCCAGTCATTACGGTAATCCACAGTTCTCATAGAGAACTATGGATTACGTCTCCTCTCCCTGCTCGACGAATCCGCCGCGGGGGAGATAAGTGACATGTGAATTACCAGCGGCGTATACGCACCGCTGGTAGTGAATGTCTATGGGCCGGCGAAGTGCCGCCCCCCGCTCCCGCCTCCGGCCACACGGCGTAATTGCGGGGCGTAATTACGCCCTGCATTTAAGACGTGTGAAACTAGCCTTAGATGAAGCTTTTATTTTGGGCAACTTTTTCAAGAATATTGAACAAAAAATTGAAGCACGTTAATAATGTGTATATATGTATGTATAATATAGTCAATACCATGGATGGTGGGAGCAGATAGTTACTATACAGATTAGTCAGTCAGTTTTATTTTTTTAAATCTTTTTTTATTCACTGCAATTTTTCATAAATTTTATTATCATTTTCAAGCCCATGATGGGATTTTTTTAAATTATTGACGAGTTTTCACAATACTAGTGCATCTTCAGGGGCTCCAGGGCTCTTTGCTTATGCAAGATATTGGTATAGATTGTAACACAGGAAATTCCTGTGATGTGATCAAAGGAAATCAACACATTGTTTTTTCTCTCCGTCTTTTATTATGCAGATTAGTGCAATTTTTTCCTACAATAACAAAGCATTAAGTGATTGCTCTTTAAAGAAATAGATATCCATTGTTTTTATTAAATGTTTGGTAAGAGCAGTTGAGTTCACTAAATTACATTTGAGCTCTCGCAAGTAAGAGAGAACTGGATGGGATTCAGATTTTTAACAGGTTTCCTACTTGGCCTAACAGATGTCTGGTGTAGAAAAATATTTCTATTTTAATAATTCAAGAAACCTATTGCCAAGGCAGTTTACCTGAGCTACAACTACTCCTCCCTGCAAGACCTGAATAAGTGTAAGGGTATGCTGAGAGTTGTTGTTACGCAAACTATAATGCAAACTATACAAGTGAACACTGTGCTGATGTGGCACAGTTAGAAACAGAATATCCAGTGATGTTCAGATATGTCTTTTCTGGAGTTCTTTCTTTTCTTCTCCATTTTGTCCGGACCTTTAAGACTTCTTCCAGCTAAGTCTCGTCTCTGCAGAATTAGTGCAACTGCTTTACAAGGCCGTACACTGAATGCAAAAGCTTAGCAGAATATAGGCATAAGGTCACTTTTAATTATATTTCTGACATGCGCAGTACTCAAAACTTTTAGAATAATTAAAGGTGTATTTAAACTAACAAATTAAGCAATAAAAATGTGGTTATTAATGAGGGGGTGGTTATAATAATGATTAATAATGAAAAAGTGTTGCTTAAATATAGTTTGCATTGGCTGTCCAATAAAGATATACTGTATATTTGAATATGATAGATCTTTCAAACAGAGGTTATAAAAACTCACGCACAATTTTTAATAAACATGGTTGGATGGTTGAAAGGTTGAACTGACATCTTGAGAATGTGTCTCGTTCTTTCCACATTTTTTATTTAATTTGGGAACCGGCACAACAATGAGGGCTAAGTCCTTGTAGACTGCAAGTCCTCAACTGTACCAGTTGTTAGTTGCTTATTGTCACTTTGAAATTGTTTTACCAATGTTATTTATGTAACCACCTCGAATGTACAGCGCCCTGGCACCAAGGGCGCTCTAAAATAAATAAATAATAATAAAAATAATAATAATAATAATAATAATGTCACAGGCTTAAGTCAGTGCTCAGACAACTTTGGCTTGTTATTTTTCCAACAGTTTGTCAGCCACTATACTCAGATAAATTCCTCATAGTGCCATACACTGTACCCGATGAAAAACCTAAAACAACATTATAATACACACCATGTCCTAAAAGGAATAATAATACACACCGTGCCCCTGAAATAAACAGTAATATACACTGTGCCTCCTTAAATTAATTATAATACAAACTGTCCCCCTTACATTGAAATACATACTGTGCCCCTTAATATTAAAGGGCATGCATCGCTTCCTTAGTTCGGCTGATTCACACTGCTCTCATTTTCTCAACTCTGGAAATGCAGGGGCGTTTCTTCCCCTCCCAGCTGCGTGACATCATCCCCCCCCCCCCTTCACTGTGCATGCTGGCTCCCCAGACTCCCCACCCCCCTCTCTGAGTCCACATGTCACTGTGTCTTTCCCTATGCAGTCTTATTTTGTAAGAGCTGTATACATACCACAGGCTGCATTCAATCTAGACTGATCTCTTCTCCTCTCACAGCTGGAGATTTGTTACAGCTTTCTATGAACGGCACAGATCTCCCTTCTATGCAGGAGAGTTAGGCACCTGGACAAAAACTGTTATGTTTTCTCATTGTAGAATCTGTTGCAGTCTGTTTCTGCTGGGTGTGGAGAGAGAAAATGCTACGGCCCCTAACTCTGAGTCAGGCAAGGATCGACACAAATTGTGCTGTTTCCTGATTGTGTAAGCCCTTCAGTGTAAGTCTGTTTCCTCTGGCTGAATAAAGTGAAAATGTGACGGTCCCTTACTCTGAGTGAGAGACACAGCTCCTTGAATATGACAGTGTGCTGTACAGAATGTAAATGAGCTCTCAGCTAGTGAAATGCAAGGAGGAGGGATCTGGAGTGATCTGGAGGGATCTGACCAGGACTGGATATCAGTGTAAACAAAAACACAAGATAAGGAATACTGTGAATACAAGACAGCTTTGCTAATGACTTCTAATTGCAAAGTTGCTTGTTTTCACTGTCCCCTTATTCTGAAGACCATTTAATGAAATGATTAAACCCCTTTAACTATATTACATTCTATTGCTCTTAAAATTATTCCATTGTTCCTGCTGAAATTAATTTTAATTCACATTGATTCCCATAACATTTATTATAATACATACTGTCTTCCTTTAATAACTAATTATACTCTAATACACACTATTCCCTATATAGCTAAAAATACGCCCTGGTCCCAGTCATAGGGATGCAGGTACAATTAAATGCAGATCAAGATGCTTCGTTTCCTACTTCCCTGAACCAGCTGTTTTTTAACAACTGGTTTGCTAGAGAGAAGTGGCCAGATCCTAGTCCTGTTAAGGAATCCCTACCAGTGGAGTCTCATTCATTGACACAGCATGTCTTCATATGCAACTAGCAAGGGGTTGTCTAAAACTTTCTATTTATCTATCACTGAATTTCCAGTAAAACATATTATAAACTGAACATTGTTCCCATGGTGAATAATTGTTCAGTAGTGACGTAGAAAATCCAGTAGGCTATAATGTGCATTTTGTTTTAAAAGAAACTTTTTAACACTTTTGTCTCCAGCTTTGTACATTGTGGAAAAGTTCAATAACACATTTAGATTTTTTTCTTAATCTCTTTTTCTTTGATTGATTTAAATTCAGAAGTTAATGGAGCGTCATTACAGCCTTTTATGTTAAAGATTTTAAAGAAAGTAAAGAGAAATTTTCACCGACTTCCTTCCTTTGTAATATATCCATTAATAGCTTCCTTTTTGTCATCTGAAATGTCTCTTTGTTCAGTGCACCCCACCCTTATTCTTCTCAAGACTGTGGAATTCCATGTCGCTCCGCCAGATGCTGAGGTCTGGTACATTATTAAACTGTGTAGCAAAACAAATTTAGAAAAATGACTTAACCAGTGGAAGTGGTTGTTAGAATAGTTGTTCCATTAGAAATGAAATAGACAGACGGAGGGATTGTGGCTTCTGGTTCTGGCTGTAAAGATCCATAAATCTCCTGTCTAGTCAGCCCAATCTTCTGTTTTGATATTAATTAAGGATGCTGTCAGATCTGGAAAGTAGCTATAACATCTGTCGGAGATTAATTGACAGGATAACTAATTATCACACATCAGACAATGTTATATTTTCACCAACCCAATCAATATTCCTTCACTTTGATTAAATGCATTTATCAGCCCATGCCAGGAATTGTCTTTGGCAGAACAGTAAACCTGGCAACATATCACACTGGTCATTTGTTACTTTATACATTGTTTTCTAGATTGCTAGTCTTCATTCTGTATTAGTATAGTAGTAGTTGGTGTAGTGTCCAATGCTCTTGAAAAGGAAGTTTTGTAAACCTGCTGAAAGGACTAATTTTTGGTATTTTTGGTTACCTCTAATCTCTGAAAATGCTCCCAAGCACCTGATGGTGAAGTTGTTGCATGGCTTTAAAAGGGTTGTATCATTTCATTAAATGGCCTTCAGAATAAGGGGACAGTGAAAACAAGCAACTTTGCAATTGGATGTCATTAGCAAAGCTGTCTTGTTATCACAGGATCCCTTATCTTCTGTTTCTGTTTACACTGATCTCCAGTGTTGGTCGGTTCCCTCCTCCTTGCATTTCACTGCATTTCACTAGCTGAGAGCTCATTTACATTCTGTTCAGCCCCCCCCCTCCTCCCCCGGTCGTATTCATGGAGCTTGCATTTCTGCCTCTCACTCAGAATTAGGGGCCGTGAACAATTGCACTCGACACAGTTAGCTGCCTCAATATTGACACTGCAGCTTTCTCTATACTCGGAAAACAGCAGAATTGTGCCTGGTGCCTTAATGCTCCTGCATGTTGGTGCCTTATGTAAACATGAAGGGAGACCGATCTGTGCTGGATTCAACCATAGCAGCCGTTCAAATGTGAGAGATCAGTGCTGAGATTATGGAAGACTGTTTAGACTGAATGCAGGTATGTAAACAGCTCTTACAAAAAATAAGACTGCATAGTGAGAGGACAGTGAAATGTGGAGGGGGACACACACACTGGAGCCAGCATGAACAGTGAAGGGGGGATGATGTCATCCCTTTTCAGTTAAGAAACGCACAGCTGGGAGGGGAAAAAACGCCACTGAATTTCAGGAAATGAGAGGATTAAGCTTCAAGAGAATAGCCCAACTGATGAAGAGATACATCCCCTTTAAGGTCCACTTTACGTTTATATTTGACCTTCAAAAAATGCTTAAAAAAAACTGCATGCATTTTTCAGGCTTCATGCAGTTTTTCCACGTAGTTTTTGTAGCTTATTTTTGCATGCTTTTTATAGATGCATTTCTGGTGCATTTTTCCCATCACAATCATGTGACACATCACATGGTTTGCAATGTGAAAAAATGCCACAAAAAAAGCATAAAAACACCACACATGCATTTTTCTGGTGCAGAAAAACCCAGCGGAGGTCTATGAGGAGAATAACACTATAAACTGCCTGCTACACCATTAGCCTGCTGCTTTTGAAAAAACTGCCACTGACCAAAAAAAAAGTGAAAAAAGCACTGCAAATAAAAAAGCAATGTCTCTAGTGCACTTCATATTTGCATGAATGCCAGCTCACATCTGGCAGCTGTAGTTTTTTTTTTTTTTTTAAAAAGGAAACCCAAAATTCTTGAAAAAAACCCGTTTTTAGCACTGGTTTTGCATTCATTGTTTTCAAAATGCAACGTGTGACAACACCATTAGGGTGGTGTTAACTATAACTTTCTTTAGAAAACTACCATTGCAGTTTTTCATGCAGCTTTTTGAGCCAGTAATAAAAACTATGGGGACATGTACGAAAACTAGGTCTAACACTGTCTTTGTTGTCCATAGCAACAAAGAGTGCCGCTTTCATTTTTTCAGAGCACTACATGAAATTAAATGGGAGCTCTTGTTGGTTGCTATGGGCAACAAAGAATGTCTTAGCCTTAGACAGTTTTCATACATGAGGCCCTATAATTCCTTCCATTATGTTTCCTGTTCCTTTTGAACCAGTTTTGGCTTTGGCTCAAAAAACTAAGTAAAAAAGTGCTACAAAAATGCAGCATTTTTTTTTAAAAAAATTCAGAATTAGGGTGGTTTTACTCAGTTGTTATTTATTGTTGCTACCCCGAAGTTAGGATAAAATGTGACCAGACAGAAACTGCACCAAATTTTTCATCTTAAGACCACATTGTTTGATCAGTTTGGAGCAGCTTGCTGGACTTGTTAGACACTTTTCTCTTGCTTACTCTACCTCTAAGCTGGCATCCTTTACATGAATATAATAACACAAACCGTTGAGAAATCTGGCTCATTTTACGATCCCTCTGAACCATGCCCCCTTTTTTAGACACTTTTCAAAACTGTCTAGTGAGGCATGAAACATGTCTTAAACATAATAAATTTGGAGAATGGCATGTGCCAACACTTATACAGTAAGATTCTGGCATTTTCCGCTTAGCAAATCTGCCCAAAAGTGTTTTCCTTCAGAAATGTACTGTGCAGTCAGAAAACTCACTGTAAAACCACATGCACCTTATACTAAAAAAAATTGTAGTTTTTAAAGAGATACATGGTGGTTAATAACACATTTAAAAAAAACTGGTGCCCAGTAGAAAAAAGTTTCTAGACAAAAATATATATTTTCTTTTAAACCTGCTCGTGGTTTAGTTTTTAACCACATATTGCCACAGCAGCACACAGTTTTAATGTACATTTTTGGGCAAATATGGAATTATCGTTAGCATGTTAAAAAGACAACAATAGTATAAAATCAGCAAATGAGTCATGTGGGTCCTAACTAAGCAGATCTGCAGGCAAAGCAATTAGACTTTTTCTCAATGTCCCATCAAGTGGTTTAAAAAAGGCAGTAATTTTTGGTGTGTAGGCCTATTTTGTCTTCTATTCTTGTTTTTTTTATAATATTTAGGCCCTATATACATCTCACATCCTCAGGATACTACAAAAATTCATCCCAACGGATATACAGTAGCAGCTGGGCACTGACGGGCCCATAGACTCTAATAGGGCAAACCTAGTTCTAAGTGGACTATTTATTGAATGAAAACGTTATTTGCATCGGTAGACCACGCTTTTGTGTCCGATGCAAAAACTGTATATGCTTACTAAGTAAGGTAAACATAGTCCAGTGTTTGTCCTTATTAAAGTCTATGCCCTGGTCACTGTCTGGCTGCAGTATCCATCGAGATGAATTTTTGTGGTATTACGAGGATACCAACAAATGGGACCCAAAACTAAATGTGAATAGGGCCTTAAAATGATAGGAAATTCATGTAGATGAATAGAATGTTAAAGCAAGTGATTTATGTAACACGTTCTGGTAGCCCAAATGTATTTTACTGTATATTCCATACATCAGCTAATTTTATACAGTGTAAAAAACAGAGCAGGCATCTCGAAAGTGTTAATTTATTAAAAACAAGCAGTTTAGGGATAATTCATTAAGCTGTTAAGCAGCTGCTCTGACTGTATTCAGCAGATACATCCCATTGACTTCAATCATCCCTTTAGACCAGAAAGGCCTGAATGGCCAATTAGTAGTCTGATGAAAACGACCCATTGCTGCTTGTATTATTGGCTTATTTATGAGCAGGATATACATGCTTGTTAAAACTGGTTTACAGTTTACCAATGGTGATGACTCCTTCTATGTCAGAGGCCAACATCTATAAACAGAGATCACTTTGGTTCTTCTTATGTTTGTGCTTAGGTTATGTGTACAGTATCAATGTAAAAATCTCTTAAATTATTGAATTTATTATAGCCAATTTACTCAGTGGCGGACATACTGTTGGTGCAACCTGTGCAGCTGTTAAGGGACTCAGAAGGTAAGGTCCCTGCCACTGCCAAGCTTCTGTCTCTCTCTCTCTGTAAGTGTTAACCATGAAATGTATTAGCTCACTCACTCAGTTTGCCACACAATCTGATTGCATCCTAGCCTGAGCTAATACATTTCCTGGTTAACAATTACAGAGAGAGAGACAGAAGAGTGAGCTTGATCATGAGTTATCGGTTAACAAGGGGCCCATATGTTTTACCGGCAAACCACTTAACTACTTTGGGATATGTAGAGGAGAAAGGTACAAACTAGTGACCTGCCCATGTCTCTTCATTGCTGCCCATTTATTCCAAAATCACCCTTAATGGGGTGTTACTGTCGCAGACATTTGACATATTGAAAGGATATGCAATGAATGTCTGATAGGTGCGGGTTCTTCTTCTGCTTGGCTGTACTTGGAGCAACCATTAAAATGAACAAAGAGGGCCAAGCATATATGGCCATTTCTCCGTTCTGCATGGAGATTTCTGGGAACGGCTTTTAAGTCAGATGCGGGTCCAAAAGATACCAATAAATGGGTTTTCCAATCCTAAATATTTATGGCACATCAATAGGATATGTCAGGCATGTCTGGTGTTGGTCTCTGGGACCTGCACCTATCAGACATATACAGTATATCCTATTAATATGCAATGAATGTCTATGATGGTAAATTGCCTGTAATGCTGTATTTAGCCTCAAAGATGGAATTAAGGTATCATGTGCATCAATGCTTTTATCTAGTGGGTGGATTCAGTGAGCTAAGAACAGACATTCACTATCTGTATGTAAAGGGTGGTAAGTGACATATTTCCATAGCCAAGTTGAGGAGCACGCGGTAAACTAAGCAATTCTATTAGGGTACGTCCACACGGCAAGGGTTTTCAGACGGTTTTCGAATTTGAAAACCATCTGAAAACCGACTCAACCATTCCCGTAGATGTCAATAGAAAATCCACCCAGTAGTCTACACTAACACGGGCTTCTACTGGGCAGATTTTTACACCGTCGGCGGTCCGAAAAACTCAAAACATTCACAATCCGAAAACCAGCTATTCAACGGTTAAGGGGGACTGCTGAATCTGCAGACAGAACTGTCCCCCAAAACCATTCAAACAACATTTTGCACTTGCTGTATGGCCGTACCTTTAGTTGGTAAACTGTAGGTATCCTGCTTTGACACTACTGTATGTTAAAGACTTTGGATACCAAATATACACAGCAGTATTATTTCAGACTGTTTTGGGCAGCTAAAACGATTTGCTACTTAGAGTCCCCAGTGGAGGCTGGTTTGTAGTTTGCTATGAGCTGGCCCCAGAGAACGGGGAGAGGCAGAGCTTGCGCAGTTCTCCCTGTTTCCTTGTATGAAGTTCCGAATATAGCTGAACAATTGTTTTCGGCTATATTCAGAACTCCAATAGATATGAATGGGGGAGAGCTGCACAAAAATGGCCCTCTCCTCAGTCACTGTCTTCACAGGGGACTTTGCCAAATGGCAAAACCCCTTCAGTGCAATTTGTGGAAATGTTGACATGATCTAAATTAAAATTTCCTTAACACAGCTTCTGTAGCAGCAGTTAGAATAAAAATTTGACAAATATTTGGCTTCATAGAACAGACATCTGTCTTTTACATATTAACGTGTAATTGCTTCCAGAGGCCAGAAATCCAATATGCAGCGTATCAGAGAGTAATTCACATCCTACCTGCAAAATGTGTTTGTAAAATAAGATCTATCTGTATACCGATATAACAAAATTAAAAGGGTTCTCCAACTTTTTTTTTTTATCATAAAAGGATCCTGCAGCCTTTTAAAAATAAAAAGCCGCCTACTCACCACTCATTTTACCTGGGATCCAGAACTGCACTGCCATAATGATCTGAGGATCTTCTGTCTTCCAGTCTTCTATTGAACAGGACTTCACTGCTGCAGCTGCTGATTGGCTACAGTGGCCACATGCCATTGGCTGAAATCACCGTTTGAAGATCTTACTTTTGAACGGTGACCACTGCAGCCAATCATCGGCTGCAGCAATGTTGGTCCATTGGAGAGAAGATCAGAAGACCAGCAGAGGGTGAAGATGGTGCATCACTGGTTCCCAGATGAGAGGTGGGTATATAAATATATTTGAATAAAAAATAGTTGATGAACCCCTTAACTTGACAATATACAAACCATGATATCATGACACAGAAAGTTCTCTCAACCTTTAATGATTTTTGATGGCTTTTGTTGTCATCCAAGAACAGATACAATGCAGTATGAAATCACTAATAAAACTCTGCTATATCACTATCTATCTGTCTGTCTGTCTATCTATCCATTTTTATGTCTACACATAAGGGTAAGGTAATCAGAGGTCATCATAAAAAACAGAGATAAGGACATTTTTATTAGCATATGAGTCAAAATACGTTTGGGTACAAGTTGAAATGGATTGCACAATTTATGTGGTCGATGTCATAAGTGAAATCCAAAAAAAAGCAAATAAAGGGAAAACAAATGCTCACCTGTGACAAAAACACACCAGGATTTGCTTCATTGAGGCTTTGTTCACACTGTTTTCATAAGCCTCTCAGCAGTTCTGACAAAAAGATTAAAGAGGTTTTCTGGGACTGATCAATGCTCGTCGGTTCATCGGGATAGGAGTAATAATAGAAGATAAACCTCATACTTACCTCCCGGACACTGCCGTTCACTCCCGGCTGCCGCTCCATTTCATCAATGCTGAAACAGTAAACATTCATCGTTCACATGACAGCTCTAGCCAATTACAGGCCACAACATCACCTGCAGGTGACTTCTGTTGCCTACAATTGGCTAGTGCTGTCACATGAACGATGAACATTCACTTCTTAAGCCTGGAATGAACACACCAGCAGCTGGGAGTAAACAGGAGCGTCCGGGAGGTAAGTATGAGGTTTATTTCCTATTTTTACTCATACCCCGATGGAGGAACGAGAAAACCTCTTTAATATTAGACACACTGTTCTTCCAATCCATAGGAAAAGCAGTATGATGAGACCTGATGGACCCCATTATTCATGAAAGGGATATGTTGGGCGCCTTCATTACTGATTGTACCACAGACTATACAGTCCACTATACTTTTGTTATAAACAGACACCACAAGACAAGTGTAAACATAGCTTTGATGGTGCTGGAAAAGGTTTCATCATTCCTGAACTGTCTGGTTTGGTAACTGAGAAAGTCAATTTCTTCACCATGGTGTTTAGAAATAAATTGTAAAGATTAAAATGGGGCTTTATATCAGTTTAAATATTTATATTCTGGTCCACCTCAGCCTTTTGTTATTATCAGCTTGGTCAGAATGACCAGATTACATCTGGGTCCTCTGTGTGGATTATTGATGTTTTAAAGCTTTCTAGAATGGTCTGACAATGAAAGCTTTATTTACTGGAATTTCTGATGTTAAAGGGGTTGTCCAGTTCTTTGTTTTTTAACTAATTCAAGATGATGCTGCTAGAATACAATAAAAAACACAGACCTCTGTCCTCACCTCCATTCTAGGACTGGCGCTGTCTGCAGGTTTGTTTACTTCCGGCTCCTGGTGGTCAGATTGTCTCCGCTGTAGCCAGGGACTTGCTGCAATGGTTACTTGCAATTTCCTGATATTACCGGTCAGAAAATTATTGATCGGTAGGAAATGCAACATCAATAATGACTGCAGTATTTACTTAGTCTACTGTCTTCCACAACAAGTTGTTAATACATTGGACATACAAAGCCTGAAACAAGCAGAAGGACTCTATTAGTATCCCCTTGTTTGACTGTATATATTTTATTATGTTAGCAGGATGTCCTGGTTTGCTAAAGGAAGAGCAATTAGAACCTTTCATCAATAACACATTTCAATGATGGCAGTCCTAGGTAATATACGGTTGGTTATTAGGCAATTTATTAACATTTCTTGTGCCCTGTGTTTTCCCATAATGTTCATCCTGTTTCCTGCATCAGAATCATACAGTCGTCCCTTAACTTACAATATTCATTGGTTCAGGGATGAACATTGCATGTTGAGACTATGGTACTATAGAAAACTGTTGAGGCCCCAAAGTGTCACATAATGCAAAATGAAGATACAGATAAAGAAAGTCCTTTGAACATCAGAAAGAGATGCTGGAAGCTGGGAATCAGTTTCTAGATAAATACAGGAGCTTCTTTGGGTCATGCACTTTATACACAATGTACTAGAAAAAATATAAAATTGGACAACCTCACCTGGGGCCACATGGATGAAAACTGTCTAGGTCTAAAACTCACTTTGTTACCCATAGCAACCAGAGCGCCCCTTTCATTTCATATAGTGCTATGGAAAAATGAGAGGGGTGCTCTGATTGGTTGCTGTGGGCAACAAAGGGAGTTTTAGACCTAGACAGTTTTCAAACATGGTGCCTACAGGAGCCGCTCATCCTGGCACATGTAAAGAACAGTACAGAACATGTAGTACCATGCTGTACTGTAGAGAGGCGCTACCAGACCACTAGTCAGTGCATACACTTAAATTATACAGGGGTTATCCAAGTAAAATATCCATGATAATTGGATGGATCAATGTCTGGGACATTGTAGGTTGAAACCAAACTCAACTAATGTCCAAGAAGGACCATTATATGTTAAAAATATTGTTTCCTGAGGCCATTGTATCTTGAGATTTTTTCAGTAGGGAAGTCAGCTTTAGTTCTTTCATGACTGGTTTGAGGTGAAACAGGAGGTTTTATTTATTGACCATAATAGGTGCAGATGTTAATCTCACATCCACTCCTTTTTTTTTTGTAAATGTGGCCCAAATATAAATTATATCCTTCGCGAAGTTGATACTTGGGCAAATTCTCCAAACATCATTGTGGCATCTCTCCCACTGCGGCTCTTGAATGCTACTTGTGCTAGTTGTCTGGCTGACAGGTACAGTAGGCTTCACATGATATTCTTTGACATACTACGAGTTTAATATCTCACGTCTACCATGGAACACCTTCTGCTCAGCAGATAACATTGCTGTCTTCAGTGTTTTATGGAATAAGGTTTGAGCAGTAATATTAGCATTGTCGTTTTGCAGTGTTGCTCAGAAAAAGGAAGCTTCTTGAGCTGACAATGGCCATCAAATCCAGCTCAGAATTCTTCAGGGTTGTGTAGCTTACAGTGCATGACATAAAGCCTCGAGTTTCCAGGATCCGTGCATGCCCTCTTCCTAATAAAGCTAAGCGGATGATACTGTTACAGCTTCTAGAGAATGGGCGATTGTAACAAGGAATTGCTGCTCCACCCTAATTTCCACCGCTGACACAGTTCATCATTGTAATATAATATCATCTAAATGCATTATGCTAAATGGTGAAAGCAGTAGGGAGCTAACAGGAGACTGAGATTTTACATTATAAGTCAGTCATGTCAGCTCATTGCAGTGCACATAATTCTGCTTCAGTAAAATGATGCAGGTTACACATGAATCAATACCAAGTTATGGCATTTACTTAAGCTTTATTACATTTCCAACTAGGCTGCATTAGGAATAGGTGGCTCAGTTATCTCATTTTATGATTAAATTTTATGTACATTTTGAGATATATCATATTTGTCCAGAAAATTGAAAATCTGGTACTAGATATAGAATGCATTAGTGCCTCAGTGGTTAAACTCTAATAAGTAGAAATTGAAAATATGCCCTTGTCAGTATTTGGCAAGAGCGAACTGTTTCCAAAGAACAGCAGTAGGAGTGGTATAGGCTAATTAAACCATCCCATCACTTTGAAAATTCAGCTTCCATCTGCTGCCTCAGAAGCAGTCTTTACACATCGTCTCAGAAATGATGTGATAGGTAAATAACACATTCACTGAAAATACAGATTGCACACGTTTGACAATTAACAGTCTTCTGATTATCTTGTCAGGGGTCAACAATGCTTGCATCAGCTAAGTTCCAGAACATCTAACTTAATTAGCCTGTGTAATCAGTAGTAATGTTAGTGTTATGTAAATTATTTCCTCTCATATGAAGACCTTGCAAATTACCCTAATATGTGTAACTAATACAATGTATTTTTACAGGGAATATCTTAATATTATGGGTGGCCTCTATAAATGAGTATAATGTAATTAAAAGCAGTTACTAACTGATACAGGGGAGATGCTGCATACGCTCTGTGCGCTCCATGTAAGTGGTTTAAATTGCCTTTGCTTTAAGCTGTCTGTTGCCTTTAACTTCATAGGAGCGTTAACCTGAATCGACAGGTTGCTACAAGGTCTACTGTAACTGGTGTCAATGCCACTAGTTGCTGTGTAGTAGTGTTGCACTTCAGATTTGTCAATTAATCTCCAAAAAAATGGGAATCTCGCAAGAGAACAGAGAGAGAGTGACTATTAATCACTATAATTACTCTTTTGTCATAGGCAAACAAACTCTATCAGTTCTCAATCTATAAGACACTAAAACGTAACTTTTCACCAGCTAACCTGGCTTCATCAGGGGTAAGAGGTCCGGACTTCTTACCCCTGATGAAGCCAGGTTAGCTGGTGAAACATGTTGGGGAGGTCAGGCATGACATTTTAAATTGTAATTTCTCACCTCTGTCTACAAGTGTCACCTGCTGCAGAGGGTCTCACAAGGAAACCTTATATGTTTTATGTCCATTAGATAGGGATAACTGCCCAAGTAGGATGCCGTACTGGAGTTAGTAAATTACTGTGTATATATAAGGTTTTCCTGTTAGTAGGTGGGGTTCCACCAGACTTGATAATGGAAAGGGAGTTATTCCTTCAGAAGTAGGAAGGGAAAAATTGAGAGGTTAGAAATCAGGTTTTTAGATAGTGTGTATAGAGGTTAAGTACATAAAAAAAGTTACGTTTTAGTGTCATAGATTGAGAACTGATAGAGTTTAAGTTTGCCTATGGCAAAATAGTAAATATAGCACTTCAGATTTGGGTCAAAAGTCAAATTAGAAACAAATCGGAGTTCTTTAGTTTAGGTCCGCCCAAGTTGATTTTTGGCAAAAATCACCCAAAAAATCAACTGTAACTGTAACCCTAACCTTTATTTAGAATTATGTTTTTTTTTTTAACTATTCTGCAGGGCTTAGCTCACAGATCCCCATAACCTCTGACCTTGCAGAACTCATGCTGTGATGTCACTTCTGGTCCATTATCACCTTAGGACACTGTTTTGTGAGTTGGGCTGGAAGTGACATTAGAAGTGACATCAAAGCATGAGTGCCGCACAGCCGGAGGCGATGGGGACTGTTAAGTAAAAGACTACCCTCTTTAGGAGCAGAATGTGACCGAGGTAGAAAAGCTGAGCTCGGGGATATACAGGCAGTCCCTGGGTTATGAACGAGATACGGACTGTACATTTGTTCTTAAGTTGAATTTGTCTGCTAGTCAGAACAGGTACATTTATTAAATGTAGCTCCAGCACACTTTTTTTTTCTTTTAGTTTTGGATAGTGTCGGGAAGGATTATCACACCTTTTACATTTGTTTTGCTGTCTGTGCCCTTTTTTAGAAGATTTCACCTCACTATCTGTCTGTCATGTGCTGCTGTGGCATACCGGCACTAAGACCAGAACTAAGATTTCACATCGAAACGCGTTGGTCGGTTCTTGGAGTCTAGTGCATACCCTGGTGGGTGGTTGCGTCCATGGGGAGAATGAACTTGTACTGTAACTACTACTTGTAAGTTTTTCTTAAAAATGTTTGAATTAAAGACGAATATGTTTTAACTCCGGTACAGACTGCTTGGTCCCCAATGTTTCCTTCCCCGCTTATATGGTGAACTTTAGGACGCTGGTTACTTACTCTCATCATACCGGCACTTGTAGTTCCACAGCTAATAGCTGCTGTGGAACATGAAACTACAAGTGCTGGCATGCCACATCACACATGTTAAACATATGTACTAATCAGCAGTAATACAATTAGTACATGCGTGGTGGGGCATGCTGGCACTTGTAGTTCCATAACTACAAATGCCAGCATACCACACATGTACTAATTGTATGGTTGTTGATACAGTACTGTACTTTACATTGGAGGTGGCTGGGGAAGGATGGGGGGATCAGAAACAGTAAGAACAGACCTGTGCCAGGGCCTACAGAGCAAGACCAGAGAGGCGCGAGGGAGAGCTGTTATACCGGCCAGAAGATGGAGCTTCTCAGTGCAAGGCAAGTGAACAGGAGGTAGATCTAAAAAGATCTGTGGTGCTGTACAAAAGATGCAGTGCGCAGAGGAATGCTTGTGACGTCCTGACATTCTTATGAGGTGTGATTCAGTGTATGATGTCAGCACACTGAGCCACGCCCCATAAGTCTCCATTTGTAACTAGGGTGTAAGTCAGAACATTGTAAGTCAGGGACAGTCTGTATACGTTTATATGATTTGATGCTAATTTTCTGAATAAAGGGCAGAGGAAATTCTAAAAGTGAAACTGAAAGTACTGCTGACCCCACCCAGATACAGTGATTGACAGTTTGTTGTGTACAGACAATGATACAGTGCAAGCTGTCTGTCACGTTTTCTAATGCAGATGGTTTGAAACGCTGGGTATGCAGATCCTCTGGGCCACTGCGAGTGTAGATGGTAATCCTCAAGGTGGTGGACAGTGACAGTGGTAACGGTGACAGGTCACAGCAGAGTATAATCAGAGATGGATAGCAGAGTCCCAGGCAGGTAACGGACTTGGTACAGCAGCAGATAACAACAGGTACTAGCAGAAGAGCACCACGTCAGGAACAGCAGGGAACAAATGCGCTGGATAGCACAGGGTTAACGCATGTACTCAGGAACACTGGTAACACAAGGGTTAAATCAGCAAGAGCATAGCAGACAGGTTTCAAGCTCTAAGGATGGACACCAACGAACTGACTCGGAGCAAGAGCAGGAAGTTCTTTAAGAGGTCACAGGTCACAGAACAGGAAATTTCTCACACATCCTCGCGTGTTTCATCTGACTCCTGATGAAGCACACGAGGATTCGTGAGAAACGCGTTGAGTATATCATTTTAGAGATTATTTTAGTAAGATTTTCTTGCCAATAAAAGAAGGACATAGTTTAATTTATTGGTCCAGTTAACATTATTGGCAATTATTTATATCCTAAGTGCCTGTATTTCACTTACACCAAAGACTTTTTTTTTGCCTAAATACCTTCCCTGATAAACTTTTTTGGTGCAAGTTTTCGGGTGTGAAAGAGAAAGGCTGCTATATGGGAGGATATATTCTGAGGACTACGTTATATCTACAAGATTGATTTCTTCAAACCTTCATATGAGTTGTATCATATTTAAGTACAGCTCTCTCAGGTGAACGGCACCTATTATAAACGATTATTCAAATCGTACATACAATACTACACCAGAAGGTGCACTTCTTTGTCTCCCCATACCCTCTTCTTGTTTTAGCACCATATGCTACCTTTATATAGCCCTATATATCACAGAGCTTAGCTTCTCTTCTCTATCATATAACCCTATATATCACAGAGTTCAGCTTCTCTCCTCTCTCATATAATCCTATATATCACAGAGCTAAGCTTCTCTCCTCTATCATATAACCCTATATATCACAGAGCTCAGCTTCTCTCCTCTATCATATAACCCTATATATCACAGAGCTCAGCTTCTCTCCTCTATCATATAACCCTATATATCACAGAGCTCAGCTTCTCTCCCTCTATCATATAACCCTATATATCACAAAGCTCAGCTCCTCTCCTCTATCATATAACCCTATATATCACAGAGTTCAGCTTCTCTCCTCTATCATATAACCCTATATATCACAGAGCATAGCTTTTATCCTCTATCATATAATCATATATATCCCAGAGCTCAGCTTCCCTCCCTCTATTACATCCTGCTCCCACATAAACCACCTGAAAGGTTCACTTTCAGCTCTGAAAACCAGTTAGAAAAGTCCTAACCTCAATTTAGGGTCAGGGTTACAGTTATAATCAGAATTAGGGCTAGGATTTTGGTTAGTTTCAGAGTGAAAACATTTGAGTTCGGATAGTCAGGAACCAACATTTTTTCACAAGTTTGATGAAACCAAATAAGGACAAATTGGAGCAACACTACTATGTAGCAATGTACAGTATTTTATAGAATAATGTTTGGAAATGAAAGGGGATATCTTGTTCCAGTTAACAGATAAAATACTAATTTCACAGGAGAAATGGCCATCTGTGAGGAGTCTGCTTTTCATTAACATCACTGCTAGATGCACTTTTTATTTGTCTTGCTATCCTCTATTTATCGATGTTATATAAGGTTGCAATATTGAGAGCAACTTTGTGTTGTGTTTTTTTGTTCAGTTCTATGTACCAAATTTCATATGATGTACTTTATACTTTATACTTTACATGCCAATGCTTATCGAAATGTATCATTTATTTTATATCAGACATGCTACTATAATAAATGTATTTACTAACAATTTTCCAATCAAAAGTATGTTAAAAAATCAGTGCTAGGCAGCATCTAGGACCAATTTGCTTTCTGTCTTAGTTGATATGACGTTAAGGCTTGATTCACATCTACGTTCTGTTAGAAACCTCCAAGTAAAAACAGACACAAAAGGATCCATTTCATAATGGACACCTATGGCACCCATTGGACCCTATTGATTACAATTGGTCCGTTGGGTATCCGCTGTGGTGTCCATTGTTCAGTAGGAAAAAATTGCACAGCTTGCTGGGTTATTTTGTCTTCATTCCGAATTAAACCTTTAAACGCACATGTGAACCACACCTGAAGTCTATGGCAGAAACACCAAAGTGCTGCAGCAGACAGACCTTCTTAAGAAAGTGCATATATTTTCTCTGTCTAAATCACATCATTAGATCTTGTGCTGTAAGTGTGGCCATGTGTTCAGGGCCCTACTGAATTTAGTGCCTTGATGTAACATGGAATGAGCAACTAACAGTTTGTTTTTTTCTTGAGGGGGGGGAGGTAATCTAGTAATAGATTCCCTTTAATTATGCAAGCAATTGAACATAAAGTATGCTACTCATCTCTACGATCCAGAGGTCCTCAAAGCAATTATCACTTCCCTCCCCCCCACTCTAATGAAGAGAATCACTTAGGGGAACCTCTTATGCCTTATCAGACTTAGCATGATAATGTGTTATACAAGGTCACCTATTCATATAAGTGGTGCCATGGAATTCTACATGTTACTTTTTTCATGTTTATCTGTATACTTTTATAGTTTTCAATTTACAAATCAGCACAAATCATCCGGGTACACACTGCAAATTATTAGATAATATATAGACTGTAACCTAATTTGCAGTTAATAACTTGAGAGGGGCTTTTTGGGGACAATATGGTAGGTTTAGTTATGTAAGTTTATCTATCAAGTCAAAAGAGTGACATTTAAGGACAGAGGAATTTTGGGTCAAAAACATGGACTGTCACTCAATGGAGGAATACTTGGAAGGTATATTTACAAGAATCAATATCTATAGATTTTATGTGATTAGACAACACATTTAGGTTTTATCCAAATGTTCAGTTTTTTAAATGCAGTTATTGAAGCCAAAATGAGGAATGGATCATAATCATAATTTTGAGGACAGTTGTTAAAGGTGTTGTCCCAGCTGGCTGTTTTCACTATTTACAGTCTCTTCAGACTCAATCTTCTAGTGCAGGCTGTGGTCGGGTCTACAGCAGCAACTGACATTCAGCTCTGCTAGCTTCTATTTCTAGCTGTGCCTGTTTTAGGGAAATTACTGATGGAGGAGTTGTAAAAACAACGACACTATCCAACAGGGTATCTGGTTATAAATGTGAGGTATCAAATGTATTTGTCATGAGAGGAAGCTTCTAGTGAAATAGAAAAAGGTACATGCTGCCAAGACTCATTGGTATCTGCTGAGTGACTGTTATCTTTAATGCAACTACAAAGCTATGTACTCTGCAGACCTGACAGGATGGTGCAAGGCTTCTCCCTTAAGTGTTTATGTTTTTCTGAGTAAACAGGTAAGATAAGAGACTGAGAAGCAAGCACCATCCTGCTGATAGGACACAAAAGGGAGTGAGGTCACCAGCCTGGCAACTACCAGAGCATAGAGTGGTGGTTAGTAAATAGAGAAGCTCTGTAAACAAGCAGGAGAAAAGAACTGCTCTAAAATGAAGCAAAATTGCAATATATTTGGTAATAATCTTTATCTACCTTTACCTACATGTTTGAAACTAACTAATGAGATGACAATATTTCTCTGACACTTTTCGTTGTTTTAATTCCATTCTTGGATTCAAAAACTGCATCTCAAAATCTGAATGTTTGAACACAGCCTTATAAACCAGAAGAAAAAGCACAAAAAGCACTAACAGTTATACAGAAGAATATCTGGGAAGCATTTAAAGGAGTTGCTTGGGTACATTTTTTATTATTTTTTATAGCATACTGCTGCCATTTTAGAATAAAAAAGTTATAATCTCCTCTCACCTCGAATTCAACGCTCCACCGTCCTTACCCTATGCCCGTCTTTTGTTTTTCTCCTTGATCCAAATGGGACTTCACCGTTGCAGCAGTTATGTGTCATTTACTTATAGATGATGTCAGCTGCTGCAGTCAATTAGGCGGACGCCCTATTTGGATTAAGGCCATGTTCGCTTAAAATGGGCCATATTTCGGTCCGTAATTACGCAAATTACGGGCTGAAAACGGCCCAGTCATTACGGTAATCCACAGTTCTCATAGAGAACTATGGATTACATCCCCTCTCCCTGCTCGGCGAAACCGCCGGGCGGGGAGATAATTGACATGTGAATTACCAGCGGCGTATACGCGCCGCTGATAATGCAAGTCTATGGGCCGGCGAAGTGCCGGCCCCCCGCTCCCTGCCCCGCCCCCGTCCACACGGCGTAATTGCAGGGCGGAATTACGTCCCGCAGTTAAGCCATGTGAACATAGCCTAAGAATGGAAAAAACAGAAGATCGACATAGAGTGAGGACGGTGTAGTGCTGGACCCGTGTTAAGTGGGGAGGGGAATACAAGTTTTTTTTATTTTAAAGTGGCAGCAATATTTTAAATAAAATAATACAAATTTCACCAGGCAACTGCTTTGAAGGGAGTTTTACGGGAATACAATTTTATTAAATGTCTGTGGAGGTCGTTGATTTCTTTAAGCAGAGCTGAGCCCTAGTCAACTTACAGACTTAGCATGCTGTACACTTGCATTCCCAGCTATAAGTATTGTATAAATGCTATCCTAGGAAATAAAGATTATGCATCTTTGCTGTCGCAGGGTAACATTGCTAAATTTTGTTTATGTTTTCCTATCTTCCGTATGTAATCCCAGCTGTCCTTGCGTGTAGCTAGGCTAGATATATGGCAGCTATAATATTTTATGCATCCAGCTAAGCTGCAGTGGTATTGTACAGATCCTGTGGAACAGTAAATAACAATATGTAGTATTACTGTGTACAAATGTGATCTCACTTTATCTGACTGGTGTCAGCGCTTGACTTAGGTACATTATATTGTGACAAAAAGGGGCATTAATCTCATTTGTTTGCTCACGTTTGTTTTCGTTATAATGTAATGTTTGTTTAAGCAAACAAAATGCATTACTATAAAGCATTTTTCTGGAGGGCGCTCATAGAATGAGTTTATTCTCTGCATTTTCTTAGCTTCCATGCCCATTCACGGATAACATTTCTATTTATATGTAAGGAGTTGTGGGCATTGCATTGCAGAAACAGTGTATCTTAAAGGGACTGTGTCATCAGAAAAAGAAACTATTGACTCATGTTTTTATGTTAAATAAAGTTTTTAAGAATTTTTTTTTTTTCACTTTTCAAATCACTATTAATATATTTTTTTTTTAAATCTTGAAGTCCTGCAATTTTTTACTTTAGCCAGTAGGCCTAACAATAGTCTGACAACTCCATTTTTATAAAGAAAAGTTTTCAGCAGTTTCCTCATTATTAACACAGACAGGATTACACTGAAAGGTGACACCAATGTGTATACATAACACAGGATCCACCAGTCACAACAGAAGATGCTCACAGCATTCCCTCCCTGCACTGATTTTGTTTTTTCCCCAGGTCACAGAACATGCCTAGAAAACTCTAATATAGAAGTCAATGGGTCTGCTTCTGTTCACAGGATCCTATACCCATGTAGCTGCTGTAAAGCAACTCTCTAAATGCTGCTAGAAGCATATCAGGCAAAATGGCTGCCCCAAAATCTAAAACAGACAACATAATTAAAAAATCTACAATTAAAAAAAATGTAAAATGTCTAAGAAAGAATTTTTATTAGTATCTGGTTTTAATTAGAAAAAAAATGGTGATAGATTTTGTTTAAAGCTGACCACAAATATCTGCATTATCCTGTATTTCTCAATGCTATGTTGAAGACAAACAATACCAATAGTAATGAACTGGAGTGGTGCCCTTGAAACCGTGGGGAAATGTTTATAAGTGGGACACCCCAATTAGTCCTAAGCAGCAGGAAGCAGATTTCACAGATGTCATCACCTACTGCACAATCAATTCTTTGGCTCTGTTTTAGTGACCAAATGTACTCCTTTTGTGATTAATTAATGTTGTATTGGATTCAGTAGGCAAATGGAAGATAGATTAAGGGGGTTGTCTCATTACATCGATTCATCTTACCTCAGTCCTGTTTTCTTGGTTTCATTTTGAATTCAGGGGCGTGTTTACTGGCTTCTACTAGGCTGCAGTAGAAGCCAGGTCTGTAGCTATAGCGACCAGTGCTGGCAGCTTATCAGGAGAGAGTAAACAGGTCTGTAACTATAGGGACCCGAGAAGCTGATGCAGTCCATACAAGAGGGATATCTAGGAATAGGTAGAACAATATTAATGAAGATATATTGCAAAGTGACTTGTTTTTGCAAGATCTTTAACATAAAAAAACAATCCTTTTAGTGGGACAAGCCCTTTAAATATGCTTTAACACAGTGCAGTTTTGGTGCAGTTTTAACTGTGTTACAATTAAACTGCCTTTATGACCAGCAAGCTTCTTTCAGTTGTCTAAATTGTTCAGAAAAGTGTTTCAAGTAAGTAAACAATTACTGTGTGTAAAATCTTGTGGATTACAAACACACTAATTGATTACTGACTTTCCAACAATTTAGATAAGTGAAAGAAGCTTGATGGTAATAAAGGCAGTTTAATTGGAGCACAGTTAATCCCTTAAGGACCCAGCCAGTTTTGGCCTTCCTGACACAGCCCTATTTTTGAAATCTGACATGTGTCACTTTATGTGAGAATAACTTTTTGACACTTTTATCTATCCATGTGATTCTGAGAATTTTTTCTCGTGACACATTGTGCTTTAAGTTAGTAAGAAAATTTTATCCATGCAATCCTTGTTTTTTTTGTGAAAAATATAAAAATTTCATGAAAGTTTTTAAAAATCTGTGATTTTGAAAGTTCAAAAATTTCTGCATACAAGACAGATAATTATTCACCACAAAATAGTTTATAACTAGCATGTACCATATATCCACTATACGTTTTTTAAATGTCCTTTTTTTATGACATTAGAGAGCTTAGAAATTTAGGGGTAATTTCTCACATTTCAAGAAAATTTGCAATATACATTTTTTTAGGGACCAGTCCAGTTCTGACGTGGCTTTGAGGGGCCTGTTTGTTAGATACCCCCATAAATGACACATTATAAGAAACTAGACCCCTTAAAGTATTTACAACAGTGTTTAGGAAGTTTGTTAACCCTTTAGGTATTTCACAGAAATTAAAGCACAGTGGAGGTGAAATTTAAAAATTTCACTATTTTTACAGATTTTCAATATTTATTCATTATTCACTGAAATACGGTAAATGTGACCAGGTAAATGCAATGTAATATCAATTCCACCAGGTCTGCCGTTTTTAGAAATATCCCATATGTGGCCCTAGTGCATTATTTGGCTCACCCATAAGCCCAAGAATAGGAGGAGCACCTACTGGACTCTGGGGTCTCATTTTCAATGCAATTTTATTTAGGTGCCATTTCAGGTTTGAAGAGGCCCCAAGGTGCTAAAACTTAATAAACACCCCTAAAAAGACCCCATATTGGAGACTACACCCCTTAAGGTATATATACAGGTGTGTAGTGAGTATATCGACGCCACAGGTGATTCACAAACATTTTTTTAGCATTATGCTGTTATAATTTTAAAAAAAAATTTTTCCAATAATCTGCAATTTTAGCTTAAAATGTTTAATATTTACAAGGAATCCTGGAAAAAAGAACCACAAAACTTTGTTAAGCAATTTCTTCCAAGTTCGGCAATACCTTACATGTGGGTGTAAACTGCTGTTTGGGCGCATGGCAGGGCGTACAAGGGAGGGAGCACTATTTGGCTTTTGGAACACAGATTTTGATGGGGCCATGTCGCATTTGCAAAGCCCCCAAAATACCAGAACAGGTGAAACCTTCCAGAAGTCGCCCCATTTTAGATTAAACACCCCTCAGGGATTTCATCAAGGGGTGTATTGTGCATTTTGGGTGCACTGGTGTTCCATCGTTTTTTTTTAGCATTGGGCCATGAAAATGGGGGGGGGGGGGGGTGGACGAGTTCCCACCATTGTTTTTTGGGCTTTAATTTTACAGCGTTCGCCGTGCAGTGTAAATTTATGTGATAACTTTACTATGGGGGTCGGTAAAAATTGCAATTTGGGATAAATTTTATTTTAGTTGTTTATGCTTTATTACTTTTTAACAATAGAAATAGGTCTATAAAAAATAGCGTTTTTATGTTGTCCTATTCTGACAGTCATAACTTTTTTTATTTTGCTGTGTGTAGAGCTGTGTAGGGCCTTGTTTTTTGCGGGGTGAATTGATGCTTTTATTGGTACCATTATGGTGTGCATACAACACTTTGTTCACTTTTTATTAAGGTTTTTGTGAGCCGTTTTGAACAAAATACAGCAATCCTGGTAGTGTTTTTTATTTTTATTTTTTATATCGGTCACTCTGCGTTATATATGACATGCTAGCTTTACTCAGCAGGTCGATACGATTACAGCAATACCCAATTTGTATATTTTTTATTTTTTTTTTACTGCTTTTACAACAATTAAAAACACTTTATTCAAACAGGAAAACACATTTTTGGGATCGCCATAGTCTGAGAGCCATAAACTTTTTTTATTTTTCTGTGTATGGAGCTGTATACAGGCTTGTTTTTTTGCGGGGATGAGTTGACGTTTTTTATTGGTATCAATTTTTGGGGGGGACAAGGGACTTTTTGATCAGTTTTTAAATCCGTTTTTTGGAAGGGAAGAGTGAAGAAAAATTACTGCAATTCCTAGTAGTGTTTTTTTTTTTTTGTTTTTAACAGCGCTCACTGTGCATTATCCGTAATAAGTTAGCTTTACTCTGTGGGTCGATACGATAATGGCGATATCCAATTTATATATTTTTTTTTTATGTTGAAGCACTATAAAAAAAAAAAGGGTTTTTAGTGTGTAAAAGAATATTTATGCATCGCTGTCTTGTGAGAGCCATAACTTTTTTATTTTTCCGTATACAGAGCTGTGTTAGGACTTTTTTTGCGGGATAAACTGACGTTTTAATTGGTACAACGTTGGCGTTTTATTAGGGGTTTTTGATCACTTTTATTCCCCCCCCCCCTCCTAAGTGATCGCGGGTCGAGGCCGACGCTGCGGGATGTCAGCTGTAATATACAGCTGACACCCCGCGCCAATCGCGCGAACTCTGCTTTAGAGTTCGCGCGATCCTCCGGACGTATGCATACGTCCAGGTGCGTGAACCCCCCAAACCACCTGGACGTATGCATACGTCCAAAGTCGTGAAAGGATTAAAACTGCTCCAAAAGTGCACTGTGTGAAAGGACCCTAAGATACACTATCTCACAAAAGTGAGTAAACCCCTCTCATTTTTATAAATATTGTATAACAACTTTTCATGGGACAACACTGAAGATAAGACACTTTAATACAATGTAAAGTAGTGTACAGCTTGTATAGCAGTGTAAATTTGTTTGCCTTCAAAATAACTCAGCACACAGCCATCAATTTCTAAACTGATGGCAACAAAAGTGAGTACACCCCTAAATGCAAATGGACAAATTGTGTCAAATTTGTCATTTTTCCTCCAAGGTATCATGTGATTTGTTAGTGTTACAAGGTCTCAGGTGTGAATCGGGAACAGGTGTGCTAAATTTGGTGTTATCGCTCTCACACTCTCTCATACTGGTCAATGCAAGTTCAACATGGCACCTCATGACAAAGAACTGAGGATCTGAATAAAGAACTGTTTTCTTCACAAGGATTCCTGCTGCCATGTTAACCGATCGGGAGCCCGCAATTACACCGTGGGCACCCGGATCGAAGGGAGGAATGGTGTGTGGCACAGTTTCTTTTGACGTCGCGGCCATCTTTGCTGCTGCGTCTAAGGGGTTAAACAGCGCAGAATGATGCCGGCACCAACCTGTGCTGTAACCACCATTAGCAGCTAATACTCAGCAGCTATGTAGCGGGATCGTGCTGCGATCCCACTACAGAGCACCATACCGGCACTACTCATATGTACTCATATGTCATATGTTGGTGATGGGTTAACAAGACTGGTCGACAGGCCTTGCCATGGTCGACCAAAGAAGTTGAGTGCACATGCTCAGCATCATATCCAGAGATTTGCTGCATAGGTTAAAGGGATATGGATCAGCCTGTTAGTGCTCAGACCATACGCCGCAACTGTATCAAATTGGTATGCATGGCTGTCATCCCAGAAGGAAGTCCCTTCTAAGGATGATGCACAAAACATGCCTCCAAACAGTTTGCTGAAGACAAGCAAAGGACATTGATTACTAGAACCACAGATAAACTTCTAAAGGTCAGATGGTATCAATATGGTATTTTGAGGGCACATCAAATTTACACTGTTATATAAGCTGTATACTGACTACTTTATATTGTATCAAAGAGTATTATCTTCATTGTTGTTCCATGAAAAGTGTAATAAAATATTTACAAAAAAGGTGAGGAGTGTACTCACTTTTGTGAGAAACTGTATGTCCAGATGAAATCATTGCTGCCAATGGCTGCATGAGTTTGCCAATGAAACAGTTTCATCACCGCAAAGCTTGCATGACTATTAGCGGCTACGTGTGGCCATAGTTTCATCCTTGAACAGTTACTGAACCAGCAGACCCAGTGCTCAAGTTAGCAGCATATTTCATTTGATTGCAGTA
Organism: Phyllomedusa bahiana; assembly: GCA_025379985.1. Classification (NCBI taxonomy): domain Eukaryota; kingdom Metazoa; phylum Chordata; class Amphibia; order Anura; family Hylidae; genus Phyllomedusa; species Phyllomedusa bahiana. The sequence continues at coordinate 31,987 of JAODAL010000305.1, read as the reverse complement.
TAATCCCAATTTTAGAAGGATCTCCGAACAATATTATGTATATGAAGATCCCTAGACTGCCTCCTGTTGTCTACTGATTGATGATAAAAGTTTGTATTTCAATACAACCAATATTTTTTCTTTCCCAAAAGTGTCTGAAAAAACTTTTCTTTAACCAAATTTAAATGAAAGTGATCTCTTCAGAGCTAAGCTTACATGTTAAACATGGGAGTCTAGAAAGAATGACAATGACAATGTTTAAAAGAGAGTTTTCCATTATTTCCAGTTCCAAGATTTTAACATATGTGCATCTTATTGATATATAGGTATGTCACTTTTTATATCCTCAGTACTTCTGTGGATGCACTGCCTACATAGACATCTTTGTAGGTAGCAGGAACATAGATTTGCTGTGTGTTTATATTAACACATCCATATATATATATATATATCTATTAATTATATATTTATATTATATATAATATATATATATATATATATTATATATATATGTTTTGTGAGTGGGACCAGCAACAGGTAGGCAGCGTGGGCTTCAGCAGACAGAGACAGGGACACAACTTACAGTTCAAGTCCAGGCATTGCCTGGGTTTATTTCAGCAGGTGCAAACAACACAAACAAAAACAAGCCTTGAGCTTCAGGCAAATGGAAAATAAATACCTGCTCAGCAGAGCTCTCACTAGACACAGGATTCCCTGACTAGTACTTGGCACAGCTTGTGCAATTACAGCAGGTTTCTTCACAGACGGTCTTTCCTCTGAGACCCAGAGTATACATCAGACCCCGCACTGGCCTGCAGACCCAGGCTTTATAGGCATGAACCCCGCCTCCACCTGGGGCGTGGGAGTGGCCACCCACCCTGCTCTTTGGACCACTCCAGGAAAAGCCGACCCAGACCAAAAGCGGATTGGAACCGCTTATACAAAACATGTCAGTAACATAGTGTTACTGACACACAAACTGTCAGCTTCCCTTCACCGAGACCAGGCTTCTCGGTGACACGCATTGCTCCACATACTCCCCAAGGCCGCATAGGAGAGCATTCTAGGAGAAATATATCTCCCCTCTATAACGCCGCCTGTCACTGTCTCACAATATATTATATATATATATATATATATATATATATATATATATATATATATATATATATATATTATATATATATATATATGTATGTAAAAAAGAAAAAAAGAAAAAAACGGGGGCGCCAAATAGTGTAAAGCGTATTAAAAATAGAAAAATTTATAAACAATAGCAGAGCGTGCGCACCTCTTGAGGTTGTGCAGTAGGTCAAGGCACAACACTCTAAGATGCCTGCAGGGCTATTATTACCGTCGCCCTGGTAAACGGCTGCCTGGATCTCGATCCTGTGAAAGGGCTCAAGTACTAGCCAGCACTCGGTAGGATATAGATAATGCTATCCCCGGGCAGGGGAAAGTGTTGATCCGGCGCGCTTCTTTGCAAATAAAGTTTCCTCGTTAGAAAAAAAGTTATACTTTATTATTAAAAGCACAATGGGCTCATACCACTGTTACGATTAAAACAAAGATATAAAAGAATGTTGCTCTACGCGTTTCGCGCGGAAACCCGCGCTTCTTCATTGTTATATGCTTCTGAAGAAGCGCAGGTGTTCCGCGCGAAATGCGTTAAGCAACATTCTTTTATATCTTTGTTTTAATCGTAACAGTGGTATGAGCCCATTGTTGCTTTTAAATAATAAAGTATAACTTTTTTACTAACGAGGAAAACTTTATTTTGCAAGAAGCGTGCCGGATCAAACCACTTTCCCCTGCCCGGGGGATAGCATTATTCTATATATTATATATATATATATATATATATATTATAATATATATATAATATATATATTAATATACATTGCAGCATTTTCAGATTCAAGGTCTGCAGAAAGCACAAAGAGAGGGATAGATGTAGTGCAAGTAATAGTGTACAGGATGTCATCATATAGGACCACACTAAAAGAACCACTATATCTACTTATAGCTATTTCATAGGACAATAAAACTGGTGGTAAGGGTGAGTTAAAGTATATCAGTGAATGGTAAATTTAGGGGTATGAAAGTGAAGATTGTAAAATCTAAGCTTAGCAGGATTGATATGTCGGAAACATTGAAAGAGTTCACAAAAATAAAAAATATTCATAAAATGAGCTGACAAGGTGTGATAAGCCAGCAACAAGTGATGGTAACTTGTAAAGTTCACATCACATTTTTCCACTACAGTTAGCATGTTTGCTGAGAAAGGTCCAGGTTACACAAGTCTGAAAGAGGTGAAATAAGTGTTTGATCCACCACTGGAACATTATACAGTATTGCAAAAAACCAGGTAATAAATGCAGGTACTCCATATACAGGAAGCAGTAAAAAAAGGTATCTGCTTAATGGATGCCCAAAAAAAAGCATGGCCAAAAGTTTTGAGAATGATACAAAGTTAATTTTTACAAATCTACTGCATCGATTTTAAATGGCTTTTTTCATATTTTTCCAGAATGTTTTTAAAGAGTGATCAGTTAACATAATTAATTGCAAAGTCAATAGTTGCCTAGAAAATGGGTTTTTTCCCCCAAAAAAAACATTTTTTAAATTTATTGCAGGCCTGCCTTAAAAAGGGCCAGTAAATCGTTTCGTGATTGCCCCTTTAAAAAGGTGTGGGGGTGAGAGGACAGGGGGTGGAGATTAATCTGTCAGATTAAGTAAGAATCCCCCCTGGACCTTTAAAAAGGAGGTGGTGCTTGGCATCTTGTTTCTTTTTTGTTAACCATGGTTATCTTAAAGAAAAAAAACACGTGAGTTATCATTGCATGCACAAAAAAAAATTTCCTAAAAAGGGAAGGGGGTTCGCAGCTGAAAGATTGCACCCCGTCAACAATCTATGCATATCAAGGTTCAAGGAGAGAGGTTCCTTGTTGCCAAAAAAAGGTCCAGGGGCCCCGAAAAACCAGCAAGCGCCCGGGGGCCGTTTTCTTAAAAGTTTTTTTTCAGCTTCATAATGGGTACCCCCAGTGCTGGGGTTGTCAGGAAGGGAGAGGGGAGGTGTGAGTGCTCTGCATGCACTGTGAGGGGGAACTCATGGAGCAGGGGTGGTGTTCAAGGAGTGCAGCAAAGAAGCCCCTTTCTTCAGAAAAAAAAAAACCAGTGACAGAGATATTTGCCCAAAAATAAGGGAGTGGACTGTGAGGACTGGGGGAAAAATCATTTTCTCAGATGTTTCCCTTTCCGAATTTTTGGGAAAAAACATCGGGGAAAAATTCAGCTTGTTCGGAGAAAAAGGGGCAAAGGGGAGGGGGATACCACCGTCTTTTTCTCATGCTAAATTTTAAAGCATCCCGGAAAAAAATTCATGTGTGGGGTTGCTTCTCAGCCAAAAGGGAAAAAACGGCTCTCTAACAGTCTTGCCCTTTAAAAAAAAAAACACATCCCCTGAATTAAAAAGGGAAAGGTACCGGAAAAGGTTTCCCCCAAAAAGCCAAAAAATTCTCCCAAAACCCTTTCCCAAAGGGGGGCAGTTTTGGTGTTTAAACAATGCCTTTTTCCCGGCCCTGGGTGGAAGGGAAACCCTTTCCATTTTTAAGGCCCAAAAGGTTTTTAAAAATAAAAGGGTCAGGGGGAAAAAAAAAAACATAGAAATTTTTTGGGTTTCCCTTTGGGCCTTTTAAAAAAACTCCCCGTTTTTAATCCCATTTAGAAAAATTGTGGTCAAAACATTTTAAAAGGGCGGGTGGGGAAAACAAAAAAAACCCAACCAAAAAATTTTGACAAAAAAGCAAAACATTTTATTGTGCAAAAAAAATGGGGCTGTTTTTCAGTCAGGGGGTTTTTGGGCCAGAAAAAGGGTTGAGGGGCATGGGGGGGGAGGGAAATTTTAGAGGTCCTGAAGAAGGGGAAGGGTCAAAAAAAATGCCCAAAAATTTTACTTGCTGCATTAAAAAACCAAATTTTAAAAAATAAATTTAAAAACTTTTTTTTAAAAAATAATTTATGATTTTTCCCCTTGTTTTTCTGTTGTGGGTAAAAAACCCTCTGACAAAAAAAACACATAAAAAACCAGGAGGGCAACAGATCATGGGAAAAATTTTAAAAAAATTTTTTAATTTCAAAAACCCTTTGGCCATGACTGTAGTCTTGGATGGGGTGGGGTAAATTTTTATATTTTGAAATCCGTCAAGGTATTTTTTTTTTATAAATTGTACTGTACATTCTTAACTTTTTTAAAAAGCTTTTCAGGGAACCCTTTCCCTTGAAAAAAAAAGTTTTCCAAAAAAAAGCCTAGGGGTTTTAAGGAGGGCCTGTAACAAGGGGGCCAAATTAAATTGGCATTCTGTAAACCCCCTTTAGAAACTTTGGGCTTTCCTTTTTAAAAGGGGATGAAACCCATTAAAAGGGGATTTCCCATTATATCCTTTTTGGAGTTCCCAGATGTTATTAGAGGGCCCAAATCTTTCCAACCTTAATATTTTTGGGGAGTTTTTCCCTAGGCAATATCCCTAAATAAGTGAAAAAAAAAAACCCATAGGGAAAATAAAAATTATAAAAAATATAAAAATAAAAATTTTGGGAACCCCTTTTATTTTACTTTTGTCCCCCGGAGAAAAAGTTATGTTAAATTTTTTCCTATAATCCCAAATATGGGGGCTTTTTTACAAGCATTTGTTTGTTTTATTTTTTTTAGGCAGGGGTATGGCCCGATTTTTAAAGGGTAAGGGAAAAAAGTAAAAATTTTTTTATTTTTTTCCCTTCTCTAAATTTCTTGGGAAAATGTACCTAAAAAAAGGGACATTTACAAAAGAAAAAAAAACATACACTAAAAAAATTCCTTGGGGGACGAAAAAAGGCCCTAAAAATTTGGCATAACCCTTCCCACAAGCTTAATCAAACGTCTTCATACTTATGTGGGGGGGCTCACAAGGATCTTTTTCAGGGGAAACTTAAAAGGAAATGTCCCAAAGGGGGAAGGCCCGGGGGAATTTTTTCCTTAATCAAAAAACTCAAAAAAAGCGTGGAAATTCAGAAAAAAAACCCTGGGGTAAAAAAAACGGGGGACTTTTTTTTTCCTTTCGAAATTTCCCCTTAAAAAAAATGGGGTTCACTTTGCAAATTTGGGGACTCATTTTGGGGAAAATTTAAAAGGGGGTTTTAGGGAAAAAAGTATTCGGGGGGAACCCCCTTTTTGGTTTTTTCCACTTTTTGGGTTTTAAATTTTTGAAAGCCTTTTGGGAAAGGGAAAAAAAAAAAAGTTCTTTTTTTTTGGCTTTTTTAAATTTTTACATCTCCCACCCCATTTAAAAAAGAAAAAAAAAAAAAAAAAAAAAAAATGTGGGATTTTTTTTGCAAATTTTTTTAAAAAAAAAAAAAAAATAAAATATCACATGGTATAAGTTTTTTTCAGCCCCTTTGCTTAAAAATTTAGCTATTTAAAGTCAGGGGGGAGTCTTTTTTTTGGGAAAAATTTGCAAAAAATTTTTCCCAAAAAACCCTGGATTTGGGGGCTCCTTTGCCATTTTTCCCCCTTGCAGTTTTCCCTCTCCATTTTCCCTCGGGTTTGGTTTAGGGAAACGTTGGTGAAAAAACCCCTTTTTTTTAAAAAGTCTCCCCCAAAAGGATGCTTTTTTGGGGTTTTTAGGTTAGGGCCCCTAGCGGGGGGTTTCAGTAAGGAATTGGTCACAGATTTTGTTTTTGGACCCAAACTGCTTTGTTTTTTTTGGGTTTGTGGGGTTTTAGGGTCATTCCCCCGGGTTGGAAAAATAAAAACCTTCCCAGTCTGAAAGCCCAAAAAACCCAATTTTCTAAAAGGGAGGTTTTTTTAACCCGGGGATACTCTGTATTTTTTGTCGCATTCACCTTTCCTTCATTTGCAACCAGTCGCCCTGTCTACGCATCTGAACAATACCCCCATAGCATGATGCTGCCACCACCATGTTTCACTGTTGGGATTTGTATTGAGCAGGGTGATGAGCAGTTGCAGGTTTTTTCTCCCCCACAACCGCTTACCAATTAACACCAAAAAAGTTCAATCTTCATTTAAATCAAAACCAAGAGAATCTTATTTCTAATAGTCTGGGAGTCTCCATGTGTTTTTTTGCAAACTGTATTCGGCTCTCATATGTCTTGTACTGGGGAGAGGCTTCCGTTGGCACACTCTGCCATAAATCCCCGGCTGTTGGAGGGCTGCAGTGATAGTTGACTTTGTGGAACTTTCTCCCATCTCCCTACTGCATCTCTGAGCTCAGCCACAGTCAACTTGGAGTTTTTTTACCTCTCTCACCAACACTCTTTTTCATGTGATTGCTTAGTTTTGGCTGGCCCGGGCCCAGGTCGAGGGAAAAGAGTTGTGGTCGTCCCAAATTATGGAGGCCACTGTGCTCTTAGGAACCTTAAGTGCTGCAGAAATTCGTTTGTAACCTTGGCCAGATCTGTGCCTTGCCACACTCCATCTCTGAGCTCATTGGGGGCAGTTCCTTAGACCCATGATTCTCATGTGCTCTGACATGCACTGTGAGCTGTGAGTTTCTTATATAGACAGGTGTGTGCCTTTCCTAATAAAAGTCCAATCAGTTTTAATTAAACACAGCTGAACTCCAATGAAGGGAGTAGAACCATCTCAAGAAAGAATCAGAAGGAAAGGGACAGCATGTGAGTTTAAATTTATGGGGTGTCACAGCAAAGGGTCTGAATACCATGTGATATTTCATTTTTCTTGTTTAATAAATTTGCACAAATATCTACATTTCTTTTTTTTCTTTCAAGATGGGGTTCAGAGTGTAAATTAATGAGCAAAAAAAATGAACCTTTTTTTGATCTTACCAAATGGCTGCAATGAAACAAAGAGTGAAAAATGTAAAGGGATCTGAATACTTCCCGTACCCACTGTAAGTGTGAAAACTGAATGACAGAATACTATTCTGTTTTTTTAAGTTAAATGGTTGTCCTGAAACTCTCATAGATGTACCTAACCCTACATAGCAGATATTGGAAGGAGGGGGTTGTATGAAATAATTTAAAGTGTTGTTATGGTGAATGTGATTTAGGGTTCTTTTTTGTAATTTTATAGGGTTGTCCAAAAATGTAAATGTCCACTCAGACAGATACCACATCAGATGAAAGCAAACCATATATTATTATTTACCAACTTTATGCTCTACCATACAGTTTCTAAGCCGGTGGCTCGGGAGCCACTTGAAGCTTTCAACAAACCTAGTCACTCCCTAACGATTGGCAGCTGTAGATACTATTATGTATTAGTGGCACCAGGAAGGTCAGGATATTACTATTAAGCTAGGCACTAGTTTTAAAGTTATATCACTGATAGTTACCTTTTATAAAGGGTTTTCACATAATGTTTTATGTAATTACCTACCCACAGAATAAGCGATAAGTGTCTGATTGGTGGTCATCCTACCACTGGGACATTTACCAATCACAAGACCTCAGGTATAGATCCCGCTGAATCAAGTGGCTTTCAGGTATGTATACTGCCATTCTATTTAAACTCACTGGAACTGCCAGAAATAGCTGAGCACTGTAACCAGCTCTCTTTAACAGTCCCATAGAGTTTGAGAAGAGTGAAAGTTTGTACTCGACCGCTGCTCAATTAGAATAGAAGAACTCCACACCCCTGTTATTATGATCGCATGATCGCTAAGAGTCCCTGCAGTTGGAACCCCACCAATCAGACACTTATAACCTAACCTGTCGAATCAGTCCTGCCATAAGTAATTTTCGGATCGCCATAAAGCCAACCATCTGGGCCCCCACCAATTACCAGTTCCTATTCTGCACCATATTTGTGGGCCCCTTTCTTTTTAAATTTGATCAGTTCCCCTGGGTGGCATAATGCCCTGATGGTACCCCTTTTTAGATTTGTAATAGGTTGTTATTATAAGAAAAGTCTTTAATATCTAGTATGACTCAACACAATTTATAGTACTGACTGTACAGTAAAAGCTGCTCAAAAAAACGAAAATGTTTGAGACATCTTCCTTAGGGCCCGTTTACATGACAAGGGACAAATACCGGTCGGTTTATCCGACCAGTATTTGTCTGGTTTGTGTGTCGTGCCCATGGCGGGGGAGCGGTTTTTCTCCGCGATGAGCAGAAAAAAGCCCTCCTCTTTCCCATTGACATGTACATATTTCATCGGAAAACTGGACGGAAGAATGTGCAACCACAATGTGGGGACTGCTGCACGGGTTTTCCATAGAAGCCCGTTGTGCAAACCCGTGCCATGGGAACATGTCCTTACCCTAAAGCTATTTTCCGTTTGACTTCTCGTTCTAATGATATTATTGAACACCCTAAGCTGGGAAACTGGCACTGCTAGCTTTAAAGGGGCATATGCATTGGTACGTGGGAGTTCCTCTGTCTGTCTCTATCAGGAGACACGGGCAATACACATAATTGCTTAAGAGAGTAGGATGGGTAAAGAGGTGTTCTTGAATACATGTGTGCAGGTGAGTGACAAAGTATTGTATGCAGGGCCGCTATACAGGGGGTACAACCAGTACTCCCTTATGGGGCCCGGTGGAATAAGGGGGCCTGCTGCAAGCGGGCCCCCTTATTCCTCATGACAGAGCGGGGCCCGGCGGCGCAGCCGCCGAACCAGGCTCGGACTGGCCCCCAGTGTGGGCCCCGAGGTCCTGTGGGCCCCGGAGGCAGTGCCGCCGCTCCCCGGGACCCGGCCGCGCATCTGGTCTCTGCACGCCCGGGCCCTGCGTCCCGAAGGCACAGAGACCGGCCCGGGAGTTGGGGACTAATGTCCCCGACTCCTGGGGCTGCGCGGTGTCAGCGGAGCACAGCATCACTAGCGCTGCTCTCCGCCATCCGATCTGGCAGGCTGGAGGCGTTAGCTACCTGGCTATAACTAAAGGGGGCCCTGACTACCTGGCTATAACTAAAGGGGGCCCTGGCTACCTGGCTATAACTAAAGGGTGTCCTGGCTACCTGGAAATAACTAAAGGGGGCCGTGAATACCTGGCTATAACTAAAGGGGGCCCTGGCTATAACTAAAGGGGGCCCTGACTACCTGGCTATAACGAAAGGGGGCCCTGGCTACTTGGCTATAACTAAAGGGGGCCCTGGCTAACCTTGGCTATAACTAAAGGGGGCCCTTGCTACCTGGCTTTTAATTAAAGGGGGCCCTGACTACCTGGCTATAACTAAAGGGGGCCCTGGCTACCTGGCTAAACTAAAGGGGGCCCTGGGCCTACCTAAACTAACCCTAAAGGGTCCCTGACTCTTACCATTACGTAAAAGGGGCTCTGACTCTACCTAACGCTAAAAGGGGGGCCCTGACTCTACCTAATGCTAAAGGGGGCCCTGACTCTACCTAACGCTAAAGGGGGCCCTGACTCTACCTAATGCTAAAGGGGGCCTGGCTACCTAACTCTACATGGGCCCTGGCTCTACCTAAACATAAAGGGGGCCCTGGCCGCCTACAAACTAAAGGGGACTCATGGCTAGGTACCCACCAACCTACCTGTGGCCGGCCTACCAACTTATCCGGCGGGGGTCTACCTACCTAAATAGGGCCTGTCTACTTACCGGGGGGCCTTGCCCATTTGCCCTACCTACCTAGAGTCTTGAACTACACCAACCTGGTAATATAATTGAGAAAGGGGAGCACCCCCTAGTTTTAGCATTATCTCCAGGGGTTAGTCCTCATCCCCACCTTCCAAGCCCCTTAGGATACTAGGCCTCTAAGTTATAGCTTGTAACCCCGCTCTTCCCCACCCCCGGAGTTTTGTACAGAGATGGGAATAGGTAAAGAGATGCTGGAAAAGTGAGGATTCTAAGATATTTGTGTGTAATTTCTGCAGGGATGAGTGGTGACCGGGACAAGTCATCATGGCGGTGTGGAACGGAGGCAGAGAACAATTCATCAGATAGGACGTCTCCGGTGAGTCCCTGATTTCAGGGGTTATTTTACTACTTTACTGGATCAGTGCTGTATTCACTGTAATGTGATGTGACCCGAAGCTGGTGTCGGACCACTATGGTGGTCTCTATATGGCAGTTGTTGTAGGTTATTACCTGAGCTGGTGTCTGTCCTCATGTGGTCTCTATATGGCGGTGGTTGTAGGTTATACCTGAACTGGTGTCTGATCTCTATGTGGTCTCTATATGGCGGTGTTGTAGGTTATACCTGAGCTGGTGTCTGACCTCTATGTGGTCTCTATATGGCGGTGTTGTAGGTTATTTTGGCGCAGTTATAGTGGCAACGCACACATGTCCCTGATTGTAAAAGAGGGAACACCTGACCCTGTGATAGGAGTTACACTTTTCCTTTCTTGCTGGTGTTTATTTTAGGCGGTGGGGGGGGGGGAAGGGGCAAGGGAAACAGGAGGGGGGATATTGTATGTGGGTGGAGGGGATAATTGGATGGAGCTACTTAGCCCCGTGTCTATGATATGTGAACAGACAGATAGTGGGAAATCTCTTGGTACGGGTTTACTACACCATAAAAAATTCTTTTTGCCACACTGTATTATGTGGTAAAGTGGGCGCATTTATGTCCTAGAGGCCGTTTTTTTTTGTTGTTGCTGGGGGCGGGGTTTAAGGGGGGGGCCCAGGTGCTTCAGCTGTATGGGGCCCTGAAATTTCTGTTGGCGGCCCTGATTGTATGACTACACATCTACTTGCATAAAAGACTATAAAGGGATTAGTATATTGGATAGATATTAATAGATGTGTGGTAATCTATATAAGCTAAGAAAATTTGGTCCAGAAGGCATGTAATAATTCCCTTATCAACATTTTTGCAATATAGTTTACTCTATCCTATTTCTATTAATTAAAATGCTCTGTGGGTTTTAATTTCCTTTGGTAGTTTATTTTCCACGTGTACTGAAATTGTATTACTTAAGAAATAATTCTTCTTTCTAATTGCATCTGCTGCACAAATATTGGCTATTCTCATTGCCCTTATTTATAAGGCTGCTTTCCAGGAAAGTTTTGATGTGTTCCAGGAAGCCAAGAAACACTTTTCCCTCTGAGTTTTACAGCATCAATTTAGGAACGTTGTCTTTTTTTTTTCTAGTAAAGACTTTTCTAATTAAATGAGTCATTCTTTCTGCAGCCTTTGTCCTTTACTGAATTAAACTATACGGATAGCTTTTCTCTGATATGATACATAATGCATTTGTTGGACCCTAGGAAGTATGAAGACTTGATATATGAATTTATCTCTAGTATTGACATGTCAGGAAATAGGTATCATAAATCACAGAATATTTCCCTGCAGTTAGGGCTTCTTCACGCTGGAGGATTTACAACACAACAATGTCTTACTGATCTACATATTTCACATCTATGCCATCTGGGATGTGACAGCTCATGATATTAGGGGACCAAAAATAACTGCTATGATGTGACACACAATAATATACACTTTAATTTACATGGCCAATAATAGCTTAATGAACTTCTTTACTCATAGACGTGTTACCCATCTGTGGGAATGCTGGGAAGAAACTGTATTTGTGTATTACTTGAAAATTAAGCAAACAGTTCCAGATGGAAAAGGAATACTGGCATGTCTCTGTGTTCCTGAGGGAGAACACCAGGACTCTTATCTGTTGAAGCTTGGCCTACCTACTGACAGTTTATGCTTTTTTTAGCTACAAATTTGTTGGGAGCAACATTAAAATTGTATGCTCCAAACTTATTCCCATGTAGTACAGTAAGGTTTTGTTTTGACTGTATTTACTTAAGGAACGATTGAATTCACATATGACAAGCATCGCTGCTCTTGTGTGTAATACCATTTACTGTTCCAGAGTTGTACCCCTCACTCATTAGCCTGTGGCAGTCTTATCATGAGTCACCAATGTGGCTCGCTTTTCTAAAAAATTAGCTATGATTATCTTTAATGTTACAATAAAAACCGAACCCCAAAAAACTATTGTACATGTTCCCAGCATTTGACCTGCATTAGAACTGTGAGATGTCATGCATGGTGCTTAAAGGGCTAGAGAGGTTTTTATTTATGTTACTAACACATCAGTAGATGTCTTGCTGGCTGCACAGATCTCTTCAGTCTCAAGCGTTTGAAAGATTTTCTTTGAGGAGGATTCATTTACAAAATTGACACTTTTAAGAATTGATTAAAGTGTCAAAATTGACTGCACAGCTATGGACTAAATTGATACAGGGCAACTTTAAGAGGATCTGTGACATCTGACATGTCTATTTTATGAAATACTTATGTTCTGCATGATATAACAATTCTGGAGCATCTTCTCTTATATCTCTGTGTTGTGTGTTCCCCTGTTAGGCTGGGTCTACACAGCAATGTTAAAAAGCCATCCAAAATCCGATGGCATTTCAACATTGCTAGGCTACGGTTTTTGGCACAGATTTGCGCTAATATCCGCGGTCGGTCTTCGAATCTGCCGTCGGCCCTGTACGGGAATCTGACGGCAATCCCGCGGAATTTGCGGCATGTTTTAAAATCCGATGAAATCCGGCGGATTTTAAAACCGACCGAAAAAATCCATGCTATGTAGACTATAGAATGGATTTTTCATTGTGGTCTACACAGCATAGAGTTCTGATTGGTTAACATGGCAGCTTATGAAGGCTTCCATCATTGCCATGTTTCCTGTTTTACTACTTATTGCCCCAGGAAGGAAGTAGTGAATCTGCCATCTCTGTACACCCTAATGCATTGTATTACAATACATTAGGCTGCATGAATGATCGTGCCCTCTAGTGGTGAAGTAACCCTAGAAGGACTCAAAGTTGAAGTAAAAACAAAAAAAAGTTTTAATTTGTAAAAAAAAAAATGAAAAGTTCAAATCACCCCCATTTTGCCATTTTACAAATAAAAAAAATAAAAAAGTTAAACATATTTGGTAACGCTGTGTCCAAAAAAGTCCAATCTATTAAAATATAACATAATTTGTCTTGTACGCTGAACACTGTAGAAGAAAAAAATTCCGAATGCTAAAATTGTGTTTTTTTGGTTATTTCATGTCCTGTAAGAATTGGAATAAAATTGATAAAAAAAAAGTACACCTCAGCCTGCAAAATGCACCCTCACTCAAGTCCGTAGGTGTTAGTACAAAAAGTGATTGGTCACACAAAATGGCGCTGCCTTGCAAATTTCAAAAATCGAAAATGCTTGGATTTTTTTTATGGCACCAACATATAATGAAAACCTTACATGTTTAGTTTTGACAGAATTGTATTAACTTGCAGAATACAGAGAACACATCAATTATACCGGAGAGTGAAACACCCTAACCTGCCCCCCTCCCCCCCCCCCCCCACTCCCAAACATGGCGCAAGTATGTTTTTTTATCATTTTGCTCCACATACAATTTTTGGGTGGTTTCCTAGTATAGTCTATGGTACAATGAATGACAACATTAGAAAGTACATCTTGTCCCACAAAATAAAGGTCGTCATATGTCTATGTAGGTGGAAAAATAAAAATGTTATGGCTCTTGGAAGGTGAGGAGGAAAAAAAGCGAATGTGTCAACCAAAAGAAACGTCAGGTCCTTAAGGGGTTAAAGATGGAATAAAAGGGGAACCACACATCATAAAGATATCAGGAAGGATGCTTTAGAATTGGGATTTCATGAGGAACACTGGTAATTATTAAAACAAACGTGAGGAATGGCGACAGATCCTCTTTAAGTAAAATATTAGGCAATTCAATGTGTGACTATCATTATAAAAAACAAGATATGCACAAAGGAAGTCCTGGAGGATACAATACTAAACACACCTTGTTTCTGTCATGCATATGCCCTCACCTATGAAATTTGGGTGGGCAGGCTGTAAAATGGACAGTACTGGAACAGCACTGGTTGGGTTGTCTGCTCTTTAACCTTTCAAAGAGGTTTTGCTACATTGCAGAATCCTTTCGGAGGACAGCTTGTAGCTTGCTTCGGGACGGCCTCAAAGAATAGGTATTTGGCTGTGCAAATATATGCAAGCATACTCGCTCAGCTATATTCGAAAACTCCCATAGAAATGAATGGTTAGTACTATGCAAGCGCAATCATCTTCACATTATCTGAGGCTGGCTAGTAGTGAGCTGCAAACTGGCCTCAGACCTCAGATGGGATTTTGTGAGGGCAAAACTTCTTTTAGCAATAAAGTGCCTGTATCATGAAACCAAAAATATATGTAAATAATAAAAATCATCCCCCTTCTTGTTAACCTGATTGAGACCACTGTATTATAGGGACTGCATACTTGCTAACAGTAATGAGTCTGGCTGGACAATCCCATGAACTGAACTGTAAAAAGAGCAGTTTAGCTAAAGTGGACAATTTAAGGTGATTCCTGGTCCTTTTGGGATTGTTTCCATAGTAGGACCTAAGGTTCCTGATTTTGACAAGTATGGGATTGGTAATGATGAAGTTCTTAGAGATAGACAAACTAGGTTAGTGGGAGTGCGAAGGAATGATACCATAGCAAAGATTGCAGAGGTCAAAGTTATCTATTAGTTCTACCGGGAGATTTCCTCCATCAGTTTTTCAAGTCCTTTTATGCTTTTATCACATGATGCTAAAATAAATAGGATTGTGTAACCTGGATTGAAATGCACTTTATCATCAAATATAAATTGCAGTAATGGATTGCTGGGTTTAAACAGCAAGAGAGCTTGGCTATAATAATAATTATAATAATCTGCTGAATGTATGTTGAGCAGTAAAAGTGTTGCTAAGGTATAGGCTTGGAGATAATAGAGAAACTGTATTACATTTGCTGGTCAGCCGATTTCAAGGGTAATAAATCCAGTCACAGTGGGTTCTTTATCACTCCAGATGTTTCTGTAGTCCTGGCAGCATATAATACTGTCAGGAACAATTCTGCATTGTTCAGTCAACATTACAACCACAGAGCTCTAAAACTAGTCTTTCGAGAACCACATGGTATATTTTTATTTAATTTCAATCAGTTTTAAAGACCTAGGTCCTTCTCCGTTTACTGCAACATGCAGCAATACAGATGATTTGCAATGGCAACAAAACCATATGTCATAGCTAGTATACAGTATATTAAATGCAAATGGACTGTTCTGGGGATTAAATGCTTTTATTTCCATAACTAACATGTAGATAGAACACTAAACCTTCATTTATGTGGTAATATACAGTTGATATGGTCATATGTATGTAACAGTGGGGCTTTATAGAGTGAACTTGGGGAGAACATATTCATACTTCCCAAGTGTTTCTATTTTGGAGGAACAGTCCCTATTTTAACCCTTGTCCCTTTGAGCCTCTTAACTTTATAAATGTCCCTCTTTTTCACTTGGGAAATAGATTTGTGTCAATAAACTGTCTTGCTATAAAAAGTATCTGATTGCTTCCTCACTGTATATTACATAACAACTTACTTAATATTACATCATTGGATACAATGCAATACTGAAATTATGTCCCTTTTTTGGCTATCTAAAAAGTTGTCATGTATGTGTGAGGGCGTGGTTAGAGGCGTGGCTTGGTGTGATGTCAGTCATGTATTTGGGCGTGGTTAGAGGCATGGCCTGTTGTGTCCCTCTTTGTGATCTCTAAAAGTTGGGAGGTATGCATACTTTTGGGGCAACCTGTGCATCTGGCCAGGGGCCTAGTAGGTAAGGGGACTGCAGTCATCTTAAAAGGACCCGTGACATGTCTGTTTTAGTTAATACTTGTGTTCCCTGTGATATAACACCTCTAGAGCATCTTCTCTTATAATTCTGTGTTCCTCTGATTTTCTTCATAGACATTTAGAGCGACATGCATGAAATGTTGTGTGTGAATGCCAAATTTCACGTACATAATAAAGGCATAGAATGCGCCTGATGTATGAACCTGCTCTACAACACTCGGGCGACATTTCTGGCTCAGGTAAACCACTTTAAAAGTTGTATACCTGTTCCAGCTGTAATGCAACTAGACATGCCGTAGCGAAGCAATAAATATGTAGCTTCACTATGGTTCTAGTGTGGCCCACCTCTCGTATGCGTAATGTAATGCGTCCGAGAGTGGCGTGCTGGAGATTTAAAAATGTATGAACGGGGCTTAATACTGAATCTGGCAGCTGGGTGTTACTTTTACAGTTTTCAAAGGGGTGTGTCCCTGCACACACTGGCTGTGTCAGCACTGATTGGACAATCTCAGACTGTGCAGGGACACACCCCATTGGTAACACCCAGATGCCATATCAGGTATTCTTCAAAGTAGCTTCCTACTGTCTACTGCATTGTATTCGAATATCTAAGCTGATGAATTTCAAAGCTAGCAATTTCTGATGGTTTGTTAGAGAGACATAAGGTTGCTCTATGAGGAAATATGGAATTACAAGGGGCTCTCTACTTTCTGTGTTCCCCTTTTGAGTGAAACTGTCTCCTGTATTTGGTGCTAGTTTTTATTTTTTCTATGGATACATAATTACAGGTTGATCCTATAATGACGGGTATTTATTTGTATTTATTCACATAGTCTCTGTGTTCAGGTTTAGATATCTAAGTTAAGCCATGCCTGATGATATGTGTCTTGTGACAGCTGCAGTAAATGGTTGAGAAAATCTAATTATACAGAGGAGAGGGAGTCTCACTTGCCATACATCATATAGATAAACATACAAATATAAGTGTATTGAACCATGTCTATGTCTTTTCTGTCATACTCCTGTGTATCCTTCCTGCAGTGTATTACATAACCCTGTATATATACAGAACACACATACACAACACTACTGGCTGCTAATCAACTGCTCAGCCTCAACATTACAACTGAGCATATGAGATGTTCACACAAAAAGGCCGCTGCCTTCGGCAGAACAAAGTCGGATAGACCTCACTGTGATATCAGTAATCTTTTCATCCTAGTCCTGATACTTACAAGAACAAATGTGTCACTGTAACAGAACACTTTATATCAGGACATCAGTTTGCCTCAATTTAAAGGGGACGCTTTAACTGACTTGATTTTATTTTATTCGTCCACTTAACAGAGTGCTTCTTCTAAATTGATTGATTAGGGTATAACGCAAATAAAGCAATCAAAGTTCAGCCAGCTCACCTGGTCCTGCATGCTAATGTTGAACTGCGAAGGTGTACGGTACATGCAGAAGGCCGCTGGTGGATGCACAGAAATTTCTTAACAGAGCAAAGTACAGCACAGATAAAATCCAAAGTTTGTTAATGATCCATTAAAAATATTAGTGAAACAGACAAATCTGCTGACGCATTTCGGGTTCTACAACCCTTAAAGGGTTTTTATCACTTCATCAGTTCGTGTGTTTCCTTTTACTTTCAGTTTCTCAGTTCCTAAAATCCAGCATTTCTTACTCTCCCAGCTGGGTGTATCTTAACTGAAGGGGAATGACATCATACCCCCCCCCCCCCTTAACTGTCCGTGCTCGTTCCCAAGTCAGTGTGTTTATTTGAGATCAGTGGGAGGGGATAGCACATCCCTGCTCTTCCCCTACCCCCTCCCCTCTCTGTCCACATGTCACTGTGTCATTCCTCTCCCTATGCAGTTTTATTTTGTAAGAGCTGTTTGTTGACATAGCACACCCTGCATTCAGTCTAGACAGTCTTCTATGAACTCAGAATACTAATCTTTTCTCCTCTCACAGCTGGAGGTTTGTTACAGTTGAATCCAGTCTTCTATGAACTCATCCATAGCAGCACAGATTTGTCTGCTTTCTATGTTTACACGCAGCAGCATTAGGCACCAAGCACAATTCTGCTGTTTTCTGATTGTAGAAGCAGCTGCAGTGTTACTGTGCAGCTGCTGGCTGTGCAGAGTTAAATGCTGATGGCCCTTATTCTGAGTGAGAGAGGCAGAAATGCGCGCTCCCGTGAATAGGACTGGGGGCCAGACAGAATGTAAATTAGTAGAGAAGTTAGCCAATGAAATGAAAGGAGGTGGAATCCGACTGGCACTGGGGAATAGTGTTTACTCAAAACGAAGATAAGGGATACTGTGAATACAAGACAGCTTTTCAAATGACATCCAATTGCAAAGTTGCTTGTTTTCACTGTCCCCTTATTCTGAAGAACATTTAATGTAAAGATAAAACTCCTTTACTCGTCTACTACAATAAGGATTGTATAACCCAAAAACGTGTCAGCGGATTTGTTGGTTTCACAAATATTTATGATGGGTCATTAATAGTGTTGAGCGATTTTTAGCGACAAAGTTGAAATCGGCAAGGTTTTTATGGTGATCGAAATTTCCAGATCATGCGATAATTAAGGTTAAAATCTGTGCATCATCTATTAAGATCGCGCCTTTTTCGGCGCTTCCTGTAATTTTGGCGGCCAGCAAATGAGATTACAGAATCGAGCAGGGTGAGATGTGTGTGCGACGTCATGACTGGGATGTGTATGGTTGCGATTGGCTGGAAAAATCACATGACCTCGTTTTACATAGAACAGCGTTTCCTGTTTCAGCCTCAGTGTCTCTCAGCGTCTCATAGGGATAGGACCTGCGCTCTGCCT
This sequence comes from Phyllomedusa bahiana, assembly GCA_025379985.1. Classification (NCBI taxonomy): domain Eukaryota; kingdom Metazoa; phylum Chordata; class Amphibia; order Anura; family Hylidae; genus Phyllomedusa; species Phyllomedusa bahiana. Next base: position 13,520 of record JAODAL010000305.1, on the reverse strand, counting down.
GTGGCCAAACAGCTCAGCGAAATTAGTCTATTTCTGCACAGAGAAACCTGTACTATTAGCTGTGATCCTTCCAATTTAGTTAGATTAGAGATTTGAAGATTTTATGTAGTTAGCTAGAGAATTTTAAAGCAGCATCTACCGCTGTAAATTCACGGCGGTGGGAGCGGGCGGGGGGGGGGGGGGGGGGGGGGGCCGCGGGCGAACACAGACAAGCTCTATCTATAAAGAACACTGGATAAAGTTCACCAAGACTTAGTGTAGACATTGTAGTGGAATATCTTTATTATTAACAGTTTGCTATTGAAATATTTCCTGGATATTGGGCAGCCTGAACTTATATTGGATACACATCATTTCTAGTAACTGCAGGTCTCTTTGTTAGCTGCAAAACTCCACTTTTATTATCAGTATACATTTCAGATAGGTGTTCATTTTCAATTTTACCCATTACACCTGTGACTGTTGATATATCCACCTTGCAGTTAAATAACAATCCAGCAATCTTGTAGTCAGCACAGGTTGTTTGTTGCCAAAAATACCGTGTATCGTACGAAAACATCACAGTTACGTGTTTTTTGACTTTTGCGCACCCAGCATTGTTCATTGACGCAGCATCTACGTAAATCTTAAAACAGCAATTCTATATTCACGACAGGTGAATTGAAAGGTGCAAAAAATACCGTTTATTATATCAAAACATAACAGTTACATGTTTTTTGACTTTTACACACCAAGCATTGTTCATTGACGCAGCATCTACGTAAATCTTAAAACAGCAATTCTATATTCACCACAGGTGAAATGAAAGGTGCAAAAAATATCGTTTATTATACCAAAACATAACAGTTACGTGTTTTTTGACTTTTGTGCACCCAGCATTGTTCATTGACGCAGCATCTACGTAAATCTTAAAACAGCAATTCTATATTCACCACAGGTGAATTGAAAGGTGCAAAAATACCGTTTATTATATCAAAACATAACAGTTACGTGTTTTTTGACTTTTGCACACCCAGCAATGTTCATTGACGCAGCATCTACGTAAATCTTAAAACAGCAATTCTATATTCACCACAGGTGAATTGAAAGGTGCAAAAAATATCGTTTATTATACCAAAACATAACAGTTACGTGTTTTTTGACTTATGCGCACCCAGCATTGTTCATTGACGCAGCATCTACGTAAATCTTAAAACAGCAATTCTATATTCACCACAGGTGAATTGAAAGGTGCAAAAAATATCGTTTATTATACCAAAACATAACAGTTACGTGTTTTTTGACTTTTGCGCACCCAGCATTGTTCATTGACGCAGCATCTATGTAAATCTTAAAACAGCAATTCTATATTCACCACAGGTGAATTGAAAGGTGCAAAAAATACCGTTTATTATACCAAAACATAACAGTTACGTGTTTTTTGACTTTTGCACACCCAGGTTTGCTTGATATTCACAAATATATACGTAAATTAACTTTGAAACGTCACTTTATCACTAACCCTGCGACAAACCAGGAAACAGATACTAATTCATCTGCCCTAAATAAATTTAACTTGAAGCCCAAATCCAATTTTTACCCTGTTCACTCTCAGGGTCACTATTTGAAAACTTTCCAGGAATTGGTATTATCTGACTTACAAAAATTGGAACCGGGTATTACCAGATCCAATCTAACAAAAGAACAATCTAAGGCCTTAAGGAGCCTCCAATCAAACAGGGATATTATCATTCGTCCGGCTGACAAAGGGGGAGGAGTGGTTCTTCTCAATTATGATGACTATCATAAGGAATCATTGAAAATTCTTTCAGATGAAACATATTACAGTTTGTGCTCCCATGATCCTTTTGCTGACATACAAAAGGAATTGAATGTTCTTTTTCAAGAGGCCCTAAAGGATGGTATAATAGACAACAAGTTGAAACAATTTTTGTACAACAAAGAGCCGAGTATACCATTTTTCTATTATCTGCCTAAATTACACAAATGTCTTTTGTCACCACCAGGGAGGCCCATAATATCGGGCATAAATTCGCCCACAAGTAACTTATCTCATTTCATCGATTTACATTTACAAAAATATGTAAAGGAGCTTGATAGTCATCTCAGGGACTCTGGCCACTTGATTGAAATCCTATCTGATCTAGAAATTAAAGAAACCTGTAGTTTTTTAACTCTTGATGTATCGTCGCTATATTCCAATATCCAGCACGATTTAGGCATAAAATGTGTTGAACATTTTTTGAAAGGTGATGAAACTCTTACTGAATCCTTTAGAGTATTTCTATTGAAGGGTCTGAAATATGTCTTGGAAAATAATTATTTTCAATACAATGGCTCCACCTATTGGCAGTTAAGGGGTACTGCAATGGGGTCGAAACTTGCGCCCTCGTATGCTAACCTATTCATGGGTTGTTTTGAGATGGAATACATTTACACATATCATGACTATCAGCATGTTTCTGTCTATAAAAGATTCATTGATGATCTTTTTATTGTCTGGCAAGGCCCACTTTGAATAATACCTCAATTTATTACACATTTAAATAATAATGAATTTGGCATTTCTTTCACATCCCACCATAACCACTTGGAGATTGAATTCCTTGATTTGAAAATCTCCCAGGCGGGCGGCCGATTTATTACATCAAACTACTTTAAAATGGTAGATACCAACAGTTTTATTGAGTTCTCTAGTGCGCACTATAAACCCTGGCTAACCAATATTCCTTATGGCCAATTGAAAAGAGTTAGAAGAAATTGCACAGAGGATGATATGTTTGTGGAACAGGCTAAAATATTGGAAAAACGGTTTTTTAAAGTAAAAAATTATCCCAAACAGCTATTAAATGATGCTTATGAAAAAACTGGATCTTTATCACAGAAACAATGTCTGACCAAATCCCCACACACCATCACAGAAAGCTCAGCTCAAACAGATTGTGCTTTAATTACGCAATATAATACTTCCTATACAAAAATCAAGGGAGTTCTATATAAACATTGGCATGTTATTCAACAAGACCCTATCTTGAATAGATTCATTCCTGAAAAACCCTTCTATTGTTTTAAAAAAGGGCTCCAAATTTGAAAGGGATCCTGGCACCTAGCAGGATATTGAAAAAAGATGTATCAAATACAGGTGAAGTCACCATAGATTTAGGCAGTGTCCAATGCAAAGCTCCAGGGTGCTTATGTTGCCGTATTATCACTACCCCCAAATATATTGAATCTGCCAAAAACAAAAGAGAAATTTCAGATCAAACAAGCCTTATCCTGCAAGTCTAATTACGTTATATATTTTTGATTCAGTGCACTGTGGGGATCCAGTATGTAGGGCGTTACTATATGTCCGTTGAGAGTAGTCTAAACGGACATAGTTGCAGTATAAAAAAAGGGGGATACTAAGCAGAGTGTAGCGAATCACTTAAAGGGTACATTTCCAGAACTTTGGAGATCTTAAAATTACCCATTTACAGAGTATCAGAAGAACATCCTAATTTGATTCCAACAACTTCAGGAAAAGGGAAAATATTTTGGATGTACACATTGAAAAAAAATCAAACGCAGGGATTAAACGAAATAGTAGAATTAGTTCGTAATTAGCCTATTATATATATTATCACACGTGAACCCTGTCCTTCAATATTTTCTATTATTTAATAATGAAAGGATTCCATTGTAACGATATATTCGCATGCATTGGTATTTAAATTACATATTTAAAACCACTAACTGGTTAGTCAGTATTCCTTTCAACAATAGACTCCATCCTAGTATATTGATGTATATAACAGATACAATATTATTCCTTCATTAGCTATATCTACATGAGGATATATACTATGTTGTCAGTTTGTGTATGTATGTGTATGTATATATATATATATGTATATATATATATATATATGTATGTATGTATATATGTATGTATGTATGTGGATGTGTGTATATGTATATATGTGTGTACTTTTCACGATATATGCACAACAGACCTAATATTGATCCCCAGTAAATAATATATTTTTTTATGGATATATACAGGTAGTGTTTCAATTGCACACTTGTGTATATTTTTTAACTTTAATTTTAGATGTGATAAGTTTGTTAATTGATATTTTATTTTTATTTTGTGTACAATTTTTTTGATCATTAAGTCGACCTCCTTGTTTTCTTTTTTGATATTTTTTATCAAATTTTTCTTATATATCTTGATATACGTTTTTTACCAGATATTTTATAACACTCACCTTATAAACTTTTACTGTTGGTCAGTGACATACAACTGTAATCTAGATTTGATGTCTATATAGTTCTGTTGACACAGGGAACAATTGGATTTAAGACAGATTAAATAAAAAAATTGCTAACTGAAATGACAATTTATAATTGGTCCTATGATATCAGCCAGGAAAAAATTACCTGGACCTGAATGATTAAAAAACATTCCAGTCCTTTGCAGGGTTAAATATCAGGCCCCCATCCCACTTAGCAGATCAGTGTTATTGACACAAAGTAAACAACAGGTCTATGAACAGGCTCTGAGCACTGTGAGTTTAGCATATGTTTTGAGAAATGTATACAATTGATAGCAGTTGTACTCCAGGTTTCAAAGTATCTGGGGGGTTTCACCAATCCATCTTAGTATTCAGCAGTTAGAGAGTGAATAACAAAGGAGCATTTTCTGTGAGCAGCTTGTGAATGTGATCAAAAGAGTCATGGCATTAGTGTGGACTCCTTGTTAGACACATATGCAAATTAGGAATGTTGTTGTCAGGACATTACTAAAATTTCTTTTAATGGTTTGTGTATAACTGTTTTGATATGCATTGATCTGTCCGACACGTTGTAAATGTGAAAGTCATCATGTGTTTGGCTGGACAATACATCAATTAATTATGCAGATGAGATGTTTAAAAACCCGCCAGAATGGTGACTCGGGTTTTTACTTTGATGACCCCGGGTTCCGGGAAAAAAAGCGCAAAGTCCCTGTACATTGTTTTTATGTGAGTAATCTTTCTCTTTTAAAAAATAATACCTAAAAAAGGATTGTGCTTTTTATTATTCCTCAAGGAGCGCTAAAACTCCGTATTTTGTTTTATTTTAAATCTTAAAACAGAAATTTTATATTCACCAAGGTAAATTGAAAGGGCAAAAAATATCGTTTATTATCAAAAAATCAGTTACGTGTTTTTTGCTTTGCGCACCGCATTGTTCATTGGACAGCATTTACGTAAATCTTAAAACAGCAATTCTATATTCACCACGGGTGAATTGAAAGGTGCAAAAAATACGTTTATTATACCAAAACATAACAGATAGTTTTTTGGATTTTTCCCCAGTCCAATTTGTTGATAGCCCCTTTGCGTTAATTTGAACCCGAAATTTTGTTTTTGATTAGAGGGATTTGAGAATAGCTGTGATTTCCCGTCTTTTAATAAGAGACTTCCAAAAACTATTCCATACCTTTAAAATTTTTTTAAAATTTTGAAAGGGAGCGAAATGCAGGGGGTAAGCGAAAAAAGGGGGGGGGTAACATGGAGGTAAAGGTACGAGAGAAGGGCTCCTTCCATGCTGGCGACAACACGCTGCCAGCGGATCGTCGTTGCAGGCCCGTCAGGCCTGTCATCGCGGGGGCAGGCCCGTGAATCAAGTAAAAAAAACATCGTCGCCAATCTGTCCTTCAGTGGTTAAGCAACCTGCACTAGCAGTCTTACCCCCTTCCCCTCGCAGTCAGGGCCAAAAAATTCGTCATCAGCATAACAGCATCCGTCCAACATGAAGCCCCCAAAGTAACTTTGTACCCACCACTGTGGATAATCCATTGTCTGAAGACCTCTTTGATGAAAAAATGGGGTTTGGGGGTCAGAAGGGCTTTTAAAAAGAAAAGAGGTGTTTTGTCTGCTTGCGCCCAGTTACGATGCCATCAGGGGGTGAAGGAAGCCGGTCAATCGGCAAAAATCCCGGCGGTCCGGCAACCCTTGCAGTCCCCCTTGTTTGTAGCCCGAGCTTCCTGGATGCGAAAAGTCGGACGACCACGTCCCGGGGTTTTATGATGATGACGACATTCGGATCCACCCGGCTTTTCCGCAGAATTTGTTTTGCAGGCTTCTCATGGACGGGAGGAAGACAGGGGGTAGTGTCAATCGGGTCCCCCAAAAAAAGGGAGGGGGGCGGTCGCAAAAGTCCCTGATATGTTTCCGCCGCCCGCCCCGCCCACCAAACCCGCTCCTCGCTTTCCCCGTCAAAAGGCCCAGGACCTCTAAAGCCTGGGCCTTCTTTGACCAACCTTGATTCCCCCAGCGTGTCATATGCCGCCTTTCCCGAAACGCAAAGTAGAGGCAAGAACCCTTTAAAGGGGTTAACCCCCCCACATGTCTAGTCACATGCAGCGAATGCATGAGTTAAAATGGAGGGAAAAAACCTTGGGCCCAAAAAAGGCCCCAACCGACGCCCCTCCTCCAACCACTATCACCCCTCTGCCCCGCCTCCTCCTCCTCCGCCCCACAAGCCCCTCCCTGCCCTTTGTCTCTAGAGTATGTCAGGGATCAGCCTCCGCTTCCCTCCACCTCGTCCGGACCACCAGCCCCAAACCAGAGCCCCATCCTACCCCTTCTCCTTTCCACCAGTTTGACGACCTGCACGCCATACGCGGCCGTCTGCACCCACCTTCTGTTTCCAGGTTTGGGGAGCAGAAGAAACACTTTAACCCAAACCATCCCAAAGCCAAAACCCTGAATGTCGGGCATTGCCGGGCTTTTGGGCCCTTTTGGAAATTTTTGCCTTTCCGTCTGGGGGGAAAAGGGGTTTTCCCCCATGTCAGGGCCCCTCCCCTGCCCCCAAACCAGATGCCGACAGGCATTTCTTTGCCAGAAAGCCGTCCCCCCTGGCCACCACGTGTCATCTAAAATTTAAAGCGCGTTGTCTGTTTGTGTCCGGAAAAGCCCATCTACCACCGACACAGGGATAGTGCACGGCCAAGGCCGTATATCTCTTTTGACGCTCACGGGTGAGCTGGGTGGATGTCTTGGGGGTGGTGGTGGCTTCAGGCTCGGGCACGCTCTTAAAAACCCGCAGGGAGGTGCAGGGTTTTCCCCCCCAAGGTCCTTGGTGGCATCACGTGCCCGAGGACCCAGGCCTTTTAAAATAATCTCCCTTGGGACCGCCACCACAGGTCAGGAGTGTGGAGGCTCTAAGCAACGAGCCCCGAGGGGGGGGTGACAAGAACCTTGGCCAGGCAAGGGGTGTGCGATCGGGCGAAATCGCGGGCCGCCCTTAAGATCGGTGGCGGGAGCCACCCCTTGCCTGGCCATTCATAAACCCTTGTGTCCAAAAAACAAAAATCCCCGGGTCTGGATGCTGCTAAGAAGGCTCAGGTTTTTGAGTTCGCACTTCCGCCGTTCGCACCCTGCTTCGTACCGCCTGGCTGGTTGCAGGTCAGCTCGGCCCCCCCGTAAACCTTTCTCTTGTTGGGGGGAAAACATACTGAATTTCCACCCCCCCAATCCCCCGGATTTTTGGGCGCGCGCAATGCCATTCCTTTACGAAGTGACATTGGCCTGACAAGCAGCGGTGCGGCCTCGGGTGTTGAACCCCCGAGAGTGGAGGCAGATAAAAGAGTCTGCACCACCCTTTGCCAGTTTTGAAGAAGCCCAAAATGGTAGTGCGGACAATCCCCTTGTCAGCATGAGCATTGTGGGATCTTAGTTCGGGGAACGACGTTGGCACTCTGAAACAACAGGCCCGCCAGGGACGGAGGAGGAGACGGACACAGATGGGGACCGGAGCCTTTCTCTCCGTCAAATCCACAATGCCGCAGTTTCACAATTCACGGTCTTCATTGGGCATGGTTCGGGGTCAAGTAGTGAATGGGCATACCTCGGGTCATATCTCAGGAAGTCAGGGCTGTTTGAATGTCCGGAGGAGGGAGGGGGGGAGGAGGTTTTCCCTAGACACCGTGTTACCGACGTCCCTGCCTTGGAAAGAGGTTGGCGCAATTTTGGGGCAGGGGGAAAGATGAGGGATATTTCTAGTCCCCCTCGACCCGGGCTGGGAAATCAAGGCTCCACTCTCACTGATTCTTGGATGCTCCCATTTCCTCCAAATGACTCGCTTTAAAGGCCATAAAAAATGAAAACAGTTACGGGGTGGCCACCCTCCTGGATCCCCGGTACAAAAAAAAACTCAGATTCCTTCCCCCCCCCAAAATAGAGAGAAAAATGCAGGAATGGAGCCCCTTGCTGATTGATCAACGGGAGACATCTGTTGCGTTGCTTCACGTTCCCCAAAAATGCCCGGGAAAAACTCAGCGACTTTGACAGCTAGAGTTCCAAGTAGGCGTACGGCAGCAGAGGCAGGTGGCGGAAGCATGGGTGACCTCTGGCAACTTTGTTTTTCCACCCACCAAAGCATGGTCTCAACACCCATGTTTTGCTTTTTTCCGGACCCAAAAGATTCTGGTATCCAAAATGGTCGAAGGCCCCAGTGGCTCGTCACGCCCTGAGGTGTTGTCCTGCCCCCAGCCCGCGTCATTTGAGCGGGCTTCAGACGCTGGGGGTGTCTTCAGACAAAGCATCGGCTTTCCCCGATAATGTGGTCGTTTGACTTTCTCAGATGAAACAGGCATGGTTTTTGATGATGTTGTGGCCCCCAAATTCCGAGGTCACCCATTAGTTTCCGGGCTACTTCACATTCCTTTTCAAAAGAAATGGGGCCCCTTTAAAACTTTTTTTTTTAAAAAATCATTTTTTTACTGCAAAATTTATATTCTCTTTTCCTTTTTCTTCTCTTTTTCTGTGAGGAGACTGTAAAAACAAAGGGTTTTTGACCACCGTATTCATTTACTCACTTTTTCTTAAGAAGTTTTCGATTGTCAATGGTTTTGAGGTCAAAGTTTCTGGGGAGATACAGCATAAAAATTTGGCCTTTGGAACAGAAATGTGGCTTCTAAGTGGCATTTTCCCCCACAATTTTTTTAAAAAGTGGCTGAGAAGTCAATTTATAATTTTTTGGGGGTCATGTAGCTGTGAGATAAGCAATAATCATGGTCCTTTGGAACAGAAATGTGGGTTCTAATGGAAAATTTTTCCCTCACAATTTTTAAAGTGGGCTGAGAACATATTTTTAATTTTTTTGGGTCTGAGCTGTGGATACAGCAATAATCTGGTCCTTTGGGCAGAAATGTGGTTCTAAGTGGATTTCCCCTCAAATTTTTAAAAGTGGCTGAGAAGTCATTTTTTAATTTTTTGGGTCTGTGCTTTGAAATGAGCAATATAAGGGCCTATTATAAAAAAATGTTGTTTCTAACAACATTTTGTTCTTCACAATTGTCAAAATTGGCCCCGGGTCATGTTTTGAATTTTTGGGGGGATTTTGTTTTAAATGAGCAATATAAAAGGGCTATTCTAAAAAATGTTGTTTCTAATAGACCTTTTTCTTACAATGCAAAAATTTGGGTCATGGGTCATGTTTTGAATTTTGGGGGCATTTTGCTGTGACATGCAGCTATCTACGGTCCCATTCTAAAAAAAAGTTTTTCTAACAGACATTTGTTCTTCAAATTGTCCCCAAAAGTGGGTCAGGGGGGTGCTGTCAGAAACAGGAATTTGGTGGACATGTTTTAAAGGACACTATTGCTAAATACTTTTTTTGCAAGATTTTTAAAATAGCTATCAATCCCTGTATTGAGACAAAAACCATTTAATAATGAAAAAAAGAAAAAAACAAAGGACATGGTGGGATTCCATCCTATTTTAAAAAAGTGTTTTCTTAATTAAATATAAAAAACTTGCATGCAAAAAAGGGTAAAAAAAAATTTTCCCCGAATTGTACAAGGGAGGTACAGGGGGAAAAATTGACCGTGTAGGTTTTTCAGAGGGCAGGAGTATGGGGCACGGGGCGAGAAAAAGTACAGAGACAATTTCCTCCGATTGAGTAAAATGAGAAAAAGAAACCACAAAAGGGCACCTGGGTGTAAGAGGAGCGTTTTAACCCCAGTATTTCCAATGAAGCTAATGGTCCGCACTCTAGGAGGGGCAAGCGTACCCCCGGTCTTGACTGTGTATGAGGGAAATGGAGTTCCACCTTCCCCTTTGCCTCTGCTTCAGCACGACAGTTTTTGTTTTCTGCGTCTAGGGCATTTTAACCTGGTTTAAAAGAGACGGACGCCAGCCTGGGGCCCCACCCCACCCCTGTAACTCGGCCCTGGGTCTGCTTGGCACAGGCAGTTCTAGTCAATGTCCGTTAAAATAAAATGGGGGTTAAAGATCCTTTTTTTGGGACTTTGTAATCTGGGGGGCGACAGGTTTTTAAAGGTCATACTGTGGCCCCGGGCAGGGAAGTATAGTCCAGTTCAACTAAAAGGTGGTTTAAAGTCCTTTTTTGGGGACTTTTTAAACTGTGGGCAAACAGGTTTAATGGCTTTTCGGGACCAGGGCAAAATTGTTTGTGTCCAGTTCAACTAAAAAAGGTGGTTGAAAACTCCTTTTTGCGGGAATTTTTAAATTGGGGGTCATGAGGTTTCGGGGTATTGCGTTCCAGGACAGGGATATTCAATGTCCCGTTCAAGAACTTGATGGTTCAAAAAAATATGCCTTTGGCACTTTTTAATTTGTGGGTGATGCAGGGTTTTTGGGTTTACTGTGGTAAAAGACAGGGTAGTGAAGGTCTTGGGCTTTTTTTCTGTCTTTTATAAAACCCAAGTGTGTTGCCCAAGATGTAGCACGTACCATTTGACTGTTGTGGATGTTAATTTCAGGGTTCTCCACTTGTTTGGGTGTAATAAGAAGGTGTTGTTTCTCTCCATGCTTTTAAAGGTAAACGTTAATCGTGCTCACTATCGAAAAACCTTATCGTGCGGGGGCCGACTATCGATATCGCTCGATCTCGATAGCCAACGCAATCGCTCAACACTAGTCATTAATAATCTTTGGATTTTATCGCTGCTGACTTTGCTCTCTTGAGAAATTTCTATAATGCAAGTAACTTATTGAGCTCCGTTATAGATTTCTTTATACATTGCCAAATAGAAAGCACACAATAAAATTTATACCAGGAGATAATCATTCAGGCTTTTTCCTTAAAACTGAAATAGAAAAATGATTTTCTTTCCCGAATGATAGTCTATTTGCAGAAAAGAGAATGAGTGCATAAATTAGTATATTCACGCTCCCCCGGCAATGATAATACTGCACGTAAAAGAAAGTTAAATGATCCGCACATAACATGGTGAGAGTATGGAAAATCTGAAGGATTAGAATAGCTTTGTAATGGGAGAAAAAAATCATTTCTTTATTTATGTGGAAAGTCCCCTAAACAGGAACATAGAGCATATTGTTATGTACTTTGCTTCATTTGCTTTTTAAAAAAATAGTTTGTTTTGAAATCATTTTGTCAAAAAAAATACTCTTTTTTATTATGCAGGGATTTTCCAATATTTTCACTGCAAATAATAATTGTTAAAAAACTTAAATTTTTTTTATCTTTTTTAAAAAATACTGTATCCCTTTTACTTGGGGGTGCCCGCGAACCCGAGGTGCTGCGGGAATTTATCGTCATTTTTTTTTCCTGGGAGCACTTTAGCTAAGTACAGTATATTCATCTAATTTTGAGTACTGTTTTTTTTGTATATGCGTTGTTAAGCTATTTTTTTTCCACAGTGAGAGAAATTTTGAAACCCTATGAACCCGAAATTTTGGGGGAAACGCGTCGGGGTAGCGGGATTTAAAAGGGTTTATTAAGCAGTATGCATTGTCTGTCATTAAAGCGGAGCCCCCCCTTTTTCAGGGGATTACTTTTCCCCTGGCAATTTTGTGCACGTTGCTGTATCATCTAGGTAGTTGGTAATGTATAGGGGTTTAGATATTTTAAAAATTTTTTTTTAAAAAATAAGTAAAAGTTAAGTTTTAACAGGGATTATTATTTGCAGTGATATATAAATCATCTATTGTCCTCTCTGTGATAGAAGAAATGTACAATTTTTCAAGATTATAGGCTAATGCTACTTCAACTTGTGAATTAAAGGTGATCTTTGCTTGTATTTTAGAAAATTGAAAAAACAGATATTTCCCCCCCTATCTTTATATTGAATAGGTCTATTTATGAAGCCAACCCCCTATATATATATATGTATTGAAGGCAAATTCCCCACCCCTTTTCCCCTGTCAGTGTATAGAAATGTTGTTTTCAAACTGTGGCTGAGCCAGTAGTGTTTAACAGTGTGTGAACCCTTCAGAATTTTCTATAGTTCTGCATGAAACTACATCAGATTTTCACACAAGCGTCATATGTCTGCAAAGTTCCTTGCCTCCCTCTGACCGCAACATGCCTTTTGATCCTGGTGGTTGGTATGTTTCTACAGTTTCTTCTTAATCATCCAGCAAGGCGACAGTTAACTATCTGCTTCTGAACTCTGACTCCCAGCTGTGGCTCATCATCTGTAGAGAGGAGCTATAAAACCCTGCCACTACCTCCATTCTGGGCCTGAGTATCGTGTGGCCCCTCTGTGTTTTTTTGTGTTTTTTCCCCACGGGGCTCCTAGTGTCTGCCATCTGCTGGTTCAGAATCCACAGTTCTGTTGTCTGGTGCCTGCTGGTTCATAATCCACATTTCCTGGTGCCTACTGGTCTAGAATCCACTGTTACTTGTGTCTGCCATCTGCTGGTTCAGAATCCACAGTTCCTGGTGTCTGCCATCTGCTGGGTTTAGAAATCCCTTCCTGGGGTCTGTATCTTTGGTCCAGAATCCATGGGTTTTTGGTTCTGCCCTTTGGTCCAGAATCCATGGTTTCTGATGTCTGTTGTAATACCGAAAAGTAGCACATGCATATGTATTGAGTTCCCTCTACTCTGATAACCCTAACTAAAATCCAGTGTAACCAATTGCCTTTAGAATAATTACAGCTGTTTGTGAGGGATTTAGAGGTTTGTTAGAGAACATAAGTGAACAAGCAGCATCATGAAAAACCCTGAGACCACCAATGCCAAGGTTAAAAATTGTGACAAAGTGTATTGCAGGGTCAGGTTTTGAAAAAATAGCCCAATCTCTGAACATCTTACTAAGCACTATTCAGTACATCAACCTTAAATGGAAGGAGTATTTCACAACTGCTAACCTACCTTAACTGACAGCCCAAAAAAGGAGAGTGCTAATTAGAGGAGCAGCCATGAGGTCAGGGGCGCACTGGAAGCGCTGCATAGAGCCACAGGTCAGGCAGGAGAATCTGTCTACAAGATAATTACAAGTAGTGTACTCCATAAATATGGCCCATTTGGAAAAGTGACAAGAAAAAAGCCCTCTTTGGAAGCAAACCATAAGAAGAACCATTTGAATTTTGCAGAAAGCTATATGGGGGAGACAGCAAGCATGGGGAAGAATTTTTTGGCCTAAATGCCAAACGCTGTGTGTTTGTGTCACCCTGAACACACCATACCCACCATGAAGCATGGTGGTGGCAGCATGATTCTAGGGTGGAGGCTTTACTTAAGTAGGTATTGGGAAGCTGGTCAAGTTGAAAAGAAATT